>JAQMCW010001431.1:0-10971 GCA_030068335.1 Chrysichthys cranchii
TTCCAGAAGATCTGAGAAAGTAAGTTGTTAAAATATATCAGTCAGGAAATGGTTACAAATCAATCTCCCAAACTCTGCGTGAGCCATCATCTCTAAATGGAGAAAACATGGAGCAGTGGTGCACCTGCCCAGGAGTGGCAGACCTAGCAAACTTACTCCAAAAGTGCATAGATAACTCATCCAAGAAGCCAAAGAAGACCTCAAAAGAGCATCTAAGAAGCTGCAGATCTCTCTTAGCTCACTTAATGTCAGTGTTCATGATTCCACCATCAGAAAGACACTGGGCAAAAAAACTGTTCTGCGTGGGAGAGGGGCAAGGTGAAAACCACTGCTAAGCAAGAGAAATAAAGGCTTGTCTAACATTGGCCAAAAAACACCTTGATTACCTCCAAAACATTAGGGCTAGTGTTCTATGGACTGATGAGTAAAAAGTGGAACTTTTTGGAAGACCTGGGTCTTGTTACATCTGGTGTAACCAGCTGTCCACAATAGGAACTCCATGCCCACGCTCAAATATGGTGGTGGTAGTGTGACGGGGTCGGCATGTATTGCTGCTTCAGGGCCTGGAAGACTTGCCATAATTGATGGGAGGAAGAATTCCACTCTCTACCCAAAAGTACTAAAGAACAACATCCGGCCATCAGTCCGAAGCTCAAGCTTAGTTGGTTTATGTAGCAGGAGAACAATCTGAAGCATAAGAGTAAGTGCGCTTCTGAGTGGCTGAAAAAACTATATCTATAAATTTTGTAGAAACCTAGTCAGAGTCCTGACCTGAACCACATTGAAATATAGTGGCAAGACCTGAAAAGGGCCATTCATAGTTGCAAACCTTCCAATGTGACTGAATTAAAGCAATTTTGTAGAGAAGAGTGGGCCAAAACGCCTCCACAGCGATGTGAAATACTGATCTTGGGTTATTGAAAGCGTTTGACTGCTACTAATGCTGATAAATGGTGCCCAACCAAGTATTAAGTTAAGGGGGCAATTACTTTTTCACACAAGTGAAATAGGTTTTGGGGAGATTTTGTTCTTCAATAAATCACAAGATAAGATGATAACCATGTTTTGTATTTACGCAGGCTGTCTTTCGTCTCGTACTAAATTCGTTTGGAGATCAGAAACCATCAAATTTGGTTAATAAACCAAAATAGAGGAATTCAGGAAGGGGGCGAATATTTATTCACAGCACCGTACTTGTATGATTTCTCCATTATATTAAAAAGGTTTGAGAAAATCCTCTTATCTTAAAGTCATTTAAAGCGATCAAATTAAGCTTTTCTTTCAGAGCAAGATGAAGGTGAGAAAATGGGAAATGCAGCTAAAGTGGAAACGAAACACACCGTAATCATCCAGAGTGACTTAGGAGAGAATGGCACCTTTGGAAAGTGCTTAATAGGTACATATTTTCTGCTTGAATAATTTCAAAAAGTATCTCATGAACTTCACCGACAAGTTTGATACACTCTTAAGGAAGTAAAGTGTAGGACATCGACACCATAAATGATGACCCCATCCATCTAGTGTAAGCTTTTTAAAAAACACTTGAAAAGCTCCCAATGCCAAGATACGAGTGTACCTAATGTTAGAGAGCATGTATGGCATGGCTAAGTGCTCATAGTGGCTCCTAGCGGTGGTGATGGCTGTTTCCCAATTATTTATTATTTATATATGTATTTACTTACCTTTGTGAATACTAATCAGATTATAGGCTCTCCTTAAAACATGTTTTTTGGAAGAAAGAAAAAAAAGAAGCAGGCCCCTGATCTGTTCCCGCAGCAGGCATAGGGAAACGGCTAATGGTACTTGACGACATCTGTATTCACTATCCGATAATCAGCATGAGGGCTTAACGGCAACCTTTTTTCAACATTAAAAGAAAAAAAATAAAATCAGCTACTGCTGCCAGGGCACTGAATATAACGTACCTTTAAGGCTTCATTTCTACACTCCTCAGTGCTCACTGCCACAGAAAATAACATTAAACTGCGACATCCAAAACTGTTTGCTCTTTTGGAAGAGCTCCATTAAATACCAAGTCCTGGGCTTATATTTTAGGAATTTTGGGAGAATCAATTACCTGAAGAAAATTTGTACAATTTGTACATTTTCTAAAATACAGTCGTCCCTCGCCATATCGCGGTTCACCTATCACGGCCTCACTGTATCGCGGTTTTTAAAATATATAAGGCTTCTGGCAGTGAACCCAAGCGCCAGAGGAAGATGCTTACCATCAAAGAAAAGGTGGAACTTCGACATGTTAAAGGAAGGCGAAAGCTACGCGGGTTTATACGTAAGAGTGTGGGAAGGGTTTATAAAGCCTTAAAATATATATATAAATAATGAAATAAATATAAGGTCGCTACTTCGCGGATTTCACCTATTGCGGGGGGGCTCTGGAACGTAACCCCCAGGATAGGTGCGGGATGACTGTATGCCAAAATTCTCTGATGTTGCATGTGGACTCAGCCACCTATATTTTTGCCAAAGGTCAATCCTCCAATACTAGAGCAGGCTAGCACTAAAGAGTGATCAAATCATCGTTGAACAGTCCCATGAGACACCACGGTCCTCAAGTGATGCCATGGCATTTTCTCCCAGGTACACTGTGTGTATATCCTTGTAAGATCCTCATAAGACCACTACTGGGTATTAACTTCCTGTTTGAAGACACTGATCAATTTCAATAGTTATCGGGTGCTAAGGAACAGAAAAGGCGAGGAGAAATGACAAGATACACGACATTATAGTTTGGGTCTCGGGAGGCTACAGATTAAATTCTGGTATCAGAATGTTAAACGTCACTATCTGGGGACACTCGCGATATATCGAAGTCATGTGGCGTGGATAGGAGGAGTAGGAGGGCCTCAGGGTAGGTAAGCAAAGGAGACGCCAAAATGTTTAGAATAGTAGACAAACTCATAAAAAAAAATAATAAATAAATAAATAAACAGACTTAAAATGCTCCGGACATTATTGGTATTGTCGCAGGGCTAACTGGCGCAGTAGAAATCCAAACCAACCTCCTCAGTCTAGAAGTGCTAGCCCATAGTTTTTGGCAAACCCATGTTTGAGTTTGGTGAACTAAGATGGTGCAAAGCTGTTCTAGTATATTACAATCATTTTCAACAGCCATTTACTTAAAAATGTGAACTGTAATTACTAGACTGTGTAAAATGAAATGACTCGTGATTCCCAAGGCCAGCTTGAGGAGGGTGGACTCCACGATGAGCCCTTTAGAAAGGTTCGTCTTCCCACTCTGGCACACTGAGGATTCGAAAAGTGATATGGAGTGATTGGATGTCTGCAAATCTGCTTTGAGATCATCTATATTGTAAAACAGTATAAAAAATGAATTGAGTTCACGTGTTTAACCAGTAAGCAGAGACGGAATTCATTTGATCTGCTTCCATGAAGGACCGTTCGGGATGCTAGGAGAGGTAACAAAGTACAGAGTTACAGAAAACCCTTACATTTCCAGAATTTCAGCATTCCAGCATGACACTGTGCCACCAGAATGGCAATATTCTGGCAAGACTTGTGAGCATGAACAATCTGCTCTGACGATCCAGAATGGAAGTCTAAGTGCAGGTTTCCTGTACACACCCAAAAACGTACTCTGGAAATTGTGCAGATTCAGACAAATGCCAACTCAAACTACCCACAGCAGAACTGGTGAACATTTGAAATTGAAACTGCTTGCTTTCCTGTTGTACTCAGCAATAAAACATGAGTAAAATCATTATGCTGAATGTGCCGAACGCATGATTAACATGTTTTACAATGTTTCCATGCTTATACACTCTTGTGCATGATGAGCTAATAATGTTGCGTACATAATTGTCCTGTTGCATGGACAATTTCCTATAAGGGGAAAGTAGTCAGTTATCTTCTTTATATGTTCCTTGACTGGTCGTTTAACTCCTATACCGAACCGCTAGGTTAACTTTTAATATGGTGCTTAACAGCGCACTGCTAACTTTAGCTGAAGAAGTGAACATACTGTAAAGTAATCTAGCTAGCAATCATGCACTTCATTGGTTTTACTAGATAAACTCAAAAAAAATGTACGATGTGATTAGTAATATTTATGCAATCTAGCGACAGCTAAGCTTTTTTTTTTTACTTTTTTTTTTTTTTTGTGCCACTGAATTACCAGTGGCCACACAACACACAACAGCATTACAAAACTTGTTATGATTTGAAATTTCCCATGTGGCTCCGGCTTGCCAGACAGGTTCATCGCCACAGTTTCCATGAGATTCTGACTCTGGATCGTATGTATCGAGTCTTACAACATTAGTGTAGAACCAGCATTGGCTTTTGACAGCTTTATAACAAGCTAATACACACTCATATGTTCTTAACCAGGGTCAATTAACCAGAGGAATTGCTAACGAATGATAGAATGGGACAGCACCTAGTCCATGAAGGACTATTAACTGTATTGATGAAATTACTTTAAATAATTAAGAACTTACTTTAAGTAGTAGTATCCTGGTCAGGCACCATCCAATGCATATCCCAGGAATTCTGGGTATGAGGTAGGAATACCCTCCCAACCACGATACCAGTCTACTGCAGGGCGTAATGCACATATTCACTCAGACCTAGGGGCAATTTATCATAGCCAGTTTACCTGCTTGTATATTTTTCAGGAAAGCAATAAATGGCATGCTGGAGGAAACTGGACAACCTGGGGAGAGCATGCACAGGACTCCACAGAAAGAATAATCTGAGATCAGGATCGAACCGAGGATCCTTGTTCTTGTGAAGACACAATGTTGCCCAGTATACACCTCGATGCCCATTCAAACAAACAAAATCTAAAAAATCCATAAATCGACGGAAAGAAAAGTCAAAATTTACAACTAATTTATAGGAACATAAATTAAACACGAGGCTAAAAACCAAACGGTTACTGCACTGCATGGGTCTGCATGCAAAGTACGGTCCTGATGCTTCAAGGCTGACAATGTGTCATATCTTCTTCCCTTATCCTTGTCCCCAGCATCCGTGAAACAACTCACGGCCTATGAAGTGAAGTGTTCAGAAACTAAAGCGTAGCACACACATCAGTGAAGTGTATGAGCAATGCATCCAGGCCTCTTGGACACCATATACTTCTAAATCCTCAAACAAGCTATTAAAATGCACAAAAAGACATTTACTGTGTTATCAACTTGTCTATTTTCTGAATTTACTCTGAATATCAGACAGATTTTAAAACATGAAAATATTTGCAGTTTCTTGGCTGTGATAAACGTTAATTGGTGCCGGTTGTCCTGATGATCATGACGGCTAAAGTTTAAATTTGCATGCCTCTGTATTCCATCGCAAAATCCGTCTGAAGGAAAAACAGCTTTGAGCTCCTGATTTCTTTCTGCAGTACAAACACTGTTTATTCCGTTACACCACGTTTCAGTTTTGACACTTCCTGCTGTACAGTTTTCAATTAATTAAACGCCTCTGTTCAGTACTTAAGGGCCAAAACAATCAGAGGAATGTGCGTCTAGGCTAAAACTTACCTTCCTGCACTGCCTGGAAGGGGTTGTTCCCATCCACAAACTCTACTGAGAAGGTGATCTTCTCTGTCTCAAGGATCTCGTTGTTGAGGTTGAGGTCGGCCACCGCCATGCGGAACACCTCGTCGTCCTTTTTGGCAGACTCGTCAAAGATGGCCCCTGAAACGCAAGTGAAATCCCAAAATGAGCAACGGTGGAAATTTCACATGTTCCCTCGTGTCTGGTTTTCTCAGATACAATTTAGGTTCATTATAAGACATTGGTAACTTTAGAAACAGAATAAAATAATCCACATTTAACAACGGGCACAAAGAGTGTTTGCACGCTTCTGCTCTTTATTTCTGCATGTTGAAGGAAAAAAGACCGAATAAAGGAGGCATTAGGTCAGCATAATGATATTCCGAGTCAGGTTAGGGTTTTGTTCAGTGCAATGGTTGATCATCGAGCGCATATTAATGCAAAAGTACATTTTTTATGCAAAAGCAAATGCTTCAAAGCGTCAGGTTAGGATTAGGGTTAGGTGTACATGTCGCACTACTGAGCCACTGTAATTATCCAGGGGGTGGACGTACATGAGTCGGAGAATGTGTACAAGTATGCGTGTCCATGATATCCACTAGCAAATTTCTGCGTATTGGTGTAAGGCTCAGGAATGAGAGAAGCCAATGCATGCAGATGAGATTTTTAAAAACATTCTGTTATAAGAAGCAATGATGGGGTGGCGTGATGCAGCCAACCTTGAAAGAATATTTTTATTTGTTCAAGAAGAGCCTAAAGTGATTTATTTCTTCTAATCTATAACAGGGGGTCCAGTTTGGAAGAATTAAGCTTACTGTTTTACCGTGTCATATAAGCACCAAAAGTGGCGGTGAACTATGGCCAACATGGACTACAGTACCCAGAACCACAGACGGTAGACTTTCAACCACACACCTGTTCACAGTCACGACCAAAGGACTATTTAAGGACTCCGCTCACACACACACACACGCACAGTGCAAGATACTGTTCAGTTCATGTATGTCTAACTTTGCCCAGCCCCTTGTTCCAAATTTTAATAAACTCTGTTTTTGGCATTTTTGCAATTTCGCCCAAGTTCTTGTTGTTTGCTTATTGCCTGACCCTTGCTTGCTTGTGACCAAGTTTTTGATTCACATTTTGGGAGTTGTCTGCTTGCACATCAATTAAAATCACTCAACTGCATTTGCATCCGCCTACCTTTCCTGACAACCAAGACTGTTTTGTACTGACACTGAGACTCCTTCAAAAAATGCCAATGTTCTCGTCCCAGGAAGCTTCACCATGTAAACTATTCCGCAAGCATTTTTAAATCCGTTCATCTGAAGCATCTGCCATACAAGTCCCTTTTAGTACTTAGTTATTAAAACACCTGCATGCAAAAAATATTAGATAGATAAACAGACAGACAGATACATACATAAACACACAGACAGAGACCGGAGTGAATTGGGCCTGAGCTGAGCTCTTCCTCCTCATGTCCAAATCACTGAGCTCTCCTTCAGTATCATATCATCATAATCACACTCGCAGGGTTTCAATCTCCCAGTAAACATAATAGACTATGGGTTTTACTGAGTAATTCTCAAGACTATAAGAGATGTTTGAGGTGAATTCTTCACCCGAACCAACGTTAACAACAAGTCTAATAGGTTCATTCATATATTTTCCATGCCGCTTTATCCTGTTTACGGATTGGGGGGGGGGGAGACGGAGCCAATTCCAGCTGACTTTGGGTGAGAGTCAGGGTACATCCTGGGCAGGTAGCCAATCGAACGCAGGGCCAGCACATGGAGACAGACAACCTATGGCCAACTAGAGTAGCAAATTAGCCCAATCCCTGATGCATGTCTTTGGACTGTGAGAGGAAACTGGAGTACGCAGAGGAAACCCATGCGGACACAGGAAGAAAGTGGAAACCAGAAAGGCTCCAGTTGGCTGCGGGGCTCGAACTCAGACCTTCTTGCTCTGAGGTAACAGTGCTAACAGCTACACAACTGTGCCGCCCACTTTATAGGTTATTGGTATCAAATACCAAACACGATCAAACCCATGTTATAGTCTCTAATGGCATTAATAGCATTCCAGCATTCAGTCAAATCATTTTGCTTCATGGTAAGTTTTCAAAAGTTCAGTTGCGAGTTAACGGACAATTTACGTGTATTTATCAAGCTGCCTTGGGTAGAATTAGACATTCTGTAAGTGTCTGGTTTTAGCTTCTCAGGCAAACAGCCAGGGTGGGGAGGGTTACTTTACAAATGCGTTCCAATACAGTTACTAAGTACAGGTTAAAAAATTGTCAGTAACCTAACCTAAGTATTACAAAATAAATGTAATTGATTAACTTCCATTTCTTTTGTATTACCCCAATACCAAATATGCACATGATGGCATCTTCACCGATGGAACGCAGAACTTGCACTGTACTGTGGCTTTAAAGACAAAAATAATGGCAAAATTGCCAAAAATGATGGTGATGCAGATAAGGAATGAAAACAGTATTAAAGCCCAATGTCACGTAAAGTGTGTCATTTTTCCCCTCATCACAAAGAGTACTGTTTGGAAGATCATGAATTCAACTGAAACAACTGCATGGCTAATGTGAGAACTGATGGAAGGAGATAATAAAGACAGTTTGCAAGATGTTGAACATTGACAGTAATATAGTATGCAAACAAGGGCGTCCCCTCGTCCCAAAGCACAATTTAACCACTGGATGGATAGACGGATGTCCCAGTTTGATCAGGAAATGTTCGTTTCAATTATGTACATTACAAGCCTCAGAATCCTGGCACTTTGCACAGACAAAGCCTAGCAAAAACGAGAACAAGCATCATGTCCTATTCTGCAAAACAAACTCATGTTCAGAAGACATCTGCCAAACGAAAGCCTGTGATCAGTGGCGTGATTCTTAAGTAGAGTCACTGTTCTGAGGTTGAGAAGGCTGAAAGAACTTTCAGAAGACAATTCTCCCTCCATGCCGACATAAATCCCCCGCAAAACGTCACACAGACATCTTTTATCTGTTGCTGAGTTGCCATAGAAACACAGCTCAACGTGGAGGTTGTAAAAATGTATACTGAAGATCCAGCTCACCCTTAGCACTATTTGTGTCACCTGTGTGCTTGAAAACTAAACTAAAACAATCAGAATTTAAACTGAGTTGTAATTAGAAGATCTAAAGGGAAAAAAATATATATTTTCAGTGGCCATATTCCTTTTGTGCACATTTATATGGATTGAATGCATGTGGCCCTGTCGGACAACGTTACTGACACAAACAACATGCAACATGTCGTTATGTTGGATCTAATTAAACTTTAAAAAATTCAATATTTAGTTTGTGAATTAATACTTTTCAACTGGGTTCATGATAAATATCTTCCTGGTTGTCTCCAGGTTTGGCTTGCTTGTTCCAGGTCCGCCCTAAGCAAACCTTTAACTCATTACTGTCCCCTGTAGACGGTAAGAGCTTGTTTTTCTGGATCTTGTTCCATTGTCAGTGCTACGTCAGAGCGTTTATTCCAGGGGTGGGCAATCCAAGCCATGGAGGGCCGGTGTGTGTGCAGGTTTTTGGAATGACCTCTTAAATCAGCCAATAAAAAGCTGATTAGAACCATGAGAAGGGTCTTTTTATAATTGCTGATAGAAAGGTTGTACCAAAAACCTGCACGCACACCGGCCCTCCATGGCGTGGATTGCCCACCCCTGGTTTATTCATCTGTCTGTAAAACGTTGTATATTTACTGAAGAATAAGCTGAATAACTAGCCTTGTTTTCTAGTATCCTCTGGGTCCTCAGCCTGCCTGTGTCCCCGACGCTGATCTTGCCCAATTGTCTCTTATGGTCACTGCAATGGAGTACGACCATGATTCTTTCACAAACAATAAAAGTCAGAGTCTCCTTGGGCGTCCTACTGTTTCTGGAAACACGAATCTAAAGCTTCACCCTCCATACTATCCTTGGTTGGTGGAAACCGCCAGATTACCAAGTCACCAAGAGGAGAAAATGGAGAGCACAATAGAGGTAGGTTGTACACTCCTAGCCAGAACTGTGCTTATAGTAACTAGACACTATGATTATGGTTCCCCATAGTAGCCCAAGAACATGGTGGTTTGATCCTGAGGAAGTGCAAGTTCAAATCCTGTCCTAGTTTTTCAATGGCATCAGGAAATGGACCTTTTTTTTTTTTATGTCCTCAGAAAGCGTTAGTCACCAAAAGATTGGTCATTAATGCAGATCCTAATCAGCTAATGGGTTTGAAGCGGCTCACTACCAAATATATCACGGTGTAGATTACAATCAAGTGCTCGCCTTTATCTTTTCGATCTGTGCCCTCGTCCCTCGTCCTCTTTGCCCACCCCTTTTCTCTTCCTATTTGGGTCTCCAGAGACTCACAGGATTAACCAATCTAACCCGTGCTTTTCAAAGGGCTTCCAGAAGGGAGGAATTGCTAGATTACAGATTCAAGTCCAGTCCTTAAGCAAACCCAAAAATCTCTAAAATCTTTCATAAATGTAAAAAAATTCATTCGGTGTGTTTACGGTCTCACCCCTGAGTATCTGTGCCTTGAGGACATCTAAATGTTCTTCCTGAGTGTCTACCAGGGTTATGTTATGAAGAGCGGGCCTTTTTTTTTTTCTCGCACGGTGAAACCTGTGAAAAGTTTCGCATGCAGACTAAATGTTCCCACATTGTTTTTTACCAAAGGAAGAAGTAGGGCCCCCGAGCTCAACACTTTTAATTAAGGACTACCAAAATGTAGAGTTCTCTAATATCTATATAATCCTCCAACTCTCTGCATCACTTTTCCTCCCGATGAATCACGTTTTTCTTTTACTGAGTGCTGATTGTGTTTTTATATTATCAAAAAAAATCTGATAAATGTTTGTGAATGCAGTAATCAAGTGAAGTAGTAACGACATCCTGAGAAATTATTAGGTATTTCATCATAGGCATGGTCAAGCTATAACAAAACTAGGAAGTAGGAAGGCTAAAGGTCAAAGTTGTTTTATGACACAAAAAATACAGTGGACCCTCGGCTCATGAACTCGATTCGTTCTGAGACTCTGTTCGTGACCCGGTTTGTTCGCGACCCGAATTAGTGTTCCCCAATGAAACGAATATAAATACAATGAATGTGTTTCAACCTCAAAACATGTTTTTAAAGAGTATTATGGGTTTATGTGCGGCAATAAAACATAGATTAAAATTCTAAAAATCACCTTAATTACAGAAAAATAAACCTAAATGAAATAAACAGATGACTTTTACCTTTGCAGTGGATACGTAGTTGATGGCGGAGGGATATGGTGGCGCTTCTCATGTTTTGCGATTATTTCTTTATTTCAACAGTTATACGCTTAGGCTTCTTACTCTCACTACCATTTCCACTTTCTTGGGACCCATAATGAAGCTTATAGAGCAAAAA
>JAQMCW010001441.1:0-10971 GCA_030068335.1 Chrysichthys cranchii
TGATCTGTTGCGTCTTTCACGTTTTAGTGCCCCCTGATGGCAGTTAGCGAAGAAAAATCTATAGATAAACCGCATTGGTGTATAAACCGCAGGGTTCAAAGCGTGGGGAAAAAAGTAGCGGCTTATAGTCCGGAAATTACGGTACTCACCACCTTCTTACCAATCAGAATCGAGAATTATTTATATTATAAATTATTATAGGCCATATTAATGTGCCATGCAGAGCTGAAGTTTCTAAATTCTAATCAGTATGAGCCTGTACTAAATTAATTCCACCCTCTATATGCTATCCACAAATAGACTTATTCAAAGTAGCATCCATTCTGTTCTGCTGTTGAATTCAATGCCTTGTCTCTATATAAAAGTCTCTCTAGACAACAGGCCACACTCGGATGTAGTTCTTTAACAACAGAAAAGCAGATAAACACATCCAAAACAGAAACAATGACAGAGTAGTAAAACAGTCATTTCAACTTGTTAATTCAAAATGTAATTCACCACCAATCACCATAATGAAGACTAAGAGAACATTTACTCACAGAGCATCACACAGAGTGGATGGAGCTCCATCATGTCCTACTGATGACTGACTGACTGAATGACAAGTGTCTGTGATAAAGCCTCGCCACATCCTGTGTTCTTAAACACCAATCATTCAGCTAAATTCATGCTTTAAACCTTTGGTGGGATGACAACATTTTTACAATATTTTTATTTTATTTTTACAATATATACATATTACAACATATTTTCAGTGTGAACACAATATTTTTACCACTAATGATGCACATTTTATAAATGGTGTAAGATGTGTCTTTTCACATAGCCGGATATAGTGTGTGTCTAAAGACAATAAGGGTTGAAACAGGAAGTACAGAGAGAAAGGAAGGGAGAGAGACCTGTTGTGGTTTCTGTACTTGCTGTTGCTGACATTAAGGATAGCAACAGATCAGCATGTAAACAGTATTTTTTTTTTAAGTCTAAGGTTTAAACAGATTATCTGTTTTACTGTAAGGGTTGTTAGTAATAGTCCTGAAATGAGACACAGGAATGTGAAACTTACTAAATTTAAACATTTTAAACTAGCCACAGAATCCAGCAGTAGCAAAAATGTATATGTGTAGCTGTTGTAATTTGGCTTTATTGAAAATGTCGAGGACAGAGCAGTCCATTTCTCACTGGGTAAAACCACACAGGTCAACTGCAATAGAAACCAAGCTACAATAATATTGTAATATAATTATTATAATAATGTAAAAACTGCTTTTAACTAAAAGTGAAAGTCACATATTATTATACATACAGTATTCTGATCACAGCATCCTTTAATCAATAGAAATTAAGTGCAATATGTTTCAATGTAATCAAATCTGAAATGATTGCCATTTGACTATGAAAAAAAATGTCAGCCTGTATTATTCCAGAAGCATATTTACATTACTGTCATTTGGCAGACAACCTTATCCAGAGCACCTTACATCGATTGCATTTATTCAACTGAGCAGTTGAGGGCCTAGCTCAAGCAGAGGCAACTTTGTGGTGCATGGATTGAAACTCATGACCTTCTAATCAGTAGTCCAATGTCTTAACCACTGAACTACTACTGTCACTTTTTTTTTGTTTTTTAATAAACAGGTCTAATTTCTGGCCTGAATTCTCATTTCTTCTGTTACTAGTACTATAAAAATGCATCTACATAGGAAGACTGTAAAAAGCAGCAATTCTAAACAAGTGACAGCAATGTTGTGTGAATGGCTAACTTTGTGGTTAATACATAGTTTGAGCTCACTTTTTGCCATCAAGTTTTTTGTCCTCTGTCTTACTTTTGCTTTCTTTTGATGTCAAACAGGAAGCGTGTATGCTACTTGTCAAGTGACTGTCTTTAAGCACTTAACAAAAATCTAACAAATGCCACTTATCAGCTCACCGCATGATTTCAGTTAGCTATTTTCTCTGTTATTCTAGGTTTAAATGATCAGGCTATTATGGGATGATGGTTCCAGGTGAATGTGCATATAAAAATGAAGGGTTGGTGCAAACAATCATGTAAAAATACACAGGAGTCAAGAGTCTTATATTTAATAGGGTATATACACGCTCACTTCCGCATCCTGAATAAGCCAGCTGCTTCACTTCCGGCGCAGGTTATTTCACGACTATATTAGCGTCGTCTATTCACCGACATGGCGTTTTTTTACTAGGCTAGTAATTTAGGCTCATGGGAATACTCATATAATTAATTAAAACTGACTAACTTTAACCTAGGTATATGTAAGATTTTGGCTTCTAGGTTTTACAGGTAGCTATTGTAGTTTTATTGTTGCATCACGTGGGCAGGATTTAGGTGGACACAAGGACAGGCTGAAGTTAGATATGAAAATCCAAATAGTGTTTATTATTATCCAGGCTGAGGTACAATATCACTACGCAGACTAAGAATACAAAATACAGGCAATATGTCTATACTGGGCTAACAGATATCAAAACAAAGTCAGGAACAGGCCTCGTATGCACTGAATGTGGCAGAGATCCTCAGGCACATGCTGCTTCTGAACCAACACTGTAGAGGAAAAGCTGGAAGAGCACTGTAACCTCGCAAGCCACTACGAGCTTGTGGGCGGCCTCTCAGGTGGAGCCACAGTCAGCTCGGGGTCCTAATATGAGCTCGGCGATGGTCACGTAGGCACAATCAAAGTCAATGCACCACACTTGAGTTGAAAACATTATAAGATGCCCTGAGACACGGCTTGGCACGCGGACATTATACTGTGTCGTCCCAATGCGAGAGGTTTGTATATGTGAGTGAGCTTGAGGCTTAAAAGCTTTAACCGAGGGTTCCCCCCAGCCCTTGCTGCTGTGACATTCTCTCTGTTTCTGCATTTTGATTCCTAATAGTTCCAGTTAGAGCCCCTTTAATTCCATCTTCGTGGTCTAACCCATAACAGAATGTCCGCACCAATCCAGGAACCAGTGGGCATAGAGAGGTTACAAACGATTGTCTCTGGACAGGCTACTGCCATGGGGAAGCACAATCAGGCGTTAGCAGCCCTGTTTACTGAGGTCCAAAAAAGTATCTCCACAAATGTTGCCCAGATTCAGGCCTTGCTGCAGCCCAAACGACCCCCCCGTTGAGCCTCATTACCCAACCCACGGCAGGGTGGTGGCGACGGTTCCTGTTGAGACCCGATTAGCCAACCCACAGCCCTACGCAGGAGAACCGGGTGGCTGCAGTTTATTTGTTATGCAATGCTCATTGATTTTTGAGATGCAACCCTCTTAGTTCCCAACAGAGTGGGCTAAAATAGCATTCATGATAGCCCTGCAGATGGGAAGAGTGTTAGCATGGGCCATGGCAGTATGGCAAACATCACACCCCGCTCCACTCTTTTCTGATTTCACACATTTCTGATTTAAAAGACAACTTTGATCTCTCTGACTTCATATCCGACAAGGCAGTTGCTCTGTGGCCAATTATGCCACAAATTTTTGAACCCGGCTGCCTCAGGTTGGAATGACATGGCCCTTCAGGCGGTGTTAATGCAGGGTCTCGCGGAGCATGTTAAGGATGAGCTAGCTGCCCGCAACCCTCCCGATAATCTGAATGATCACTATGCACTGGTGATCTGGCTGGACAATAACTTGAGGGAGTATCACCGAGACCGCCAGTCGCTTTACCATGCCTCACCCCAAGGGCCAGGTCCCTCTAATTTCAGCTGCCCCCTCGATGACTCAGAGCTGGAGAGGTCTAAGTCGGAGCCCATACAAATTGCAGTGGCAAATCTTTTGCCATTGTGGGGAAGGATCCAGCTAGCAGGTGAGGCTGTGCCTGGATTGTGGACAACCAGGACGTGGGCACTCCACCTGTCCTAGGCAGGTGAAAGGCAAGGGTCGTCACGGGAAGGGGGACCCATGATGATCCCAATCCTTGAACCCCCAATGAATGGCCTGTTCATTCCCACTACATTGAGATGGGGAAAGGAGTCCATAGCCCAGGCTAGGGCCTTTATAGACTTGAGGGCTGCAGAGAATATTATTGACAAGGGCTCTCATCGAAAAGTTGGGGTTACCCACTGAGGAACTCCCACACACTATTTCAGTCTTGGTGCTGGATAGTAGGCCACCCAGTGCAGGGCCTGTGTGCACCCAGACAGGGCCTGTCATCCTTCAACTCAGCCCCCACACTGAACGGGTGTTGTTTTACATTACCTGGATTCCTGAACATCAGCTGATCCTGGGGTATCCATGACTGAAGGACCACAACCACCGCATAGTCTGGTCGACCCAGTCCATTTCAGTCTGGGGTTCTCAGTGAGCTCAGAGTTGCCTCAAGAACATGACAGTCCCAGCTCCCTCGCTGCCCGATCATATAGACCTTATGGGGTTACCTCCTGACTATTGGGATCTTAGGGTGGTCTTCTCCAGGGGAGGGCACAAACCTTACCACCTCACCAGTCATTCAATTATGCCATTAACCTGTTCTTGGGGATGACCCTGCCTCGAGGCTGGCTGTTTTCACTGTCTTCCCTGAGCAGGGGGCTATGGAGGAGTATATTAAAGAGGCTCTGGTGCTGGATGTTAAAAAGAAAGACAGGGGATCTGTGTCCCTGCATCGACTACCAGGGTCTGAATGCCGTCACACTAAAAAACCAATATCCCCTGCCCCTGATGAATTCGGCATTCGAATGCCTGCAGTGGGCCAAGATCTTTTCCAAACTGGACCTAATTAATGCCTACAACCTTATCCACATCAGGGCAGGGGATGAATGGGAGACGGCGTCTATTATGCCAGCCAGGTACTATGAATATCTGGTTATGCCCTTTGGTCTGGCCAATACTCCTGCTGTCTTCTAGCGGTTCATTAATGAGGTACTCCGCGAGGCCCTCTACCAGTACGCTTTCGTCTATATGGATGATACCCTGATTTTTAGCGATTCCTGGGAGGAGCATGTGGTTCACGTGCGACGAGTCCTCCAGCTTCTCCTGCAGCATTGATTATACATTAAGCTGGAAAAATCACAATTCCACATAACCACGATCTCTTTAATGGGATTCGTAGTATCTCGGGGGGGCCTGAGTATGGATCCGGCAAAGACCGCAGCCGTAACGGGGTGGCCTCGCCCCACCTTGGTCCGGGCACTGCGCCGCTTCTTAGGGTTTGCTAGCATTTTCTGCAGGTTTGTTCGAAAATTTAGCGCCTTGGTGGCTCCACTGAGTGAGCTGAGTAAGAAGTCCTCCGGACGGTTCAGGTGGTCCGATGACATGCAGCGAGCTTTTGACGCTCTCGAGGAGTGACTGGTTACTGCCCCGGTCCTCTGCATGCCTGACTCCAAGACCCAGTTCATAGTGGAGGTGGATGCCTCAGACATAGGGGTGGGTGCAGTCCTCTCCCAGAGGAGCGACACAGATAAGTCATTGCACCCATGTGCTTACTTCTCACGTCGCCTCACACCACCTGAAAGAAATTAGGATGTGGGGGACCAAGAGCTCCTGGCCACAAGGTTAGCATTACAGGAGTGGAGGCACTGGATTGAGGGGGCCAAACACCAGGTCCTCATCTGGACGTACCATAAGAACCTGACCTACATTCAGCAGGCCAAGCACCTGAATATCCACCAGGCTAAGTGGTCGATGTTCTTCACCTGGTTTGATTTCATCCTGTCTTATAGGCCTGGCACCAAGAACTTGAAGCTTGATGCCCATTCACTGCAGTGGGACACAGATATGCGAGAACACACCCATCAACCTATTATATCACATACACAGATAGTGGCACCTTTGCGGTGGGGTGTGGAGCAGGCAGTTCGTGAGGCCCTTTGGCAGGAACCAGACACAGGAGGGGGCCTCCAGGGAAACTTTATGTTCCCTACTGTCTGCCCCCAGGTGTTGTCCTGGGGTCACACTTCACTGTTCACAGCGCATCCAGGGATGGTTAGAACTCTGGATTCATACGGTGGCATTTCTGGTGGCCTGGTATGGACCAAGATGTTAGAGCATTTGTGGCAGCCTGTCAGACCTGCACTCAGAACAAGGAACCACGCACGAGCCCACAGGGTCTCCTTCATCTGTTGCCCATTCTCTCACGCCCCTGGTCCCATATTTTGGTGGACTTCGTGACTGGTCTCCCAGCCTCCCAAGGGAACATTGTTATATTGATGTGTGTCGATCGGTTTTCTAAGGCATGTAAGTGCGTCCCCTGCCCAAACTCCCTTTGGCAAGGGAGGCCACAGAACTACTTCTGCAACACGTAGTAAGCATACATGGGTTCCCTACTGATGTGGTTTCAGACTGGGGACCGCAGTTTTCCAGCCACTTTTGGGGGCCTTCTGCTGCCTCCTGGGGGCCATGGCCAGCCTTGCCTTGGGGTTCCATCCAGAGTCCAACAGCCAGACAGAGAGGGTCAACCAGGATCTGGAGCAGTCCCTTAGGTGCCTGGCATCTAGCAACCCCTCATCTTGGGCTAGCCTGCTAGGCTGGGTCGAATATGCTCATAATACATGATGGCATTCCTCGCTGGGTATGTCGCCCTTCAAATGCCAGTTTGCGTTTCCCCTGTCAGTGTTTGCAGAACAGGAGGCAGAGGTGGGGGTCCTGGTGGTGAAACACATGGTGCGGCGTTGCTGGTAGACCTGGCAAAGAGCCAGGAGATCGTTACAGGTCGCCCGGCAAAGGGCCATCCTCTCAGCCAACCACCACCAGCAGCCGGCCCCGAGCTTCTGGGTAGGCCAGAGGGTGTGGCTGGCCACAAAGGACCTCCCGCTGCGGGAAATGGACTCCCCAGTATATCGGCCCTTTTAAGATTGTCCAGAGGATTAACCTGGTGGCCGACCACCTGATTCTTCCACGGGCCCTGAGGATCAATCCGATGTTCCATGTCTTCAGCCATGTTCCATGTTGCAGCCAGTGTTATGCAGGCCCCTGGCAGGGCTGACCCCCCCCCCCCCCCCCACCACGTATGGTGGGCGGGTCTCTGGCCTGTACGGTCCGGCATATCCTGGACTCCTGGAAGAGCACAGTAACATTGCAAGCCTCTATGAGCTTGTGGGCGGCCTCTGAGGTGGAGCCACAGCCAGCTCGGGGTCCTAATATGGGTTTGGCCATGAGGCAACAGTCACATAGGTGCAATCAATATCAACGCACCACACCTGAGTGGAGCACATTATAAGACGCCCCGAGACACGGCTCTCTGCGCGGACATTATATTGTGTCATAACGACATGAGGTTTATATGTGAGAGAGCTTGATGCTTTAAGAAAAGAAAAGAAAAGACAATCTGAGAAGAGAGATTGACGATTTAAGAAAAGAAAAGAAAACCTAAGAAGAGAGAGAATAGAGGATCACCCATCCCTGTTAGATGGGTGATCAGATATGTGTGGATGTGTGTTGGTATCGTTTGTGAGTAAGCCACTTATAGTACAGCTGGGTTCCCCATCCCCTGTATGTGCATAAGCACTACCCAATGCACACACATCCGGCCTGAATAAATAGCTCAATCAGTAGGTACTGCTAGCCTACATGTGACTGATTTGTGGTACGAGGCCCACACCAAACAAACAGCGCCAAGGGTTCCCCCTGGGCCTTGCCGCTGTGACATTTTCTCTGTTCCTGCATTTTGGCTCACATTAGTTCCAGCCCCTCGGGCCAGCGGGTTATAGCCCCTTTAATTCCATCTTGGTGGTCTACCCCGTAACAAGTGCATAGTGTACTTGCTGTTCATGATCATAATTATTATTTATCACATTACACTATCTCATTTTGCCTCATTGTGTGAAATATCTACTTGACATGAGTCAAGAAATAACCTAAAAATTATAAAAACAAAAAGTAATTTGATTTCCAGATCATAATATAAAGTGAGCATACATTTTTGATACATTTCAGTGCTAATTAAACTTTAATGATGTCTGATCATGAAAAGAAAAACAGACCATATGAGTTGCTTTTGTTTGAACAAATATTCTTTATTCATATTAATTTCTGGCATCATGCTTAAAAAATACAAGCTTATAATTTATTGTTAAGTCCTGCTTAAATAATAAAAAAATAAAGCTAAGAAATAACAATAAATGCTAAATAAACAAATAACAATAAATAAACAAATAACAATAGATGCTAAATAATCCAAAGAATAAGCAATGTTAAAAAAATACATAAATAATGTAAAAATGTGGAATATGTAAAAATTAAATATGTAAATATGTAAAATATGCTCAAATATGTACAAATGTAAAATTCATGTCCATGATGAATATATGTAGTAGTTTATATACACTCATCATGGACATGAATGTTTTGGCAGTATTGGACCTATTTTTCTGGGGAAGAAATGTATTTTGCTTTTGTGTCTATAATACATAAATACAGCATATGTGATCTACTGACATTTTAACTATAAACCACATAACTGCTAAAAACCTGTTATAGGTTTTTGCAGTTCTGTGGTTTATAGTTTAGGTATGTAAGTAGATGGCTGGTGGCTAGGTGGCTGGAAGGTGTAACTACAGTAAATATAACATATGAGCTGTTTATTTTTCTTTCAAATCAAGTGAAAAGGATTGAATAGGCTATGTGCATAACAAAATGGATAGCCTAAATACTTTGGCAAGATTCTGCTTTGATTATAAAGCTCTCTGGTAACTTACTTCTGAAAAAGATGATTGAGTATGGTTCCATAAAATCTGTGGTTGCACACACACGCACACACACACACACACACACACACGAAAAAAAGGTCCAGATGATGGAACAAAGACCCACCTCATACAATAAGCTAGGTACAGCCCTGACTACAGCTGGTAGCTTCTGTGTTCCAACATAAAAAGGGTTTGTTTGTCAAGTTTTTGGGAGGTGTAGCCACTTTGCCAACTTCTGGAAGAGGACTCCAACTGTTACCCTCACCTGAGAGAAAATTGGGTCTGATGGACACGAACAACCCAGGAGCTCCCAAGGCTCAGGCCTGCCATGAACTGGAAGTTGCTACAACACTGTCTACAGTCAAGCTTCAAAATAAACATTTTCAAACCCGACTAAAGTTTGCTGCTGATCACATAGACAAAGAAAAAAACCTTCTGGAGGAAAATTTTATGTTCAGATAAGACAAAGACTGAATTGTCTTGCCACAGTGACCAGAAGTATGCTTGGAGTTGTAGAGTTAAGGCTTTCAATCCCAAGCATACTGTAGCAACTCTTAAGCAACTGTTAAGCATGGTTAAATAAAGTGGATGGAAAAATGAAGACCCTCAGTTGTCTTCAGTATAACCTCAAACCATCAGCTAGACACAACTGGGTGTTCCAACAGCACAGTGACCCCAAACACACATCAAAGCTGGCTGTGGAAAGGATAAAGCAGACTAACATTAAGCTTAAAACAAGTCCTTAGCCTTATCTAAAATATGTGGATTGCATTTAAATGCTAGGTCCATGTCAGGAAACACACAAATGTAATTAAATTCTACCAATTCAGCTAAGAAGAGTGGGCAATAATCCAAAGAGAATTCTGTCAGATGCGTGCTAACAGCAAACTACCAAACTACAAAAACAGCTACCAAAAGCATCTGGTCATGGTGAAACTTGCTAAGGGACATGTAACCAAATATTAGGTGTGCTGTGTGTATTTTTCTGACTCTGTGTATATAATGTTGATCTTTGGTTGATTTCAGGAAATTCAAAATAAATTACCATTTTGCAACAAATTGTTTGTTGTTGTTGTTGTTGTTGTTGTTGTTGTTGTTGTTGTTGTTGTTGTTGTTATTATTATTAAAGATGCATGCTGTAAATCATTCTTCCCCAGAAAAAGAACAGTTCAAAGAAATCACTGAAACCTCAATAGTACCATAACATTCATGTGCATGATGAATTTATATAACCTTCTGAACACAACTGTACATTAACAATAACAATATATACTTTTATATACTTTTTAGGACATAATTTACAAACTTTTTGAGACTTCTGCCAATGGACATTTTATAATCCACAACTAGTCAATGTTTTTCATGAAGTAAGTTAGTCTAGAACGTATATACTCTAGTAAGGATATCATTTGGAATATAAGAATTTATAATAATACATGACAACAGAATAATGAAAGGTACAAAATACAATCCTTTAAAAGTAAAATACCACCATAAAATATATGTATATATTTATCCATACAAAACTAGATAATTGCCATTATAAAAAGTAGAGATTTAAATGCTATAGAAGCACTAAACTAAAACAATTTCAAACAGAGAAAAAACAAAATATTTGATGATTACTAAAGTATAAAAATCCAGTGCTGGATTTCCCCACCCCTTTTATAATCCATCAATAGGTAAACAGCATAAATGAGTAAATAAACACAAAAATAGCATAAATGATACAAAAATATATTAATCTTAGATGAATCAAGTTAAAGGAGTCTTAACTTGGAAAAAAAAATGCCCACCCAAAGTAAGAAATTAAATGTTTAAGGAAATACTGTGAAATAATATATATTTCTTTTTTAAATTAAGATTAGTAATAAAATATGTCACTGAACACTTAGTAATCAACACAGCAATTGATTCACGATTCATGACCATCATTGAAGACTTTAGATTTTCTTCATGGACCTAAGCAAAAAGGACACTTTAGATAATTCAGTTTTTTATATTTTTTATATTTGTATTTATTATTGCTCTAACTATTATTGGGTGCCATTTATAAAACATTTAGTGAAGCTGTATGTAAATATTACTGAAGGCCATACTGAAGTAAAAAATTCCTGTCGAATCTAAAATGCTTCATTAATCAACAGAGATTTTTTTGTGCTCATGTGCATATGTTGAGTAAGTTCCCAATTATTTACCAACCTGGGTTGTTCTGACCTTAACATGTCTCAAATGGCTTTCTATGCCATTTTGCACCTTGTTATCTTCATGTGTTTAATACTTTTTCCCTGCGTCTTTCCACTTTATTATACATAACTCAATTTATGGACTTAAATGTTTA
>JAQMCW010001457.1:0-10970 GCA_030068335.1 Chrysichthys cranchii
ATATTTAAGTACAGCTAAGTGTACTTGACTGGACTATTTTGAGACACCATTAAGTTGCACTTAAGTATGTTTAAGTACAACTTTTCCTCAAAATGCTCTAAAAATATACTTAATCTTACTTGGAACATATTTATACTTCATATAAATACACTACAAGTCAATTTAAGTCAAGTATGCATTGATGTACTTACATTTAAAACACTTAAGTATTACTGAGACAGAAATATATTTATAATTAATGTATTTGTAGTATATTTTTTGACGCAGAAATTTAGCACAAAAAATAAAAATGTACTCCAAATGTACTACATAAACTTACAGTACATTTTTAATACATTAAAAAATATGTATATATATATATATATTTTTTTTTACCAGGGATAGCAAGAAGTTCCTGGGTTTGATCCCCAGGGTTGACATGGGTGCTTTTCTGTGTGGAGTTTGCATGTCCTCCTTGTGTCCACATGGGTTTCCTCCACGTACTCCGGTTTCCTCCCACAGTCCAAAGACATGCACAGAGGGGATTAGGCTAACTGGCTACTCTAAATCACACGTAGGTGCGAATGTGAGTGTGAATGGGTGTCTGTTTCTGTGTGTCGCCCTGCAGTGGATTGGTGACCTACCCAGGGTGTAACCCCGCCCGAAGTCAGCTGGAATTGGATCCAGACCCCCCCCCCCCACCACCACCACCACCCCCAACCCCCGAAGAGGAGTGAGTAAATAAATAAATAACAATTTACTTCCTCTTAAATCTCTGGGTAGGTATACCATAATCTGATGGTCTTGACTGCTTTTCTAAACTATGCCTGATCCTGAAATACTTCTACTGCTGGGGCTCCTCTGACGCTCTCCAAACCTGCCTGATTCATCCCAGTGCTCTACTTTTCTGCCCCTGTGGACGGTCCCACATGGACAGGCTAATATTTGCACTGCCCCAAAACCTGCCTGCAACTCACTCATGGTGAATAATCTCATGGATACTTGTACCTAAGAACTGCTGCTATAATGATAATACCTGTCCTGTGCTAATGCAAGACTCTTATTCACTAAATGCTCATACTGAGAATCCTTTCCACACACTTGAACACACTGATGGGCATTTAGTTTTCGAAATCCAGGGTGGGAACTGCGGTAACGAGGTTCTATTGTAAATAAGGGTCATCGTTAATATAGAACCAAGCCAAATGTGTAATACACTCCATCACTAGATAATTTTACATCTCTTTTATGTTATCCTTCCATCCTTTAATAAACTGCTCTGACTCAAGTTTAACTGAAGAGCGTATACTAGATATAAAATCTCCCATGACATAATACCTGACAGGACTGATCCTCAGTCATAGTGGTGATAACTAATTGTGTGATAACCATTGATAGTGACAATAACTACTGATAGTTAATGAAAAGTATTTAATTCCTAAATGTGAGTACGATGACTGACATTTGTCTTTAGTCTGGGTGACCTAACCTGCTGCAATATAGCGTCAGAAATGACACTTGTTCTTTAAACTTTACAGAATACATTTTCAGCTAGCTAGATTATTTGTTATATAGTTAGGTGATTATACTTTGCCTGTAGGTTAGACATTTTCCAAAGTTCTTTGAGCTAACTGTTCAGATTAAATGTTCAGCAAAGCTTGAATGAGCACAAATGAGTGCAGCTGTTGAGCTTTAGGAAGAAAAAAAACTTTTAATATGCCATAATCTTATCCATATCATTATTTACCATATATACAGATAGCAACCAATTAAAGGGGGAAAAAATACCTAAAAATGTCTTAATAATGTGTTGGGGACACCATGACTGCCAGAAAAGCATCAAGGCACCTTGGGATAGATTCTACAACTTTCTGGAACTGTATCAGAGCTATAAAAAACATTTTCCCATCAGATATTTCCTCATCTGGTGATTTGATGATGGTGTTGGAGTCCAGTCTAACACATTGCTCTAAAATGTCCCATATGCGCTTAATTTAGCATATGATTTACATCATTTTATACATATCATTTGTTAAACCCTTACGTCCTGTGGATAGGGACACTGTCATAGTGGAAGAGACCACTCCCATCAGGATGGACATATTTTATCAAAAGATAAAGGTTATCAGGCAGAATAGCTTCGTATTGATTCACAGTGACTCTAAGGAGACAAGTGGACCCAAACTATGGCAGCAAAATGCAGAACAGAGCTACTATTTATGCTGTTAATTTGTCATCCAGCTTTGTGTTTCCTATTTAATGTAATTACAGATTATTTATACTTTCATCAATGCATACAATGGCTAAGTGATGACACACACACACACACACACAGGTACATCTGTATTTAGCACCCTTACTGCATAAACATCACCTTGTGGATGACTTGTAAAGTCTAAAAGTTACGAATCAAGGAGTCACATTTGATAGTGAGCTCTGTCTGTGGAAGCACATCGGTAATATCTGTTAAACGCCATACAGTCACTTCCCTAATATCTCGAATGTCTGTATTATCGTTTTCACTGCCAACTGCCAGACACCTACTTCTGTGTCAGCTGGAACACCATAATTCTCACAAATACGGTTTACACATCAAAATCCCCACTAACAGAACACCAAGAGTACACAGGATTTACACGATTTGTAAAATATTAAATTGTTACATTAAAAGTTACACTGAAGTTCAGAATGTTAGTTCCAAAATAGTGATATGCATCAGAGCGAGATCACTACACTGGCTCTTTAATCCCATAAATGGTTACCTGCATATATTAGAAATATGTATTGTTTAAAATTTTGGTGACCCCTAAAGTACACCGGAATGTCTACAATTTGAGTTTTTCATGCTTTATGTCCTTTTATATTGCATATTGAGCATCATGAATATACTAAGCATGGTGTTCAATGGCATCAAGGAGCTTCATTTTGGTAAGTGCAGGCCCAGTGGTGTCGTGTATCATACTGACTGATCAGAAATGTTATAAAACAACAGCTATGCTTAGCTGATGTCCATGTTTAAAAGATGTAACCCACAAAAGGTTTTAGCTGTGTTTGATTGGCCTTTCTAACGGTTTTACTTAAGAAAGTTTCTACAATTCCATACATTCCTGTGGTTTTCACAGAACGTCTCTTTAAACATAGCAGTCATAACTAAGATTATTACCTGACACAGCTGACCTGCTTAAAGCCTGCAGGTCCTTAACCAACCACACCTGACTGAAAGCAGTGAAAATATCTTCTCATTGTTTCCATCCTGATTCCAGGTCTGATTCAAAACGAAGGCTGTTAGCCTCTGCTAATCATGTATTCAACACATTCTGGCTGATTAATAGAGAAAATGTTCAGCTTTCTAGGTAA
This sequence comes from Chrysichthys cranchii, assembly GCA_030068335.1. NCBI lineage: Eukaryota > Metazoa > Chordata > Actinopteri > Siluriformes > Claroteidae > Chrysichthys > Chrysichthys cranchii. The sequence goes on from JAQMCW010001457.1 coordinate 3,337, forward strand.
ATGGGTACATTTGGAAAAGAAGAGTCCAAAATGTTTATGAAGTAACATGACAAATGATCGCTGTTAGTTCACACTGCATTTTTCTCATCGTAGGAAGTGTTAACTGAACCCAAGTAATGTGGACAAACAGCAACCACAACATTTCTGGGCTCAAACGTATACGCCCAGGGCATGCTTGTGTGAGTCTGAGTGCCACAACGATTTTCTTTTTGATACGTCACTCAGACAAGCTGAAGAGGTCGTCTGAACCTATCTGGTAAGTCATTCTCTATCGTGATCTAGTTTTCTTAAAAAATCTCATTCTATTTCACACCAAGGCTTACTAGTAAAACTGTAAAACCGCTCTCTAAAGAGAACATGTAGCAGGTTGAGCCAAATACACACTTTTCATTTCAATAGAGACGTTTTAATGGTACAAATGTTCATTTCCTGTTTGGTAAAATAAGATCCTTCTTGAAACGTTTTCATAATAAGATATATAAGGTTCTGGAAGATTTTTGAAGATGATGAACTTTGAGTCTCAATAAAGTAAAAGCAGAGACAAAATGTTAACATTTTTTGTTTTAATTTAATAAGCAATATTTGTATGTAAATGTTTTCAAATACTGTATATTTGGTTGCACATAAATAATAGATTTATGACATCATCTCACTGTTGCCAGTAAAGTCAGATATAACCTTATCATTCCAAGGTCTCAATACAGAAAATATATGTAAGGCCAATCTGGGATGAAAGACATAACTTAGTTTTTTTTGTCAGGTGAAAGCAAAATATTACTACATCCAGTGTGACGAGTTCCTCAGAATCTGAAATGATGGCAGGTAAAATGAATAATGCATAACCTTCAAACCTGATATAATCTGTATAACAAATACACATTGAGTGCAGCAGTTTGCATACATTAAAATGATATTTGTCTTTATTCATTTCTGACTTATTGGTCTCATTGGTGCTAATGGTATCCCCAAACACAGTGATAATTTATTATACTCTTCTCTGTGAATATTCTCGGTCAATATTGTCCGTTTTGCCCTCTAGTGCTTACTTGGCCTGTTTACAGCTCATTAGACACCTCAATGAGTCACATTCAAATATCTATATATATCTAGAGTATGTCAACAGGGATGCAAACTTTTGAGCTTCCTAATAAAGGTAACTGCTGACCTAGACTCTGTCACTGTAATAGTTCGTTGTAATGTTGCAAGAAAATGTTGTCAATAAGATTAAATGTCAATTAAATGATCATAAGATATGTACAGAGAGCCCAAAATAGGGAATAGGAAAACAAAATGTTCCTACTTTCTTCACACAGTAAGCAAAGGGGATGCAAACTTTTGCACACAACTGTACAATAACTTTTACTAACCATTCTTACATTTTAATGCATCACATGTTGTTTATTGCAATCAGACAAAAACATGACAGCAGTAATCCAATAAATTCAGACTTTTCTTTCATTCTTTTTTTTCTTTAGATCATGGTAAACCTTGCACTGGGCCAGATGTATCCTTTTGCATGAATGGAGGAAAGTGTTTTAAAATACCATCTATGTCCACACTCACCTGTGTGTAAGTCATAGTTTCTCAGCCTTGGGTTTGCCTGACATGCAAACGGGGATTTAGAAGAGTTTGACCAACTGTAATTTTGGACTTCTGGGCAGATAAATTTGGCCTTTCAAACATTTCATTGTTGTCATTTGGCAGACGCCCTTATCCAGAGCGACTTGCATTTATTTTCATTTATACAACTGAGCGTTAAGTTGAGGTTAAGGGCCTTGCTCAAGGACCCAGCAGTGGCAGCTCTGCAGTGCTTGGATTTGAACTCCCAACCTTCCGATCAGTAGGCCAACATCTTAACCCTCTGAGCAGCATATATATTTAAATAACAGCACCTCTTAACTCATTTTACACCACACAGCAGTTATGCTGAATCTAATATGTTCCCATTTAGAAGTTATAGATAGAAACTCTATAAAATACAATATATATAATATTCTGTCGGTCAGTAAGAAAGAAGCAGAATTAAATGCCCACTCCCTGGTAAAGTGGGCTTCAAGATCATATACATATTATAACACAACATGACCTCAACTAAACCAACAAATCCAACTGCTGGGACCATTTGCTAGCAAGTATTTGAGTGATGTATACCGGTAGTTGGTTCCGTGTCCTTGAATCAAACCAAAGTATTGATCTAGGTTAAATATAACAACGGAGATGAAATGTGAGCTCTCAAAATGCATCATCTAGTGTGGCCTGACGTGAGCTCTTAGACATAATGATTTATGAAAAGTATTCTTAAATGTGTAAGAATATATTTATAATCTCCTCTTCAGTGTAAGACAACTGAATGTAAAGCGTTGGCCTGCATGTGCAGAAACACCATATATATATACGTAGGAATATCAGTGTAATACAGAAACAATGAGGGTGGAACAGTGATGAAACGGGGAGTATTTTCACCTCCAGCTTTAGGCTCCCTGGTTTGACCTTGTGCCCGGGTTACTGTCTGCTTAGAGTTTCTGTGCATATACTCCCTCTGTCCACATGGGTTTCCTCTGGGTTCTCTGGTTTCATCCCCCTACCAAAAACATTCCAGTATGTGGACTGACTCATATTATTGACCGAGTGTGAACGTATGTGTGCATAGTTCTCTGGGATGGACTGATATTCCCATCCAGAGTGTAATGCTGCCACATGCCCGGTATTTCGTGGGATGGGCTCAGGATCCACTGTGACTTTGATGAAGTGCTTACTAAAAGTCAATGAGTAAGAGTGACAATAACAATTAAACTGGTTAAAATTAATTCAATATTTGAATAACAAAGTTACCCAACTATGAATATTGTACACAATTACATAGAAATGCATTATGAATATTCAAACCCCTATTATTTAAAGCTTCATAAAAATGATGGGGGATTGAGATGATGAGGAATTTAGGGACTTAATATAGGGTCAGGGGCCAAGAACGGTTGAGAATTCCTAGTGTAAATGTTGTTACTGTTGGTTTCCTGTAATAGCTGCAAACTACGGTGCCCCAGAAGGGACATGGAGGGGGAAAAAAAGATGTACATTTGCAAGATTGATAAGTTTTTCATTCAGGTCAATATACTTCCAGGTCAGTTTGGTGACATAGAAACCAGAAAATCTGAACTCAGAAAAAGAATGTGAATGTTTGTATCCAGTAACTTGTGTGACCTCTTTGAGCAGCAAGAACCAAATATTTTCAGTAACCAGTGATCTGTCTTGTGCAATACAATTTTGGCCCATTCCTCCTTACAAAGCCGGTAGAACTGTGTGAAGCTGGTGGGCCTCCTTGCATGAACTGCTCTTTTTTAGGAAATTCCACAACATTTCTATTGTCTTTAGGTCTGGACATTGACTTGGCCATTCCAAATTGTTACATTTACTTGTGTAGAATTACTTGTGTCCTGAGGGTTGTTGTCTTGCTGCATGATCCACTTATGGTTAAGATTCAGATTGTGGATGATTATGCTGACATTCTCCTGTAGAATTTGCTCATACAATCCAGACTTCATAGGTCCATCAATAATGGCAAGCCATCCAGGATCTGAGGCTGCAAAGCAATACTACCACCTCCATGCTTCATTGTTGGGATGAGTTTCTTATGTTGGAATGCTGTGTTCTTTTTGGAGAGTCGTGGTTTCCTCCTTGCTGTCCTGCTATGCAGACCATTCTTGTTCAGTTCAGTCTGTTTGCCAGATGATGGATTCATAGACACTGATATTACTCATTGCAAGACTGGCCACCTGAATGTCCTTAGATGTTATCCTGAGGTTCTTTGTGACGTCCGGTAATATTGTTTGCCGTGCCATTTGAGTGATTTAGATGGATGACCAGTCCTTTGGTAGAGTAAGGTGGTGTTGAATTTCCTCCATTTGTACATCATCTCCTCACAGAGAATTGGAGATGGAGGACAAACTCTTTAGAAATGATTTTGTATCTGTTGCCATCCTGGTGAGCATCAATAACTCTTTTTCTGAGGTCCTCAGTAATCACCTTTGATCGAGGCATAGCAGACTTCCAGAAACCTGTTTGGTGAAGACAGACTTTGATAGTGAAAACCCAGGTTTATATTCTTTAAACATGGGAGCTCCTGCTAAAATCATGCCAACCCGCTGGTTGAAAAGCCTGACTTCAAAAGCTTAGAGGTTCACATAGTTGTTGGATAAAATGTTGGAGAATTTTACTTAAAAAAAATACATGTAAAAACTCCCGAGAATGGTTTTTGGGTCATTTGCTTAATTGGGTTGACTTTATCTAGTTTTAGGACATAGATGAAAAGCTGAGGATATTCAAGGGCAAATTTATTAAAAAATACAGCGAAATGAAAAGAGTTGACCAAATTTTTATCTGGGCATCATGCGTGTTTACCTTAATGTACAAGATCTCTTGTTGTTATTTACAAGATATGGACCAATGAGATCACTTTCCCTTGCAGATGCAATAACAACTATGCAGGCAGTAGGTGTGAGCACTTCCAACTTGAGTCCATATCAAGCAACAGCCATGAGGCAGGCTTGATCGCTGGTATATCCATCCTCCTCATCCTCATCCTGCTGGTGCTGGCTGTGATCATCTACTACATCTGCAAGTGAGTGAAAAACAAAACATCACTACTGAATTTATTAAAATACCTTTTAGGCATTTCATATAAATTTGGATATTTGCCAAGTTCTCATTACAACAAGAGGGGACAACTGTATTAAATTCTACTGTGTAACTGCTGTCAGACATGTTTACAGGAATATCTTGCTAGTAAAGCACTGCATCCAGTTGCTTGCTTAAGCGCGGTTTCTAAATCTGTTTTCTCACAATTACATGCCCTAAAGTCGGGTAAACTCTAAACTGGTTTTCTTTCCAGAGGGCAAAGGAAGGCATCAAGAGCTACAAGAGACATACCATGATCCCAGCACTGAGCAGTATGACTGACCTCACTGACAGATATAAATCGATTTCTGAGGCATTGTGATATCTTAAGTCTTACTTAAATATTTAAATTACCACATGTAAATAGCTATTTTCCAATACATTTAAAAAACAAAAGAAGAAATGTAATATATAGGCTACTTATGTCTTCAAAGGTTACATTCCAGATAACGAAAATGCTACAATGATATAAAACATTTCAAATAAAGTTACTATTTTTGTCAGTTTGAACCTATTGGCAATAAAAAACTTTGAGGAACATGTCTTACCGATGCCACACATAATCAAGGATTATGGATCTTCAATCATAGACACTTATAGGCTACAAATAATTCTTGTGCAGGTAGACCAAACCATGTAATACATTTTATATTCTACACTTTATTCTGACAGTGAGAAGACAAATCAAATGCCCTTTTTGAATGTAATGATTTAAAGACTGTACAGATTTTTTTTTAAATATTACATCAAGAAAATAATTTTTTTTGCAGTATTAATATACATATGTTTGTTTATTACTGGTTATTTTAGTGAAATAAAGAGTTCTGTTGAGAATATCTACTGCCAATTTCAACATTTTACCTTAAGCTGTTTTTTGGTTTTATTTTGGTTTTCAATCAATTCTCCCTTTTTGCAAATCCTTCTGAAATAGTAGAACAATGAATGATAGCTGGGGCTGATAGCACATAATCTCTGACAACATAGTGGAAAACTGCAAAAAGAAAAAAAAAAAAGGTGCTCAGCCATACATTAGACATTATTCACATATGGACATTGTGAATTTTCTGTGACACAAGCTTTCATCACCCTACCTTTTTTAAATAATAGATTTATAATATTGGACTAGTCACATTTGAACTGTTATTATGTAAGTAACATACATACAGTGGGGTCCAAAACTCTGAGAGCGCTCGTGAAAATTTTGCACTCTATCAATTTAATTCAACAACTTATTGTCGTTGCTGACATTAACATCTTCATTAAAAATGATCATCTTTGACATATTTACATAAGAGACCAGAAATTTGGGACCAGATAAAAAATAAAAAAGGAACAATACACTGCTGTGTCTAATGTTTATTATAAGAAAATATTAGAAATACTTGAAACAAGTTTGTAGTAAGACATTATTTTGCCAAAATGGCTGAAACTCTTGGTTATGAAGAAGACACATCAGATCTGTCTTTAGTGCATTGGCATTCACTTTGTGATGGAATTCCATTTACTAACGTCAGAACTTGATTTGCTCTTGGCCTTGAGTGCGTCTTTACTTAACTGAAAGATGGCCACCAGTCATCAGTTTGAAAGAGGTTTACTGCACTGCTTGCTCCTTGTTTCAATCTTCTATTGTACTGTACCACAACTGATAAGTTAGAATTTTTGTTTATGTCAGGCAGTGTATGGGGGATAAGGGTACGCACAGAAGGTCTTGTTCCAAAAGTGAAACATGGAGGTGGATCAGTGACGGTATGGGGGTGTTTTTGGTGAGGAAGAGCTGGAGACTTTAAAGGGATTAAAGGGATCGTGAAAAAAAAGGGCATCACATAATTCATTCAGTTTTATATATCATTGGACACAATTTCATTCTACAACAGGATAATAATCCAAAGCGTTCTTAAAATTGTGCCAAAACTCAGTCCAAAGAAAGTAAAAAGTTTTGAGAATTAATGTCTTGGCCTCCCCAGTCTCCATATCTTTCTCCCATTGTGCTGGCATGGGACGGGCTGGACCGACAAGTTTTAAATGAGCATCCAGCAAATGAGTCACAACTGTTTGCAACTGTTTGGACCCAAGTTATTTCCAAAAACTGCTTTCCAATCTCTGCTGCTGTGATAAAGGCAAGGGGTGGTTATTTGGATGAAACTCGTACTTAGGCACACACTTTCATCAAACTGCACTTAAAAATGTGCATTGTTACATTATACTTAAAAAAAAAAAAAAAAAAAAAAAAAAAAAAAAAAAATTAAAATTTTTTTTTTAAATATTTCTAATATTTTCTTGTAATAAAAGGTTATGAAAGTAGTTCATCTTTTACCTTTTTAAAAAAAAAATCTGAGGGTGGGCCTAAACCTCTGGCCTTTAGTGTACTTGAATGTTGAATGGATTTCATAATATTTGTCCCCTTTTTGGTTGGCTTTAATGACAATGCGCACTTGAACTGGCGTGGAATCCACAAGTTTGTGCAGAACCTTATGATCCGTTTTAGATCAAATCCCATCAGAGTGTCCTCTGAACACATGCTTCAATAGAAGAGATTAGCTATGAAGACAGTCTGAACTTCTGCACAAAGCAGTTAACATGGTCAATATCATAAATATCCTTATATTAATATGTGGGCCTAGAAATAGTGCATAATCTTGAATGTTAAATATTCAAGATATCGAACATTTACTTTGTTTTGAATATTTCAAAATTCTAATCCCTTCTGTTTATTTCCAATAAAGGGTATTGCATGTCTTCATACGTTACCCACGCTCCTGATGGAGGCCTGCTAGAGTCTAGAAATGAGTCTGTAAGAAAGCTGTAGGAGAGGAGTCTCCCTCTAGTGGGACCATTAACACACTCCAATTTAGAAGAAATTTATGGCCTCTTTTCCTATATGGCATAGAATGAATACTATTTTTTAACAGAGATTTCAATAAAAAGTCAGGTGAATTTTGCAATTATTTATTTATGCAATA
>JAQMCW010001483.1:0-10969 GCA_030068335.1 Chrysichthys cranchii
GAATCACTCGTACGAGACGACTCGTTCTTCCCGAGTCACATTAAAGATTCGTTCAAAATGAACGAATCATTCAAGAACGACCCATCACTAACACACACGCAGACACACACTCACACACGCAGACACACACTCACACACGCAGACACACACGCAGACACACACTCTCGCACGCAGACACACGCTCGCACGCAGACACACACACACACACACAATAACTCCTCACCCCCTCCGTCCACCTCCATCTCTGTCTCCATCACTCCTCCTCAGACGTACACAGACCTGGGCCGAGAAAACAAACCTGCAGGCCCCGCTCCGATGACACACACACACTCACAGCTCCCACTCCGATGACACACACACTCAGATTTTTCAAACCTTTTCCCCTTTTCCCGCGGTCAACGATGTGCTTTCGCATCACCTACCAGCCCACTTAGGTTCCTTTGGTATGTGAGTATTCGTACTCTACACGTAGTACAGTTTCTCCCGCCAGTTTGTTAGCGAACCTACATATACCATGCTTTGTAGGAACGTCACGTATCGTGATTTTTGATAGCTTAAGTGGGAAAACGCCATGGAAGCCTCCATGTTTGTGGTTTATTAGGAACAAAGTAGCCAGCTAACTGCGATGAGTGACATGAGCACACGTTACTTCTGAAATCAATGAGTTGGACAGGCAGTGTTATAGATTTAATAAATGAACACAGTGGACCCTCAGCTCACCAACTGAATCCGTTCCGAGACTCTGTTTGTGACCCGATTCGTTCGCGACCAGAAAGTGTTTCCCGTTGAAATTAATGTAAATACTGTCTACCCAGTTTAACCCGGTGTGTTGGCACACTTTGGCTATTTTGGCCTTCAGGGTCCCATTGACCCTTTCTACAATGCCTTGTGACTGTGGGTGGTATACGCAGCCTAGCTTCCACCTTGCGCCTAGCAGATTGACTACCTGCCTGAGCGTTGCTTCGACAAACGGGGTCCCATTGTCTGAGCTAATGATTGCCGGTATGCCAAATCTGTGGAAAACTTCCCTAGTTAGGAACTTCATCACACTTGCCGCGTTTTGCGCTCTAGTTGGGGTGGCCTCCACCCATCTACTGAACCTATCTATCACCACCAACAGGTATCTGTGATGTCCCACTGTACGAACCATGTCTACATAGTCAATGGTGAGATGCTTAAACGGGCCCTCTGGAATTGGGACCTGGCCCAGTGGTGTTGTTATTCCTTTCCTGATATTGTACTGGGCGCAAACTTCGCATTCTCCGAGAATCCTATCAACATGTGCTTGGAGGTATGGGGACCACAAACCTTGGTTTTTCAGCTTTTTCAGTACCTCCCCCCTTGTGCAATGGTCTAGACCATGCGCATCCAAAACCAGCACCGAGACCAGGGAGACTGGAATCACTAGAAGTCCTTCATGTGACCTCCAGATTCCGTACGCGTCCGTCTCAGCTCCGCGGTCTGCCCATAGGCGTTTTTCATTTGGGGGAGCCCTGTCTTGCATCTCTGCTATGTTGTCGAGTGTAATGTGCGGCTGGACCGATACCATCGGTGACATTATGGCTGTTGAGGTTCCGGCTGCTGCTTTGGCTGCTTCATCTGCAGCTGCGTTACCCTTCGTTATGTTCTTGCCGTCTTTCTTGTGTGCTTGGCACTTCACTATCGCCAGCTTTCTGGGCAACATCATGGCCGTCATAAGATCTGTGATCTGTGTTAAGTGTTGGATGGGGGTGCCATCTGTTTTCTTGAAGCCTCTCTGTTTCCATACTGCTCCGAACAAATGACAGACACCATGTGCATACGCTGAGTCAGCGTAAATGTTTGCAGCCTGCCCTTCAGCTAATATGCAGGCTTCTGTCAATGCCACGAGCTCAGCCTTTTGAGCAGAGCAGGGCTGAGAGACTGACCCTGCTTTAACGGTTGCGAACGAATCAGCGCCCATCTGTTTGACCACTGCATATCCTGCGCAGTTGTCGTTGCCTTCCTTGAAGCAGGAACCATCCACGAATAACGTAACATCGGGGTCTGGGATCGGGAGAGATTCTAAATCCGGCCTCAGCCTGGAGTAGGCTATTGCTTCGGCAACACACTCATGAGGCTCGCCTTCAAATTGAAACGGAACATTTTCTGCTGGGTTGAGGGTGGTGCATCGCACGATGGTTACGTCCGGATACGTAAGGAGTGAGCAGTACTGCAACATTCGAGGAACGGTCAATACAAACTTCCCTTGTTCCACTAAGTCTGCCACTTTGTGGTGTGTGTAAATGGTCACAGGGTAGCCCATAGTTAGCGACGATGCTTTGTTGTACGCGAAGTGTAGCGCAGCTAGGCCTTGGTAGCATGGGGGCCACCCTTGGGCCACCCCATCTAGCCTAGTGCTGTAGTACGCCAGTGGCTGCTTTTTTCTGCCTCTGCATGTGTCTTGGGCTAGTACCGCTGATACGTAACCCTGACACCTGTTGGCTACATACAAGAGAAACGGCTTGGTGTAGTCTGGGGTTCCTAGAGCAGGGACTGTCTGCAGCTCCTGTTTAATAGACTCGAAGGCTATCAGGGCATCTGCTGTCCATTGGAGTGGTTGTCCTAACTGTCTGGAGCCTGCCTGTGCCATTAGGGCCCGCAGGGGCGCAACTTTTACCGCATAGTCTTCTACCCAGTCAGAGCTGAAGCCTGTCATACCCAGAAATGTCATCATTTGACCTACTGTCTGCGGCTTGGGTGCTTTGCTGATACCTTCCAGTTGGGAGGGAGCTATGGATCTTGTACCATGCGCTATCACTCTGCCTAGGTATTCTACCTGAGACTGACAGTATTGGAGTTTCGCCAATGATGCCTTATGTCCTCCGTCCGCTAGCTTAGTCAGAACTTCCATGGTGTCTGCGTGACAGTCTTCCAATGTTGGGGAGCACACTAATATGTCGTCAACATACTGTAGGACGGTGCTTGGGAGGTCCAGTCCTGCTAGGTCCTGCTTGAGGACCTGGTTGAACAAGTGTGGAGAGTGTTTGAAACCTTGCGGCAGTCTGGTGTAGGTGTATTGTTGTCCTCTGTACGTAAAAGTGAACAGGTATCTTGATTCTTCTGCTAAGGGCACACTGAAGAATGCTGAGCACAAGTCTATCACCGAGAAGTACTTGGCATCAGGGGGTAAGTTGGATAACAGTGTGTGAGGATTGGAAACGTCTGCTGCAAAGTCCTCTACTACGTCATTCACTACACGTAAGTCGTGCACTAGGCGCCATTTCTGTTTGTCTGCCTTTATTACTGGCAAAATCGGGGTGTTGCACGGGCTGCTGGTGGGGACCAATACTCCCGCCCCCACCAAGCCCATTATGGTTCTTTCAATACCTGCCTCTGCATCCGATTTCAACGGGTACTGGGGCTTCCTGGGAAGTTTTGTTTGAGGTTTTAGTCCTATCTGCACTGGACTGGCTGACCTAACCAGTCCTACGTCTGTGTCGTGTTGGGACCACAAGTGAGCAGGGACCTGGGCTATCATTTCTTCTTTCAGCCTGTCTTCTCTGCTTTCCCTTATCTGAGCCAGTTGTCTGGCTTCTCTTGTCAGGATTTGAACATGCTGGGTTTCTCCCATGATTGAGGTTCCGAACAGGATTCTTGTTAACGATCCGTCTTCTGAGACATGAATAAGTGGGCACCCGGTGCATGTCCACTCTGCGTCCGATGCTCGCTTCACCATGGGTCCCAGATGCTTGGATTGGTAGCCGTCACACACTAGGATCGTAACGTGGGGGAGTGCACTTGGTACTTCATACCATTTTTCCAAAAAGTCACTGTTCTTTACGGCCAGGGCTACCCCCTCTGGTCCTATGATTGCACAACTGATCACCAGGGGCACCGCCTGTTGTCCTACTTCCTGGTCCCATATCTGACCATACCACAGGTCCTGTCCCTCGTGGTAGGCCACTGTACAGTGATATGGGCTTTTCGGAACATGGGCCTCTGGTACGACTGCTTCCAAATAACGCACCCATTTGTTCATGAATTGGTGTACTGCCCCGTCCACCTGGCATATCCAGTACACGTTAGCCACTTCTCTATCAGGCAGGGCTTGAACTATAGCCATCTGCCGTGCATCTGTGCCTTGTCTATTTACAAACACTCCGTCTGGAGTGCACCAAATCTGCAAACCTAATTTACACAGGGCGTCCCTGCCCAATAGGTTTACTGGGGTGCCTTCTGACACCAGGATTGGAATTTGTACTGTTTGATTATTAGCTGTTAAGCATACTGGAGCTGTTACCGGAGTTAATTGTGTTGTCCCTGAGAATCCAATGGTCTTTGCGTATTTGCCTGACCGGGGGAGATGCTCCGCAAATCTTGCTCCCACACATGTATACGTCGCGCCTGTGTCTATCATCATTGGCGTTAATTTCCCATTTAGTTGGACCTGGACTATAGGTTCTTGACCAGCCTCTGTCGTTATTAAAGGAAGCTGGCTCTCCCCCCTTGGATTCTCTGGGCCTCCTCAATACCCCGCATTGGGCCCTGCCCAATGGTTGGCTGGGCCTCTTGGGGCATTCTGCGGTGGCTGCCACTGGGGCTTCGGCTCCCATTGTCCTCCTTGGTTCCACTGGGCTCCCTGGGGGCGATTCATTGGGCACTGTCTCATTATGTGTCCTTTTTGGCCACATTGGAAGCACGCTCCGTCATTCCTTGGGGGGGTGAAACCTTTTCTTTGACCTCCCCTTTGGTTGTATGGGGTTCCGCGTCCTCCGGGCGCTTGGAAGTTCTGGCGTTGCTGGAACTGCCTTGGGCTTAGCTGACCCTGTTGAGGCTGGGCGTAGATTACTATTGGGGCTGGCTGCTGTTGAGGCGGGTACGGGCTCGACACTTGCACGGGGTAAGGCCCATATTGCTGTGCTTGGGCACTCATCCCCTGCTGGGGCATTTGCAGTGGTTGCGCCTGAGGCTGTGCAGCCGCCTGTGTTAATACTGGGGCTTGGACAATCTGTGGTTGTGGCGGTGGTGGCGTCTCCTTTCCTTCCTCCATTACTGGGGCTTGTACCTTCTTCTTATTCTTGAGTCCGGACGTTAATTCGTTGAGTTGCAACTGGGCCACTTTTCTGAGGACCTCCTTTTCTTGCTCCTTCAATTTCTTTTCTTCTTTTCTGTGCTTGTCGACCGCGTGGGCCAGGTCTTCACAGAACTCTGCCTCAGTCTTGTAGCTCAGTCCCACTACGTCTTCTAATCTAGAGCGGACTGGCTGTGGCAGTCCTTCCAGTAGTAGTTTCCGGAACATGGTGGTGTGCAGGTGATTTGCATCAGGGCTTCCGTCGGTCTCCAGAATCCACTTCCGTTTCATTCTTTGGTAGTACGCCGCAGGATGCTCCAAGTCCCCTACTGTCTCTCCCTGCAGGCGGTTCAAGTCGGGTCTGGAGGGATACTGTTGCCTGAGGGCCGTCCACAGGGCTTGACGGTATGCCCCGAAGTCTACCGCATCATGGCGTATCTCTGCTACTTGTTCCAGCTGTCCTCCTCCGGCTTCTCGTAGAACGCGTACTGCCTCATCACGTCCCAGGATTCGTGCTAGAATTGCCTTTAAATCTCCTACTGCCAGCCGTCTTCCTTGGGTCTTATCCTCAAATTCCCTTATCCATCTGGATGCTCCTTCCTGTAAACCCGGTAGATCTCGCATCAGTCCCTCCAAGTCCATTGTCTTCCAGGGCACATAGTTGGCCCTGTTTCCTTCCACTACTATGGGGCACTGGTATCCCCTTACCAGCATTTCTGCCTCTAGGGTTTCTTCCGGGTGAGACCTCGTTCCCTGGAAAGGTCCTTCCATCACGATCGGTTTCTTTTCTTTCCCCCTCCTTCTGCTGGAGGTTTCCTTATCGCTCTCCTCCTTATCGCTTTCATCCTGGCTTTCCTTTTCCTCCTCAGTTACATTCTTTCTGAGGGGACCTTCGTATTCCAACTCCTGCACCCTGGCTCCTAGTTCGCTTACCATCTTCTGGAGCCTTTCGTTCTCTTTTAGTTCTTCTTGGAACTTTTCCCTTGCCTTTTTCCACTGATTCTCCTGTTTCTCAGCCTCCCTCGCTCTTTCTTCCTTTTCTCCAGCTTTTTCCTGTTCCCATTCCCTTATCTTGTCTTGCATTTCCTGATCCATTGCTTTCAGTCGCTTTTCGGCTTGCTCACTTTCAGCCTTTCGCTTTTCCAGGTCCGTCTGGAGTCTCTTCAGGCATTCTCTTAGAACTTCTTCGTCTGCGCAGCCCCATTCTCGTGTTTCCATTGCCTTGTTACACGTTTCTTCAAACTCCCGATGTGCTCGGTAACCGTCCAGCTCCTCTGTGGGATAGTCCACTGTTAAGACGTCTGGACAGACAACAGGTGGGGGGTCCCCTGTCGCTGCCTTCTTGCCTGAACGTGCCCGCAGGACCTTACTTTCTAGTTCGGCCGCCCTTTCCTTAACAAAGGTGGTACCTTGCGTGCTGCTGCCCTCACCTGGGGTCGGGCATGAGTAGGCCCTCTTGTAGGTGGGCCAGCTTCTGATCTCCCCTTCTTCCTCCTTGTCTCGGATCTCTACTTCAAACCTTCCTTCCAGGACCGGGTATATTCCCTTATCTCCTCCCCAAGGTGGAGGGTCTATCTCTCCCCTTTTGTTAGGGGGTGCATATGGAGGGGGTTCGTCTTCTGGGGCACTGGGCATCTTGGGCGCCTGTTCGGGTGTCATTACGATTCCCTCCTTCCACATTTTTTCACTTTCTGCCATTTTATTGCGTGCTTCTACGTAAAACTTACTTAAAATCATTAACTCGGAACTTCTCTTTTCCTGTCTCTTTTTGCTGTGATCCTTCGGCTTATGATTCAAAATTAAGGCTCTCATTTTTACGCATGTATCTATGTCGAAGGTTCCTCCCTCAGGCCAGCTAACTATAGCGCTCTGTGTTCGCTTAGTCCATTTAGTGGACATCTTATTTATCAGATCTCTAGCAAAGGGCTCCTTATCCCCCAACACCTGTGCGGGTGTTTCTGGCTTGCGTACCTTTTTCCCACTCATTGTGTATGTATGGGTTTATACTCACCTCAGTGGTACACCTCCCTTCTATTCCCTCTAGCTTCCCTGCCTTTCTAGGCCTCGGGTGCTTCTCCTCGATGCTCTGCTTCTTCTGTAGTCAAGGCGTTCCCGCAACGTTCAGATTTATTAATAGTCCTTTGCACTTTTTGTTAACTCAGCGTAGTACCGCGGGGCGACGCGACATCCAACCGCTCCCCGTGTTCCCAATGCAATAATTTCCCATTCATTCCTTTCCCATTCATTCCTTTGTCTCCTTCAACGTCAACATCACCACAAGCTTTTCTTTTTCTTATAACTCTTTATTCAAGCTTTATTTTCAGTTACACTGTTGAATGTCACCCCACCAACTCACTCCCAATCTCCTTAGTTAAACAACCACAAAACCACAAACAATCAAACACTTTTATTTACATCCAGTTTTCCCCAGCGCGTGCCTGTCTACGCTGCCAAGGGAACGAAAACTGCTTCCAGTCATAATCTCGCAAAATACATTCTTTGCAGCACAACACATTGACATCAACTTTACCACTTTCCCAACGGTGGGTTCTGCACACCCTGGCTTTTTCCATTATGTCTGCCAAGGATGTTGGTTTCCATATCTCCACTTCTCCGCTTTCTCTTAAGTGGGATATGGCTGACTCATCTCCCTTAAGGGGCATGGGCCACCAGTCTCCCCAGAAGTGGATGAGCCACTCAGGGGCTTCCACCACCTCTTCGGGTTTCAGTGCTATGCGGTGCCACTGGAACTTCTCCCAGCATACACAGCAATTGCACCAACACTCAGCACACCTTGGTGACATGTTTACGCAGAAGTGTTTTCTGCGCTCAATTCCCGCTATTATGCAGTCAACTGTTTCTGCTGCAGTTTTAGGGTCCCTTAAGGGGTAGGAGTGGTCTTCTCTTTTATACCCATCTCCATAATCAGTCTCCCAGCTTACTTTTCTCTTGATTATTTTTACCCAAATACGCAGAGGCTTGAGACGTGGGGGCAACTGATCTTCACCAATCATCACCCACTCCCAGGGATCACTCTGCTGCATCAGGTGGTCCAGGATTGGGGTCAAGTTGTCCTGGTTCCACCAGTGAGCAAGTGTCAAGGCACGGTCAGGGCAAAGAGCTAACAGGCTACTGTTTTCAAAAATGGTCATTTTTCTCAGAGCCCAGTTCGCAAAATTATCTACATTTTTGACCTTTTTAATTTCCCCATTAGCACACACTTCTCTATGACAGTTTTCACGCCAGAAATGAGTCACAAGACCTTGAGTCTGTATTTTATTTCTCCGCCTTGGCCCTTCACCAAAGGCCACATCATTGCCAAACCTTAGTTCTTGCATGAAGCTGTGTTTCAAAAGTTTTCTTCTTTCAATCAATGCTGGTGGGTACTCTGTTGCTGACTGTTGCAACTCCTTATAATATCTCTCATGCCAATCTTTCTCCATGGCAGGGAACCAAAGTTCACTCTCAGAGTGGGCTGGCCTTCCAGCCTTGTGGGCCAGCCTCTGCCACGTGGAGTCCATAAAATCCCTTGTTTCCATGGCTGCACTGCGTCTGGTACCCATCTGTGACAAAACATTTACAATCTTAGACACCGTTATACACCATGTCACACTTTTCCTTTCTTTACTCTATGTACACAGTAGAACTAATTACATTTGCATTTCTAGAAAATGCAACACAAGTTGACCAAATAACATAGCCAGCCAGAGTCACTTCCACTAATTTGGTTACAAACTGGAGTGCATTTCTATAAGGGCGCTTATCTCTCTTCCTACTCTTGCAATCCTGAGTCACCTGCACTCTCACTTGCCTAATCCTGAGCCTCAACGGTTCAGTTCCCAATGCTGCCTCTTGCTGCCTTTGCACTGTTACTCTGTACTGACAATTGATTCTCTTTGGATCAGCCTCTAGCTCTCTACGCGACCATCTTCTTCTCTGAACATATTTCCACCCTTGCTTCACCCTAATCACCTGGACAGGGGAAACACACAACTTTCCCTTTCACTTCATACATCCACAATCTTCCTTCATACTCAGACATACACTTTTCACATCCGCAAGTCTTGGGGTTCCCTTTCCTATGCCTCTCTTTATGCCAATCTTCCATCTTCTCTCTTGCTCTCTCTCTAAGGGCACTATTCCTCATTCTTTCCCTCAACTCTTCTACTGCTCTCTGTACATCTTCTAACACCAGCCCGTCTCTGTCTTCACACTGTCTTCTCTCCACCCATATTGCTACTGATCTAGCATGCCAATCACCCATTCTGCTCCTTCACACACTCACACTCTTTCTATGTGTGACCACTTATTTTCATTAATACAACATTATTAGTTATCTACTTAAGACCAACATTTGCTTCTGCACGCATGGTTGCACTCAGAGCTTTTTCATTCCTTCTGCGCACCAACAATCACACTCACGAATGAAGGCCAGACAGACACACATTATGTTATAACATTTTTCACACACTGTTTAACTATGAATACTTCAAACCATTACTTTTTCAACCATTATACGTCAAAACTGGCGAGTAGCTAGTTCGCCTGTGCACACTCTGGGGACTTCAATGCCGTATTCTTCACGTCATTCAGGGCGGGACTTCAACCCCCCTCTTTCTCAGGCCTTCTGGGTTCTTCCAACCCACACACAGAGGACTCTTTCCTCAATACAGCGCTTTTCATCCAAAATACTCAACTGTTATACAAACTTCAACTACTGCTTAAGTGCATTCATTTCCCTTCTGCAAATCTGTTTCAAAATACACACTTATGCCAGAAATACACATACAGAGCTACCGCTGCCCCAGCACTCTCTGTGTCTGGGCAGCTGGCCAAATTTTTACCACAGCGTCCGGGATTACTCCCGAAAGTGAAAGTACTTCATTACACACACATATGAGCCATGCAAAAGCTTTTTGAGCCGAATAAACCTCTCAGTCTTTTATTCACACGACGTTCTTACATCCATTCAGTTATGCAATTTTATGTTTTCATCTTTTTATCTTAAAACAGCGTGTTCTTTTGATCCAGAGGGCTGTCCATTCACTTACTGGAGCCCCAAAACATCATGTACAGTCATGACTCAAAGATAGGAAGTAAAGTGCTTACCTTTCTGGCCAGATGTTCTTTCAGTGATGACTGCACGGAGTTCTGGAACTTCCAGAAGATCAGGAGATGTCCCTCACTGGATCACGTCGGGGTCACCAGGAAAACTGTCGTGGCCAACGGTCACCACATCAGAAGGTTACCAAAAAGAAGCTCTGACTCCAAAGTATTCTTTAAAGAGGTTTATTCAGCTCAATTGCAAAGCAAGACACGCAGATGATCTTCTCAGGAGAAAAGACAATGATTTCTGAAAGTCCCCGCTTATATATGGCTTCAGCCCTTCCCAATTTACGTCATTTCACGCCCCTTCTTTTGCTATAGTCTGCCACAATTATTTCCTGACCTTTGAATGGGAGTCCCTTTTCAGCCAATGGCATGCCAGCATATTACCCCCTTGTTACTAGGTAGAATTCCTAGTTTATTATTGATCTGCCATTTTAATGTGTGTGTGTATTAGTGCTTGGTGAAACTTCTAGGTTGTTTCCAATTCCCCTTGGGATTTTGAAGTGCTGCTGTTGGGGCATTTTAGTGCTTTCCAACTGACCATTTCCCAGGGATATGCTGGGGTGCCATAGGCTCTGGGACTGTACAGTATTTTCCAGCCACTGCATCTGTGTGTATCTTTGGGGCACTTGGTTTCACATTCATGGGGATGTGTGTATTCTGGACATTTCATTGGAAATCCATGTGTGTGTGTGTGTATCTGATGAAAGCAAGTCCTTTATCTGGTGAAGAGTGCAGATTCTGCTACCACACTGTACTGTAATGCAGTCTCATGCTTCAGAGGCTGTAGCGTGCATGTGACCACAGACAGGGGGTCACTAATGAGCG
>JAQMCW010001613.1:0-10959 GCA_030068335.1 Chrysichthys cranchii
ACCTCAGAAAAAGGGTTGTTGATGCTCATCAGGCTGGAAAAGGGTTCACAAACTTTCAAGCACCACTGTAGGTCTATTCAACAAACTGCAATAGGCATCTATATATATAGGCTTATGTGTCCTATGCTATTTATGGACAAATGACAAAAAACAAAAATTGCCCCCCCCCTTCCAGTCGAAACGTCCCAGGTTTGCTTCCCAGAAATCTGGTCACCTTACTGTATGTACAAGTTCCTAACTCTGTTAGGAACAGCATCAATTACCACAACAGATTTGCTGTTACCAACAGGAATAGCCCATTGTATTGATTTGTAATTACATAAGAAATAGTTTAGAGAGCTACAAAATGACTTTGAGGTGGGGTACACCATGGACAGGTCACCAATACACCGCAGGGCCAACACACAGAGACAGACAACCATTCACACACTCACATCCCCTCTGTGCATGTCTTTGAACTGTGGGAGGAAACCAGAGTACCCAGAGGAAACCGACATGGACACAGGGAGAACATGCGAAGTCCACACAGACCGGCGCCCAAGCCAACTCCGGGGATCGAACCCAGGACCTCACTATGAAGCGACACAACCACCACACCATCGTGCCAACCTATACAAATATAATACAGTGAATCCCTGCAATATTGTGGTTCACCTATCGCGGGTTCAGTGCATTTTCAAATTTTGATTCATGGAATTTTTTGGCTTTCGCTTGGCTCTGGAATATAAAATATAATTCAATAAATGTTAATTCAAACATTAAAAGAACATTTCATTCGAAATAAAACAGTATGCACTGTATTTCATCAGCGAATGAATACACAGTGGCGGTGTATGCCTCTTCCACTTGAGCTAGTAAACAGGCTGTAAACAGGAAGTGACCTCACGGGCAGTAATTACACGCATGTAGAATTTTATATGTTGTTAAAATTACGTATGTTTAAGAGTGTAGAAAGTGTTTAAGAGAATAGGACGTGTTTATAAGAGTGTGGGAAAGGTTAATAAAAAGTGGGAAGGGTATATAAAGCCTTAAAATATATATAAATAATAAAATTAATGCAACATCACTATTTCGTGGATTTCACCTTTCGCAGGGGGTTGCCGGAACGCCACGATAGGCAGGGGTTCACTGTACTTATGTATTATTATTATGAAACTTGGGAGTAAGTGTAAACTGCACTGAACACAAACCTAGTCAAGTTTTATGTTTTGGTGTTGTTTTATTGTGTTTATACAAGTTCTAGCCAGGCTGTGAGCGCAGAAATCCCATAATACACTAGAATGGAGACACTGTATCTAATTGGCAAGCCATGGGATCATAGATATCCCATAATGACTTGATAGGACATAAGCTGCCATAAGCATGATTAGAAGCCATATTGGATAATTGATTCTAGTCAAAAAAGAAAAACACATGTATGTATGAATTCATACTCATATTGTTGACTTAATTAAATTTGAATTTAAAATCGGCATCTTAAAAACAAAATAATGCTTATCTTAGCTATAATGAAAATATGTGACAAAAAGGGTTTGTGGTCACTCTGAACATGTCAAACAGGAGTGTCAGCATTCAGCGAACATGTTTTTTATATGCTTGTAGCCAACATGTAAGAAACCACCATTTGGCCAACTGAATGAAACTGGATATTTTGAAAGGTCAGACTATCATGTGTTTTAGCATAGGTCTTTCCGATGGAGAATTCACCATTTCCTTACAAATATAAGTTGGATTATACAGATCCTTATTCTTCTTGCTCATTATGTCACTGTACAAATACTTATGGACCTGATTTTACATCTACAGTGTGGATAAATATTGCCTGCTGTTTATTTCTCATGCTGTTCTGATTTTTTTTTTACGAGTTTGGATTTTTGTGCAAGTAGTACTGTTTGTTGATTGCCTGACTTTATGTCTGTTTCTTGACGTTTTCTGAATCATGGTTTGTATTTGTCTGCCTGGTTTTCCTAATAAGCTATTTAATGAGTATTCCCATCTAGCGATGGGGATGAGACCACCTAGTATATTGAGTCCAGTTCAAGACAAAGACCAGGTTGGCAATCCGAGCCATGGAGGGCCGGTGTGGATGCAGGTTTTTGGTATGACCTTTATATCAGCAATTAAAAAAGACTTCTCCCAGGTTCTAAACAGCTTTATTATTGCCTGATTAAGCAGTCATCTCAAAAATGTGCACCCACACCGGGCCTCCATGGTTCAGATTGCCCACCCCTGCCTTAAAGGGTCGAGTCTGAGTCAAGACCAGGTGTCCAGACTGAGTCAAGAAAGAGTCTAACACATGATAGTCTCACTTGTTATAATATTAAGTTTTATTTAGTTGTGCAAATGCTGATTTCTTTCTCATCTTGGCTATAAGCATACAAAAAACATGTTTGCTGAATGTTGATACTTATGTTTGACATGTTCAGAGTGATCAAGATCCCTTGTTTTCACAAATGTTCATTTTTGATAAGCATTATTTTGATGTTAAGAGATATATTTTCTTCAATAATGTCAATGACACAATATACAAAATGGATTATGTATGACATGAGTCTGCTGACTAATAGTATAGCTTCTAATTGTGCCAGAAGTAAACAACTTATGTATGAATATTATGCCATATCATGGGGTGAATATCATGCCAGATTTTGAAATTGGAAAAAAAAGACTGTGAAACAAAGTGTTTGAAAATTATTATTAATTTTTTGTAAGATGAAAACTAATCTGTGAATGCATACATAATGTCATAGGCTGAAAAAACACCTCTACAAACATTATTTTGCATTTGTGTTTTCATTCTTCATAACTGCAGCACTCTTTTTAACAGTGTTTTGCCAACCTTTTCCAGAGTCATTTGTCACTGTTCTCCTGGTGTATTGATTTTGTTTTTCAGGTTTGAAACCTTGTAAATGGTGATCTGAAAACTGTTGCACATAACTAAAAAAAAAGCTTTGAAAGGTTACAACTCAGTGTTTGAAAGCTTAAAATGTAATGAAAAGTTTTTTCAAGACTGAAACTAATTTAGAATGTTTTGAAAACCTGGAAAAAATCATTTAAATCTTTGTAAACATTATTTCATACTTGAGCTTTCCCTATTGACTACTGCAGCACTACCAACACATTTTCCAAACGAATAAAACACATCAGGTTCATCCTGGCGTCGCGAAACCATCTTTGGGAATCCACCCAGAAAACCGATGTAGGCTGCACGAATGCTCCTCTGTTGATAGGCCACGAGAAATTATAATCCACGGCAAAAAGTCACAAAAATGATCCCATATAAGGTGGTATACCACGCCAGAATGAACTTGATGTGTCCTATTCGTTTGGACTAGTAGTTTACTTTTGTGGACTGTGGGTGAAGGGGGCTATTCATGGGTTTTGGGGTGACACGGGATATTGGGTGTATTTATAATATATAGCTTTAACTGAATAGTTGGCTGTGTTTTTCTGGAACTAGTTGAATTGTGACGACATTGAATACTACTGTCAGTCAAAAGAAACCCTTGTGCGTTTTTGTATCCAGCTGTTTTATATAAGGTAAAAAGGCTGGTTGTTACAAAGTATCTTCAATGTAGCAAGTATCACATGATAATCGTATGCATACATTTCTGTTCTTGAGGTGACTCACAAAGTTCACCTGACAAATCATTATTCTTGACATGAAACAAACCTAAATGATCTGCGTGAAGTAGTTAATTAATTTTTTCCCAAAACTTTGTTAAACCATCTTCTTATTCCTGTGTAACGGTGCTCCTCTCTGCAACCATTTTCTCTCAGCTGCTGACGTGGTCGTTTAATGATGCCTAACTGCCTAACTTTCACAAACTTATCCTAAATCCCTCCCCTTCCTATCTCTCCATCCCTCTCTCCTAAACTCTGTGGTGCTACGGTGGCTCTACTGACAACCTCACTTTGGCATGAAGTTGGCACCCTATGTGTCTCTGATTTTAAACAAACCAGTCACAATCGTTTTTGCTGGTTTGTACCATAGAAATTTCCTGAATAATGCAAAATTTTGTGCTGCTTTAGATTTAAACATGTAAAATTTTGTTTACAAAGTATGTCAACATGAAGTTCGTACCCCATGTGTTTCTGATTTCAACCAAACTGGGCTGGTTAGTTAGAGCTTTATTTGTGCTGGTTCATAGCATAGAAAATTTACTTTGTGCTGCTGCAGTTTCTAGATAACAACTAGAGATAACAACAATAAGCAGAAATATTTCCCAAGAGTGATTTCTGAGGGAGGCACAAAAGATGCCGCCAAAAGTACTGCACTTGTATTAAATGAATACATAGGAAATCGTTTTTTACATTATATTTCAGCTACTGGATAGCTGATTGGTAATAAGGATTAGCGCTGGGCCACTGGAGGACCTCATCAAGATGCAGGCAGTCTGTGGACGGGCATTGTCTTGTTGAAAGTCTGTACCAGGGTGCTCTCTCAAGAGGAGTATGAAATGCAGACACAGGATGTAATTTCACCTTTTTTCACTGTGCAGTCAAGGACCCCGAATCATTCCCAGAGGTGAACTAAAATCATACCCTATGGCTCCCCACACCATGATGCCAGGAGCAACGCTGGTGTGTCTATCCACAACAATGGCAGGATCGGTCCTCTCCCCTAATCCGTGGTAATGCTGAACTGAGATTCATTTCTGAACATGATACAAGGCCACTTATTATTAGTCCATCCCTCCTGGTTACAGCACCACTCCAAACACAGCCTTCTCTGCTCTGACATCAGTCGGTGAGACACGGTGCAGGATGACAATGTGTGTTGTAAAGAGTCCAATACCTGTGTTCAGATGGGAGGTGCAGATGTCATGGGGTCCTGTAATGCTTGGTGCTCAATACAATGGTCTCCCCTTATTGTGGTCTATCTTTGGTGACCAGAACCTTCACGATGTGTGTGGGAACCCTCACATACCCACTGGTTTTAACATCAGGCCACTGTGACATCTGTATGCCCCACAGGCCAGGCAATTGCATGATACAACCACCCGGCCTCATGCAAACATACAATGCGAACCCTGTCAAACTATGTCAAGTGCTGGTAATGCTAATGTTTCTATGAAGCATCCTCTGTGTCTGATGACCTCCACTCATTGTTTTTACTGACTGTCAGATGCTCCAGCAACTGCCTGATAATGCTATCGCTCCACTCATGATGCCACCACTTATGCCCTCTGGTGCCTGTTCTAGACATGCCAGCTCCTTGCAGATTGATTCATAGACATACCCATCGCTCATCTGCATGTCTGCCTAATTACATCCAAACCAGACCATTCCTTCTGGGTGCTTAACTTTTTTAGTCAGTGGGTGTATTCATCTTTTTTTGTCTCAGGTGGACCTAAATAATTTGCAGGTTGACCTTAACTGCTTTACAAATGTCTTTAAAAGTAGCCTTAAATGCATCTTATGATTGTGATGCATCTTGTGACAATGAAAATATTATTATTACAAATATGCCTTTTAAATAGTCTACGTAATACTGTTCTAATAAATCTTTACTTGTTTATTAAGTGCAAAACTTCTTGAATAAGTTACCTTTTTATATAGGATGCTTAAATAAATATTTTTTTTACTCATTTTGCCCTTCAGCTATTGGTGCCAAGCTGCCTTCATCAGTTTTATGATGGCTTTAATGTTCTCTGTTGTACTTATAATATCTTTTAGTCTTCACAGGCTTTCATTAATAATTCCTGCTCAAACTGGGTTAAAAACATAGCTCTTTCTATCACTTCAATTCTTTCATATATGCCATTTATTTCATATATGGGGATTATCAGGGCTGCCTTGCAAATTGCGTAGACACACATGAGCCTGTCCTAAATTAGCAGAAATAAACTGCACCCAAGTCTCGTTCATGGAACTCATTGAGTGTGAAGTGAACTGTTGCACTAAGTTAAGCATGGCTATTTCACACACATCTTGATTTTATAAGCTGAATTATTGCAATTCCCCCCTGCTAGTTTGTAAACGTGACACATCTTGCTATTGCTTTTGCTTTAGCTAATGTGTGCACTTGCTGATTATTTTCCTTTTAACATAAATTCAGGTCATACTTAATTATTCATTAAAGTTGCCCAAACCATGCTCATAACAAACAAATTCTCAGGAATAAGTTAACAAGTTAACCTTAAGCTTAAAATCAGTGCTTTAAATTGGATGGTTACAGGAGTGTGTCCCAAATAGCTGAGTACTCCCTAAAAACAATAAGAGGCAACAGAGAGGGAAGTCTTTCACTTACCATTAGACATCCTCATAACTGATCACTTCTTTAGTTTTTTTTACACTAAAATTATTAGTAAAGTTTATTAATGTATGGTTTTTGTAAGTGATCAATTATAGTATGCATACAATAAAAATTAAAAAATGATAAAGTAACCTGATTTCTTGGGGGTACTAGGGGCTCCCATGCACCCCTCTGGCCAGTCCATGGTGGATTATAGCACTTTCTTGTATTTTTTTTATGGTGGGGTATGATTATAGCAGTGTAACGACTCTCATAACAACAATCCTGATTGGTCAACTTCCTTAAGTTAACACCGAATCAACTAACCAACATATTAATTTCTGTTGTAGTAATGTTTAATACCAGTTTATGTGATCAGGGTTTGCAACCCTGATCACGTGTGAACTTAATAACCCAGAGTTTACTCTCAGAGACTTAAACTCCCTTCTTAGTATACCTCCATTGACTGACCAAGTCAATCACTTTCTCATGAAAGTATGACAGCCTAACTCAACACAGAACGTTCAACTAATGTTAGCTTATGGTTAGTTTTACAACAAAAAACCTTCCGCTAACAATTAGAGAATGTTCTCTCCAGGTTGTCACACATCGGAACGTTCCCTGAATGTCCTGAGAACTAAAAACTCTAACATTCTCTTATGGTTTATTGTGATTTTTTACACAACGTTCCTAACTGGGGGAGGGGGAAGCTCGGAGGGGAGGCTTTGGACTACTGAACGGAAGGTCGGGAGTTCCAATCCAACCACTGCCAAGCTGCCTCTGCTGGGCCCTTGAGCAATGCCCTTAACCTCAAAAAATGCTCAGGTGTATAAATGAGATAAATGTAAGTTGCTCTGGATAAGGCTGTCAGCCAAATGACTATAATGTAATGTAAGGTATTTTGGTACCGTCAAAAGGCCTAGGCAAAAATAACTTTCAGTTAATCAGTTTAAGGAAAATAAGCAGTACGTTCACACACATAGACAAAAGAAAGACTGACTCTCTGATGAAAATGACTTCACTTTATACCCCAATTTTTTTTTTTTTTTTTTTTTTTTTTTTTTTTTTAGATACGGTCAGAAAATATGCCCGTTACCTCGTTCTCCCATTCTGGCACACTACCATTAATTTTTACTCCCCCGGCAAGGAGTTCTTTGAAATTGATACCATTCCTGCTCACCATCGATTTGTTTATGCCTTGCTTTGAAGTTTTATTTTTACTCTGGCCTCCATTTTGGAATTTCCTGGCATGTACTACTCACATTATACCATGTTTTTTTCTCCCTGTATGATCTAGATGATCTCATGTCACAGACCCCTTACACTCTAAACAGTGGCTTTATTCTTCTATCTGTGTTGAACATTGAACATACATGAAAATACATCCATTTTCCAGGTTATCATAAACATCTCAGAGTGCTTTACAGGAAAGATCATGATTAATAAGAGTGAGTGTGCTTAAGAAGAGGTGGGGGCAGTTTTACAGTGACAACATGGTTCACTTTGATTTGGATTTTCTGTAGAGGAGGCATTTTAGCTCTCAGAGTCAGACGACGGTTCTCACCTAAAATAAAACGACCCAGCTGTGGTTTTACCCAGAGAAAACATGTCAGGGACACAGAGTGACAGTGAGCAAACAGAGTACATGTTTTTCAAACAGACTATATATTACTTTATTTTATTTTATATGCGTGTGATTAATTATTCTCTGAGAACATATTAACTCCGACGGTATTTACGCAAACAACCTTATAAGTACATTCCTAGGAGGTTGCACAGAGGTTAGCAATATACCAGCAGAATAAAACACTCGTAAAGCACATTCAGCTGATATGGGCTGTCCTTCTACAAACCCTCACGGATAGAAAATCAGGATTTTAGCAGTGCAGTGCAGCAGCTTGGAAATGATTGCTGGTTAACATGGTGTCTAATTAGTCTAAATGCTTCAGTCACTGCTTCATACTCGATTATATACTCCGCTATTAGTTGGCAACAACACCATTGGTGACTGGAGTTTCGGCTCTTTTTATTGAACCGGTTCATTTGGTTCAGCTCAGCAGTAAGAATCGGCTCTTTCGGCTCCCAAACGGCTCTTCATTATTACCACTTCTGGCTTTTATAATTCAATTCAATTTTTCATTGTTTTGACCTGTTTGATATGTGTGCACTTAAATTCTTCAGTGTAATTATACTAAACCTTATAATTATAAGAAAAAACATGCCTCAGCTTAGATGGTCTTAGTTCCCCCTTTTAACCCGATTGTATGATCGTTGTTTGTCATCACATGTGCTTGACCGCATGGCAACACAGCATTCAGTGTGATTCATGGATCACATGTGGCCGAGCAGTGTGAAGAGAGGATCATCTTATTATTCTGAGTTGTATTAGTATTAACAATAAGGAATCGACTCTCAGAAGGGAGTCGGCTCCCTTGGTTCATGTAAAGGAGTCGGCTCGCTCGTGACCGGCTTCACTGATGCACACAACAAGTAAGCGCTCGTGATTTCCGACGCACAGTCGAGCAGAGACAGACACGGAGAGGAAACTCAAAAGGACAAGACTAGTTGAGAAAACTAAGTTGTTCTCGCTACTTGTGAAATCCAGCATGGAAAACTATTTGCTGCTTTGAAAGGACTAGACACTTCCACTGCTCGTGCTCCAGATCTGAGGCTCTCGCGCGCTGTTTAATATCCTGAGGTGAGAGTTGGACTTGTGGATTTGTGTGTAACCTTAGAGTTAGATTTATTAAAGGTTTATCGGTTAGTTTTTGTAGTTAAAATGATATTAGTGTGATATATTAGTGTTAGTGTGCTTCATTGTTCATTAATAGTTTTATTGTAAATAGTAATTGTAGTTTGATACTGTTGTAGTTTGAGTGAAAAAAAGTGAACTTCCTGTCGGAATCAGAAACACATGGGCTTCAGGGTGACGTCACACTTTGTGAATAAAGTTTTATATCTTTAACTCTATACGCCGGATATATCCCGCCGGCGGAATGGAAATGGACTAGTCAAAATTCGGGTTTTCTTATATGGGGTGAATAGTGTTAGAACTAAAGCAGCACAAACGGAAATCCTTGCAGCACAGTCCAGCAGAAAATGATCCAGACTGTTTTGGTTGAAATCAGAAACACATGCCAAAGTGAGATTGTCAACAAAGTCACATGAGAGAGGGATGGAGAGAGAGGAAGGGGAGGGATTTGGGAGAAGTTCGTGAAAGTTAAGCCGTGAGGAATCATCAAGCGACCACGTCAGCAGCTGAGAGAAAAGGGTTGCACTGCAGAGAGGAGCACCGTTATGCATGAATAAGAAGACGCTTTAACAAAGTTCCGGGGGGGAAAGTAATAAATCAGCTAAAAGGAAATCAGTGCTTCACTGACCTCGGAGTTCATTTCTCTTAATATATTTGAAAGCTGTTCCTAGACCATAACTTCATTCAGTGTGGTTTAACTTAAAACTAAGCTGCGTATTTGTAGTTTTGTTTAATTCACTTCTTTCAAATAATATATCCGATCAGCGCTCATCTTGCCATTTTTTTTCGTGAGGCAATGTTTTTTTAACAGTTACAAAAAAAAGCAAACCAAGGTTTCTGGATTTGTTCAAAGATATGCTTCGAAGAATGGCGTTGTGGCCCGATGCTCTCCTGGAGCTGATGCTTTTATTTACATGGCTGTGTGTTCAAGGAGGGACGACAAAGGGAGACTTCAACCCGGAGGTAAGGAGGCTAGTCAGATTGTGTCTATTCAGCAGAAATGTGCTGCCGAGGAGTTGGGACATCAAGTGGTTTGCATTGAAAATAGTGTTACTTCACTGCTCTCAGTTAATTCGTCAAGGAGCAACTCTGTAATCCTACTATCGAAACTGATCAAATAGTGAAACGATTGAAAACAGCTGGGCCCTACAGGAAAACGACTGAAATGTTGTTTCCGAAGAAAGGACATACTGGCATCTGTTCAATGGGAGTGGAAAGGGCCGCTTCAGATGGCTGTTTCTTAATGTGCTGGATGTTGGCCTAATTTTGACATTTCATTTGGTGGTCGAAAGGCATGAAAAGGGAGTTTAAGAGTAATGTTATATATGTATATATGTATATCTATATGAAATTTGTTTATTTCCGACTAGCTGATTACCCAGTGGCTTCGCTCACTGAGTGTAAGGGAAAAAAAATAAAATGAAGTATTTTATAAAATAAGTTTGTTAATTACCAATTGTATTTTTCAACAAAAAGAGCATTTACAATAACATAGAAATCAATATAAACAACATTATTAACATCATTATCATGTGAGAATATGAAGTAATGTATGAGAAGCTCATTGCATATAAATATAAATGATTAAACAGGAAAACATTTTGATAAAAGAATTTGAACAACATATAAGAAGTGTATAAATGATTAAACAGTAAAACATTAACATTTAAGAAGTAAAGATACATTGAGTACTACTGCAGTGCTCTTGGGTAAAGTACATTTTTTGTTTGCCCATTAGGTGCATAAATGTATACATTTTTTGGGTACCTACAGCGTTTTCATATAAAATGTAAGTGCTACTTTATTGTTATTACATATAAAATGTAAGTGCTGTTTCCAATCATATGCACATAGTGTTTTATAATATGTTCTGTGGTCATATGTAATTTCCATATACAGACATGGACAAAATTGTTGGTACCCTTCTGTTAAAGAAAGAAAAACCCACAATGGTCACTGAAATAACTTG
>JAQMCW010001628.1:0-10959 GCA_030068335.1 Chrysichthys cranchii
CTGTTATCTCCGCAACCGGACATGATAGCTCAAATATTTTTTTCAGATTTTTATTAAAATTTGAATTTTTCCAAAAAAAAAATGAAAATGTTTAAAATGCATTGTCATCGGAGTAGAACATGTCTACCAAGTTTCAAGTCGATAGGCTAACGGGAAGTGGGATAAAAATTGATTACAAAATTTGTACCAGACAAATAGACAGAAACAGTGAGTTAAGTAAAGTGTTAATAAAAACGCGAATTTTTTTTTTATCTAATTAAAACTGAGCAAACAAACAAATAAATAAATAAATAAAATAATAAGTAATAATAATAACAAATAAATAACAAATGAATAATAATTTTCTTAAAGCACAAGACTGAAGATTAAAATAAAATAATGAAACGAGTGAGAGCTGAACGCAGAACGTTTCGCTCTGATCCAGTGAGTCAGTGATACCGCAGCGTCTCTCATTAGCCGTTTAATCGGGACAGAAACGGGGACGACGGGAGAGTAAGGCGAGAATGTGTTTGTAAACGGTTTTGACGTGGTGGAGAAACGAGAGAAGCTGCCGGTAAACACCGGGGCCGCATCGCGTTCCACAAGAACCCAAACAAAACCCAACGCCAAACCAAAATGGTTTCTGCTTGTAAAAGACGGTTTTGGGGATTACGGCTCGCCACAGATATGATTTTTCGTCAGCCTGAGCTCGGACGGCCACGAGGATCATGAAACCCAACCTGCTTTTAATAGATCCAATTATATTGGGATATTAACAACAGGAGCTTGTAAAGAGGCAGGAAAATATGCACAAGATCAGGGATCAGGGAAGAAAACAGTAGCGTTTTTGTGTGTGTGTGTGTGTGAGGCTTTGTGATAACGACAAAAAACCTAGAAAACTCGACTCTAATCCGGTCTGGTGCCGCGTCAAGATTCCCGTTTTTCCGTGACGTGCGGCGAACCCGGATAAACAGAAGGGGTTTTCGGGATTGTTCTTCGGCGTCGCTGTGCTTCCTCACGCTTCCCCGCCGTGTTTCTGAACCTCAGCCCTCACACCTTCTCCTAAGTCCTGAGTGCCGTAATGACTTTGAATGGAAAAAGGAGAGAAAAAAAAGGAAAAGCGCTTTAAAAAACAAGATTAAGTCCCAAAATGAGGCTGAACACTTTTTCCAGTCACACTTCCAGGAAACGCGCTCGGATCCCTCTCTGGACTGCGAGTGTGTTTAAGTGATTCCACAGCACCGATCTCTGGACCTGTGTGCTTGAGGAGAACTGTACCGTAATTAACGTCCAGGAGCTCGCTCTTTAACCTCGCTGACCCGCGACGGGGTCCGACGGCTACCGGTTTAGCGTCGTCCACGCTGCGTGTCGTGCTAATGTTCTCACATGATCTACTGCATTAATAAATAAAATGTCCCGGTTTTTAACGCTAAGCCCCGCCTACAAACTGGTCCTCAAGCGGAGCGATGGGAAATTCCCGAAAGCTGATCGTGACGACGATCGTTAGTGGCTCTCGCCTTCCGTTACTTGTTCGCGATATGAGCGTCGTGGCTCGTGGCTCGTGGCTCGCGGCGGACGCTCCTGGGTATCTGGGTGTATAAAAAAGTACACAAATACAGAACAAAAAGAGAATATTAAAAACACAAAACACAAAACAAAGGACACGATGTACACACTGGGTTCTGCGCAGCTTGCTTTGACTCTCTGGTACGTTTTGAGTGAAAGTCTCAGCCGGAGCTTCTTCCTGGTGTAAGGGCAATCACTGGCAGCTTTCTGGCCCGAGCGTGTGCTCCACCCGTTCTGCTTGTCCTTTCCACCCGTGTTCTTTAGCACAGAGAAAATTTTTACTTCGCATGCACGTGCGCCGCTAACGTTAAAATTCATTCTAAGTGACACGTTAAGGCGTTAAAAACAGACCCTTTAAGGAGTCAAATCTCACCACGGACTCTTGCGTGTTTCCGCTCTTGGTTTCAATCTCCTTCTCGCTCGCTTCCTCAGGCCGCGAAGATGTCCGTTTCTCACCGAGCCCGGGTCCTAAAGAACAAGAAGAGCACAGCTTTAAATTCGTGTCACGATTGCACCGGAGACAAACCAGCAAAAACCCTTGGGTCTTATTCATATGTTCCGAATTCTGGAAAAGTTTCCAACCGTCATGTCTTCTGAGAGCAGGTTTTGAGAACCTTCTAGAGATGAGCCCTGTAGGACCGGACGTGGGACGGATTCTTTTTTTTTTTTCGATACCCCTGGGGTCAGAGAACGACGAGGGAGAAAACAGCGGGACGTTCTTTTAAAGCTCTATAAAGTCAAACGAGTTGCTTTATCAGTGATATGAGGCCAGGAAAAAGCTGCAGCCTTCCAGCAAAACACGGGGCACAGAGCAGAAAAAGGAGAGGAAACGAGGACAGAGCAGGGGAACGGGGGGGAGGGAGGGAGGGAGGGAGAAAGAAAGAAAGAAAGAAAGAAAGAAAGAAAGAAAGAAAGAAAGACAGAAAGCGGGGGAATTTACAACTTTAAGACCTCATTAAAGCACACATAAGCAAGTTTCCCTCGTTAGCGTCGCGGTAATTCGCGCCAGATACGAAAGCCGGGCTTCATCGTGCGTCAAAAGGAGTCGGCGTCGCTGCTAAACGGATTACACAGCGTGCAAACTATGCTTTGAGAGAATGCATATGCGCTTTTAATGCGCGGTAATAAAACGTATACAGCAAAACAAATGGAAAACAAATAAACAGACAAACAAATCTATAAACGTGGCTCGCCCGCTTCGAAACACGCAACACCTGTCAGTAAAGCGTCCTTCTGCAGAACTGTGTGTGTGTGTGTTTGTCTTTTCTGTTTGGAACCTTGAACTTTGACCTCTGGGGTGTGTTTCATCCTCACCCCATTGCTTCTTAGCTGCAGGTGTGTGTTTGTCGTCCTCACGCTGGCACAGTTTATCCGAAGCTCTCTTGGGTCTCCATCTGTAACACACACATTATATATATATATATGTATATATAGTCGCTTATTAACGGCTTTCATATTCCACATGTTTGTTTTATCCTCACGTTTGTTCATGAAGTGAAAAATAAAGGCATAATGTTTTATGCATTTGAATGATAAATGGTTTAAAAACATGCGCGCGCACGCACACACACACACATAAAATGCACGGAAAGAACATCATGTGTCATTATGTCACTCGCTTCTACTGAAAAGCTCAATAATGTCCAATCCAAACTCATTTTTAATGACATCATATTCACCAAAAAAAAAAAAAGTGGAAGGAAACACTGCCATCTGGTGGCAGCTTTTATGTTAGGTTTGACTCTCGCAAGCAAACTTTCAGTCCAACACTGCCCCCTGGTGGCATCCCACAGAAGTGCAGTTATAACTCTACTGAACTCAACTCTACTGAAGTTACTTCAGTCTCTCACCGCTCTGCTCCAGTAGATCCAGGTTTCATTTCTCTTCTCCCGTTCACGCAGCCGCTCCCGTTCGGCCTTGGCCCGTTAAAAGGGTCCCGATTGCAGGGTGACTACGAAACAGGAAATACCCAGACATTAAGGGTGGCTCCAGATCAGGAACATCCTGGAGCGCGACGTAATATTTGTGATTAAAAATACAAAGACTGTGATGCAACTGTGAGTGAGCGGGCAAAGAAAGGATTAGTCAGAGAATCAACCAAGAAGCCAACTCTGAGGAAGCCACTGCTATCCACAACTCCGACTGGAGCAGCTTTTTGCAGGACGTCCACTGAGAAGTGAAGATGAGGCGTGTATCTAGAGTTAAAGAGTCAAAAGTGAACTTCTGGCCTTGCTAGGTTCTGAAATCCCACCACTTATCTAAGCACACCATTCCTCCTGTGAAGCCTGAGGGCGGTAGCATCATATTCAGAGTCACACCTGGCCTCATGGTTTCTTCTCCAAACAATCCCCTCTATCCACACTCACTTCTTCCGTTACTCAGAGTCACATCTGGGTCACGTTATTTTCCATCTTCATCTTAATGCTCAAACGTCGGGACTGTTTTGTGACCAATCTCTGACTCTGACTTATCCAGGACGTTGTGCCACGCTTGTTTTGATAACTATAACCTTCGGTCTTCGTGACCCTCGTTGTTTAGGAATGTTCTCAAACAGGAAAGGGGCGCGTTGATATCAAGACCACGTGACCGCACACGCACACGCACACACACGCGCGCACACACGTCAACTCCAGTCTCTTCTCATGGAACCTGGCTGACTGCACCAGGACCCGTTTAGTGACTCAAACGTTTCCCAAACCCTGCTCATCGCCATCGACAGTGCATTATGGGTATCCTGGGCATCACTTAAGCTTGTAACCGTGGTGCATCATGGGAAGTCCCCGATGCTTTTTAACCATGACTACGCGATGTCTCCTAAAGCAGGACACTAATATGTAGAACCTCGGGCACGTTTTCAGCCCCCGACACCGTACGGGTCCTACTTTGGGTGTGACGTCATCCTGGAGCCGGGAGAGCGGTGACGTCATGCGGATGACGGAGTAATCCGAAGGTTGTTTCTTCTTCGGGATTTTAAACGGAGTTCCCATCTTAGCAAGTGGTAAATAAAGAAACAGATAGAAAAAGAAACATGAATGATTACTTGTAATGTTTTTTTTTCTTTTCTTCTGCTTCAGTTCATAACGCACTTACAGACTACAAGCTACAAACTAGGCCAACAATGACGCTTTAATCTTTATTCATAATAAACAAGACTAAGTTTGGTGTTGGAGAGTGAAATAACTCGGATAAGACGAGCTGCTGCTACCTTTCTCCTGGTCTCGGGTGTTAAACACTTTGTGCTCCTTCACTTTCGGTCATTTATCCGGAACCTGAATCCGCACTGCTCAAATTAAAGCACTGCATTTCTTAGCTAGCCGGCTAACTCTCACTGCGCAGGTGCACCTAGCTTAGCGTAGCTAGCCTGTTTTATTGGTTTATATAAACATGTATGTACATTTAGCTGGCTCGCTAAACACTAATGTCATTCTAACGCCCTGTTAGAGCTTATCCATTAAACTCCTCGTTAGCAAACAAATACAACTAGCTCACACAGCTGTCCGGAGGATGGACACTGCTAAGCTAACGAAAAGCTAAATGTTTTTTTTTCCTGCTCCGCCTTCTTCTTCTTCTTCTTCTGTCGTAAACATTCGGACTACCGCCACCTGTTGGACTGGATGTGTGGGTTCATTTTAACGAAGCTTTCTGAAGACATGGAATTGGGCAGGTTTTTTTAAAGGGTAGAATGTGGGACAACAACAACAACAACAACAACAACAATAATAATAAAAATAGCAAAACAGTTTATTTAAAGTGATAGAGATTCGAAAGACATGGAATCTTTGAAAGACATAGGACGAATATAAATAATAATAATAATAATAATAATAATGTTAAAAGAAATACCTCTTTTTAAAAAAAGCCTTTAAAAGGTATGCAACCCCACCCATGCCCTGTCATTTGTGCTACCTGAATGGTTTAAGTCAGTGTATAATGTAGGATGAGATATAATAATAATAGCAGCAAAACTGTTTATTTAAAGTGATAGAGATTTGAAAGACATGGAATAGGGCAGTTTTTTGAAGCATGGGATATAGCAGGAATAATATAATAATAATAATAATAATAATAACAACAAAACAGCAGCTTTATAGTGATAGAGATTTGAAAGACATGGAATTGGGTGTAGGACAAATATAAATAATAATAATAATAATAATAATAATAATAATAATAATAAATAATGTTAAAAGAAATACCTCTTTTTAATAAAAACTGTTAAAGGTACGCTATCCCACCCATGTCATTTGCCCTGTCATTTGTGCTACCTGAATGGTTTGTTAAGTCAGTGTATAATGTAGGATGAGACATCATAATAATAATAATAATAATAATAATAATAATACAGCTGATACAGTGTAACATGAAAAAGACCACTTTAGGCTAAGGTGCTCCTAACAAGTACAGTAGAACCTTGGACTGCAAGTGTTTCTTAAGACGAGCAAAAATTCGTAATAAATTTTGACCTAGTTAACGAGCGAGGTTTTGCAACAGGAGTAGTTTTCGTCTGCTGAGCCTCACGTGATCACAACTTCTCTCTCTAACTCATTGCGGGACTGTGGCTTCCGTGCTAGCGTATACTGTTAGTGTGTGTGTCACTCATCTGTTTAATCACAATGCAATGTCGCATTTCCACCAAATCCTCAAAAGGAGACAAAAGCAGCCATCATTGGATAGTTTCCTTGTTAAAGTCGCACTAAAAGAAAAAGATTCCAGTGAGCCGACAGAATGCAGTGATTCCGTGAGCACCCACATCGGCCCGCCGTGACCCGGATCGCCCACGTCTGCTCTAGGATGTATCTGCCCCAACCACCGGGGGTGCACCTTGCTCTACAGTAGTAAAGCATTAACATTACATACGGTCCGTCAGGGTGTACGTGGATGTGCATCTTCCAAAAGCGTGCTCCTACAGAACCGGGTACGAGCGTGTTATTCGTTTTTTAAAGGATTTTTTTTTTTTTTTTTTTGCTTGAAACCTGAACCACATCCCGTTTGGAACCTCGAACCTTGATCTCTATCGTGTGTCTCGTCCTGGGCGTTCTTCGTGGATCGAATGGTTTATTTCTTTATTCATAAGCGTGATGAAAGGGGAGTCCGTTTCAATTCAAGTTTATTTGTGTAGGCCACAAAGCAGCTTTAAAGAAATATATAGATCATGACACAAACATACACATTTTACATATTAATATATATGAATGTATTCATTAATCCCGAACGAGCAAGCCATATGGGATATGGGATATGGGACATGGGATGGTGGTGAGGAAAAACTGTGAAGAAACCTTGAGAGGAACCTTGTTGTACAGTACAAACTCATCATGAAGAGCAAGGAGCTATTAAAACAACCTGGGAGAACGTTCTGGAAAAGTCCTGTGAGCTCCACTTGCGTTATGATAGCTATGTGAGTAAAATTTTCAACATGGATGCATGACAAGGGTACTCTGGGAAAGAGCGTGAAAAAAAGCTTTGAAATAATACCAGAATTATGTTCATAGGTTGAACACTGAGGAAGATCTGCTCATTAAAACTTTTGAAAATCGGGGCCCAGTTTTCACCTTCTATTCCACTGAAACAGAAGAAAAGTTATGACCGAATGAAGTGATTTATTCGCATTTCTCATCATGACTCTGTCCGAAACGACGATTTCCCCATGAAACTTTCAGGAAATATTTCTTGTAGAGTCCTTCAATCAAGTCGCTCATAAAATGCATTTATTAGCATGGATTATGAAAGGGACAAATCACCAAGGAGAAAGTCAACAGCCAATTGGTACTGAGACATCTCATAGTCTGTGGCATCGTCCTCATAATTTTCACCCTCAAGCCAGTAGCCGATTTTGTACGTGCCGTTCTTTTTTTTCATGTATTTATTGATTTGTCCCAGATAGAGAATCTCCGTCTGATCTTCCTTCAACCACGAATGACAAATCCGCCTGCCCACTATCCTGCCGCCCAGAATCTCCTCCACGACGAGTCTACGGTCCTCATCCATCTCAGGGAAATCAGCACTGTAATCCAGTGTTCCCTTCTTTAACGTGGTTTCCAACTTCTTTCTGACATTTTCATCTCGTTTTCGGTTTTTTCCCTGCAGTTGGACAGCCTTTTCCCGTCTCCTCTGTCTCTGCTTTCTGGCTAGACTCATGGCCACCTTAATAAGCCTCTCCCTTTTCTCTGGGGCCAGTCCATCAAGGTAACCCATCACGTTATTTTTCTGGGCACGGATTTTACACGATATGAAGCACAGGGTCGCGTTTGGGGCCTTGTCCTTCAAAGCACTGAACATTCCCATGACCTGTTCGGCGTCGATATTGTGCAATCGTGCACTTTCTGTCTCCTGCTGAAGCTGCTGGCTAATGTCCAGCTCAAAAAAGCGCATGTACTGCCTCTTAAGTACATCACAGACACCGATCAAACACGCTTCCATCATGTCAATGAACAGGGCTTTGTCCTGTGGTTCAATAAGAAGAGCTTGCACTTCGCAAGTTTTTGAAAGTTCGTTACCTAGAAAGTCATGGGTCGTACACAGGGTCTGGCCAGGATCCTGCATTATGTCTTCGACTCTGGCAAGAACATCTTTGACTATTTCTATACCCTGAGTGAAGCTGACACCAGAGTCTGTCCTCTTATAAAACATTGACATCCAAGGCCCAGTCAACAGTTTTCCTAACAGTCCAAGCACCTGAATTTCAATCATTGCCGTCGGACTATCGAGATCATGCAAGAGGGCATCCTTAAGTTCACTACACCGAGATGTTTTACGCTTGAGGAAGCCCTTGAAGAAATCCTGATGTTCAAACAGCCTTGCACAGATCGCAAACATAATATGTAAACGGTTCCCCCGGTATCTTGGCAAAAGGCCTCGAGGCAGACCGGCTTCAGTAAGAGCGAGGAGAAATCCTTTGGGGTCTCCAGTGGCATCCTTATATCGAAACTTACTAAATCCATAAACTAAGCCACTTGCCAAACACTCGGCTCCTTTCACCATTCTCACGGTGTTCTCGGGTTCCTTGCTCTGTAATGCCTTTCTGCATGCTCTAGCTATGGCTTCAAGCGGATGCAGGTGACAGTTCAGTTCATTCAGCTTCTTGCCCCAGGAATTTTCCAGCCGGGTAATGGTGGCGTGATTGACAGCAGCTCTGTCCGTCATGGAATTGGAGATCGAATCCACAAGTCCTGAACGAATAGTTGGAAAATCCGCCTTAGGGTCGTCCTTTATGTTGTCCACGTCGTGAAACGCACAGTAGACCTCTGACAAGTTGTCAAGCGCGTCATGGATATGATTCTCATAGTCCTCAGACGTCCCACCCACCAATGGGTCAACAGCGATGACGTGACACGTTTCTGTGGAGGTCACGTGGATAGAGTTGACATGTACCCCCTCCTGGGTGGTTGCATCAAATCCGATGGTCAGGTCTTTGCCATTTTCAAGCATACTTTCAGCAGCTTGGAAATCTGTTATAGCCCCAAGTTCCCGACACATCATCTCGGCGGTATTCCTACAAGGGACATCCCTGATATCGATCCCCAGACGTTTCGCAAACTGGGTAATAAGAGTAGGTATATTGTGCGTGGGTACATTGTTAACAAGTGAATCATAAACAAGCATTCGCATGTTGGTGGTATATTGATGCCCCTCTTTTGTCAAATATGGCTCAGGCTCTTTGATATCATTGATCCTTCCCTCAAGACACAAGTTTTCG
Organism: Chrysichthys cranchii; assembly: GCA_030068335.1. Taxonomy (NCBI): domain Eukaryota; kingdom Metazoa; phylum Chordata; class Actinopteri; order Siluriformes; family Claroteidae; genus Chrysichthys; species Chrysichthys cranchii. The sequence goes on from JAQMCW010001628.1 coordinate 9,242, forward strand.
TACTCGAGCTGATGGATAAGATTCTCCTTTTGCCTGTTTTCTTCATGCATTCTCATAAGGATAGCAACAGCTTGGGGGAGGTTCTTCTCTTTCCTGGATTTCTTCAGTCGGTTATGGGATTTCCTCAACCATTTAAGCTTGTCCTTCATTTCCCGCAGCTCCATTGCCAAAGACGACGTGGAATACTTGGCATGTAAGAGCTGGATTTTTGCATCCTTCTTTTTAAGCATAAGCTTTTTGCGTTTAAGTTCCTGTGAAAGGGACTTAGTCCATAAAAATTTAGGGTCCCGCAATTTTGCTCTTAAAGCTCGAACGACTTGCATGTTTCTTTTTTTGGTTTCGGCACTTTTCAGGCAAACGAAATCAAGTCTTCTTTTCAATTTCAGTTCCCGAGGACTAAGCGGCAGGTTCCTCGTGGGAGAACGAATCTCAACTCCAAAGGGTCCTGGAACCTGATTACGTTGGATGATCGGAGGAGTACAAGAAACAATGATGGGTTCGTCATCAGAAGAAACGGGGTCGAGTGGGCTGGTCCAATCAGGCTCTTCAAGGACTGTACTAAACTGGTCAAAACCTTTTTCACATACCTGAAACACGAATTAAAATTTTTTTTTTTTAAAAAACGATCAGTAAGATGGAGAAATTTTTCATCAAGACCAGACATCAGAGCTTTGTGATTTGAGAGAGAGGAGGTCTTGAACATTTTACCATGTGTGATGGAAAAGCCTAGATACATTAGAAACATCAGAAACTGTAAAAAATTTATGTGTAATGAAAGTACTTGTGGAAACAAATTGCACAAAAAGCCATGTTTACCTCAGAAAAGTTGTTCATGTCAGATTCGCGAGACAGGTTGTGGTATTTTTCAGCTCTCTTAACTATTGACCTCAAATGGCTCGGTAAAACCCTGCACTGGAGCTGCTCCCGCACGGCCCTCACCGCCTTGGCCGCAGACTTCTCGTGGACATAATACAGGAAAAGGAGATGACCGTTCTTTAGCTCAGCTGGTGTTGGTGGCAGCTGACTGTAGTTTTGCTCGATATATTTTCGAGCCCTTCCAGTGATAGGCTTCAGGCTAAAACCTCTACGTGTCTTTTTTGGAGGCATCTTGGAAGAAAATACATAAAAGGAGAGGGATGAAGGTTAGCCGCAGCAAGACGGAGTACATGTGTGTGAATGAGAGGGACCCGAGTGTAGCGGTGAGTTTACAGGGAGGAGACACGAAGAAGGTGGAGGAGTTTAAGTCCTTAGGGTGAACAATCCAGAGCGATGGAGAGTGTGGAAAAGACGTGAAGAGGCGTGTGCATGCAGGTTGGAAGGGGTAGAGAAAAGTGTCAGGCGTTTTGTGTGATAAACGAGTATCAGCACGAATGAAAGGAAAGGTGTACAAGACGGTGGTGATACCAGTGATGTTGTATGGCCTAGAGACAGTGGAGCTGAAGAAAAGTCCAGAGAAAGAGCTCGAGGTGGCAGAGATGAAAATCCTGAGGCTCTCTTTGGGAGAGACGAGAAAGGATAGGATCAGAAATGAGTACATCAGAGGTACAGAGCATGTTAGATGTTTTGGGGATAAAGTTGGTGAGGCCAGACTGAGATGGTTTGGACATGTAGAGAGGAGGGATAGGGAATATATCAGTAGATGGATGCTGAGGTTGGAACCACCAGGCAGGAGACCTAGAGGAAGACCAAAGAGGAGATTTATGGATGCAGTGAAAGAG
>JAQMCW010001654.1:0-10958 GCA_030068335.1 Chrysichthys cranchii
ACGGATTTTCCACACAGCCTGCATTAGCGGAGTCATTTTGCAAGCTATAAATCTGTGAAGGGTTAAAAATCTGTTCGATGTTCAAAGTCGGGGATGATTTTTGGTGGGATGACAAGCCGTGGCAGCAGTCGTTATCGTAATTTCCGGTAAGTGTACCATGGAGTAGGTGATTCGGAACAACACATACCTACTTAAACTCTCCGCACTTCGTAAGTGCGGACACTGTACTACGTGTAAGTGTACTCATGAAAGTATTGGAACACAGCCATGGTCTGCTAATAAATAGTGTCACCAGCTGATATAATCCAATCCTTCTGCTGATAATCCAAAACCAGTCATACAACGCAGAGCCTTGCTAGGGAGTCAGTCATGGGAATGAGCAGGGGTTAAAAATAATTTAAGAATAGTTTCTGTTACGGAGTGACCACCAAGATGTAGTAAAGAAGGGGCCCTAACCCGCTGGCCTGAAGGGACAGGGAATGATGGGAACCAATATGCGGAGATAACAAAATAAATGTAATAAGTTCAGGACTTCTTATCACTACAGTACAAGCCTCAAACCAAGGATCAGCCACTTTCAGGCTAGCAGTATTAACTGATTGAGCTATTTACTATTGATTGGTAGTGTCTTATGTACAGACAGGTATTCAAATGTGTTCGTCTTCGTCTTCTGCCACTTAATCCTGTTCAGTGTCGCAGGGGGACGCTAGCGCCAATCCCAGCTGACATCGGGTGAGAGGCAGGATACACCCTGGGCAGGTCACCACACAGAGACAGACAACCATTCACACCTACAGCCAATTTAGAGTCGCAAATTAGCCTAATCCCCTCTGTGCATGTCTTGGGACTGTGGGAGGCCCACGCGAACACGGGGAGAACATGCAAACTCCACACAGAAAGGCAGCCATGCCGAACCCGGGGCTCAAACCCAGGACCTTCTCGCTGTGAGGCGACAGTGCTAACCACTCAGCCACCGTGCCACCCACAATGCTTAGATGTAAATGTTAAATGTTAAATGTAAACATAAACATGTACGTTTACATTTAACTTTCAAATATTAAACAAAAGCCTAAATGTTAAATGTAAATTTTAAAATGTAAAACTTCATGTAGAATTTCTATTTCAAATGTAGAATGTTTTGTTCATATGCTAACTGACCATGCCCTGTCTGTGCGCGCACCATGCGAAAACACAGGGTCAGTAGGTTTGCCAGGTTTGCACCTTTTCTATACTAATTTTGGAACAATTTGAGGCTGTCATGGATTCGACCACCCACTTTGAGGACTCCCAGTAGCAGTGCAGGTCAAAAGGATTCGCACCGCTCCTCCGCTGCACTGTGCGTGCATGCGCGAGGCATTCTCCACGTGCGAGCATCATCTGATCGTGCACAGGTGTTCCGCATATGGACTAATCAGTCATAGACTACAAATGGCCTCGAACATGCGCACTTCGGTGCAAAGCATTGTCTAGCCACCTCTGTGTGTTACTCTGTTGAGCCGTTAATGTCTTTTCACTTCCTGGTTTTTGATTATTGCTCTTGTCAACTTGGTTTTTTGATTCAGCCTTTTCTCCTCTGTGTTGTTCACCGATCGGTAACCCTGCCCGTTTTCGACCACAATGTCTGCCTACTGTTTCGGTACTTCCGCCTGGATTCTTAATAAAACTCCCCTCGGGGATTTTATACGGAACTTCAGCCCTGCACTTGTGTCCTCAATCACCCCACGACCCTGACAGAGGCTGTAAAATCTGGTGGCATTTTTGGGCAGACTTAAAAATACTCTGAGGCCTCCAAGATTTGTTTTTAAAGCAAATAACTAGAGATAAATCATAGCAATTTCTATAACCAAGCTATAGGGAAAATGTAAATGTATACAGTGTATAGAACTATTTCTGTTTCTATCAAAGTCTAGAAAGTCTAGGAGTTATATTTTTCTTTTGAATCTAAAATTGCAAATGTTTTCTCAAGATCACAACAGATTTGTTGATGATCTTGCAGTGCATGATTATGCATATGTGCCATGCAGCATATATGAGTGTCTTTTATTTTAAACTTGTGAGTTTCATTTTATTATTCCCATTTCCTCTTGTGGATCAATAAAGTACCTCTATCTTTCTGAAGAAAATATTCAGCCCCTTTTCAATTTTTCACCATTTGTAATGTTGCAGTCTTATGCTAAAATCAATCAAATTGGCAGGAGGTAGCTCAGGGGATTAAGATGTTGGACTACTGATCGGAAGGTCGGGAGTTCAAATGCAAGCTCCGCCAAGCTGCTACTGCTGGGCCCTTGAGCAAGGCCCTTAACCTCAAAATGCTCACTTGTATAAATGAGATAAATGTAAGTTGCACTGGATAAGGGCATCTGCCAAATGAATGTAATGTAATGTAAATTATTTTTTTCCTCATGAATCTACACTTAGAACCCCATAAAGACAGCACAAATGCGGTTTCACACCTGGATTTGGGGATTTTCTGCCACTTTTCTGTGCAAATCCTCCACAGCTCTGTCAGGTTTGATGGGCAATGTTGGTGTACAGCCATTTTCAGGTCTCTCCAGAGATGTTCAATTGGGTTTAAGTCAGGGCTCTGGATGGGCCATTGATAGACATTCAGAGTTGTTCCTAAGCCACTCCTGTGTTGTTTTGGCTGTGTGCTTAGGGTCATTGTCATGTTGGAAGGTGAACCTTCGGCCCAGACTGAGGTCCTGAGCACTCTGGACTAAGTTTTCATCCAGAATATCTCTATACTTGCCGCTTTCATCTTTCCTTCAACCAGTGGCCCAGTCCCTGCAGCTTAAAAATACCCCCACAGAATGATGCTGCCACCTTCATGCTTCACTGTTCATGCTTCACTGTGGGGATGGCATTGCACAGGTGATGAGCAGTGTCTGGTTTCCTCCACACATACCACTTAGAATTAAGGCCAAAGAGTTCAGTCTTGGTTTTGTCAGACCAGAGAACTTTATTTCTCACAGTCGGTGTTTTTTTGCAAACTCTATGTGGGCTTTCATGTGTGGCTTGCATTGAGGAGAGGCTTCTGTTGGGCCACTCTGTCATAAAGCCCAGATTGGTGAAGGGCTGCAGTGATGGTTGTCCTTCGGGAACTTTCTCCCATTTCCACACAGGATTTCTGGAGCTCAGCCAGAGAGATCTTTGGGTTCTTGGTTACCTCTCTCACCAAGGCGCTTGCTCAGTTTGGCCAGGTGGCCAGAGTTCTGGTTGTCACAGCAAAGGTTTGAATGCTTCTGTTCATGTGATATTTCAGTTTTTCTTTTTTAATAAATTTACAAAGAATTCTATAATTCCGTGCTTGTGCTAATTGCTAAAATAGATCATAAGGTTTTGAACAAACTTGTGGAGTCCATGCCAGCACAAGGGCGCAATGCCATAAAAGGACACTGGGGACATACTAAATACCCTGAAATTTATAAAAACTTTTCACTCGGGTTTTTCTCAGTAATGTCATTTGTAATGAAATCTGTTGTACTAAATCAGAAAAGAATTGAAACATAATAGAACGCATAATAGAAGCATTTTCACTAGTGGTCTTAGACTTTTGGACTCACTGTATATCATGAGATAATGCCTGAAGTGTTAATTGGAATCCTTAATAACAGCCTCTTTAAAAGCTAATTGAAACAATAGCTGAGGTTAGCATGGCCATGGTAATTAACAAGGGGAGAGAATGAAAGTTAATGATTTTTCAGCCCTACACTGGCACGTACCAGGTCAGGGTGCATGTGAATGTGAATGTGTCTGTGTGTGTGTGTATATGTGTGTGCATAGCTGTCTGTCTGTCTGGCTGTCTGTGTGTGTATCTATTTATCTGTGCATTGGGATGGGGGTGGGGTGAAAAGTCTGTCCAATAGGCACTGTTACCATATGACTGCATGTTATTGTATATGTGTGTCAGCTCAGGCAACACCCAACCATTTGAATGAGAAACAAGCAGTCTCATTTACACCCCCACTTACTTGTGGAGATTGTGGAAGGACATCAACCCCACCATCTGTCTTCCTCAGTGTATGTGTGTATATGACAAAGAGAGAAAGAGAGAGAAAACCTGTGTCCTGCACTTTGTGATCGTATAAGCTAATTTTTTTTACATTTTACATTTTTTTTATGAATAGCCTCTTAGTTACTGGCACAGCTTCATGTATTATTCATGTATTACTCCATCATATAATATGTCACGGTCTGGTACTGTAAGAAAGATCAGAGCACCTTGATTGTAAAAATAGCTACCTTACATTATGCTCTACTAACATACTGCACATAGACCTTGTGATTTCCCTGTGTTTTCTTAAGCTTAGTGCACACTACATATTTTTAGCCACAGTTTTGCAGTCACTGTCTAATTTAGGGCCTCTGCGACTATGTTTTTCTTGTTTAAGGCAAGCTTTATCTGGAATCTCCCCAGGCGTGTGCACCTCATCTGTGAGTTATCGTCATGTGCACACCCTACAACACTGACTGCAAGTGATTCAGGTTATATAGGGTTACTGGGACAGCAATTCTGACATTTTAAATGTTAAGTATTTGCTGTCTTACCAAGCACAATCCTAAGCATTATGTGAACAAGGAGGAAAAATGAACATTTACTCACAAAATACACACAAAATAAACAAATTAATGTAATCAATGACACTGGCAAGCTATATCTATATATCTATGTCTATATATATATATATATATATATATATATATACATATATACATACACGTAATTTTATGTCATTTCATGAAACGTGCAACATACCTTTGCCTTTCAGGGAATTTCAATTTAATTGAAATAAATTTTCAAATTAACTTAAATAGCCATATTAGCATGTGTTCATTATGTCAAAAAAAAAAAAAAAAACTGAGTGCTGCAATGACAAGAAGAGAATAGTCAGAGATAAAAATTGATTTGCTGTAAGTGCTATTTAAGAAAATTGTTAACATAACATAATATGGACCAAATTTTTATTCCCTGGGCACATTACTTAACTTTTTTAAGTAATTGACTTACTTAAAAAGCTCAAAAACCTTAGCTCATGCCAGAGTGCATTTGCAGAACTGCACAGTCTTTGTATATTATAGCTTAATTAATTTAATGATATTGTTTTTTCTTAGTGAGTAATATTGACCTGTGATTCATTGGATCCTTGTTTGCTTTTTGACAGTTTGGGCATGACTGCCCTATTTTCCTAAAGTTTGAATAGGAAAGGGGAAGGAAGGAAATTGTTCTTGTTATAAATGTCCCCAACCAGACCGTTCCCAAGCCATGACAGACAATAAGCTTTCTGTGCCTATCCAAGACACAGAGAGATCACTTTGTTTGCAGTGGCACCAACAGAGAAAAAATGGCCACCAGATTACACTGCCGGGGGTGAGTCACCAGCCAAGCATGCCAGACTTATCTCTGACTATATACTGTATACACGTATACACATATAAATTGGGAGCATTTACACACAGGATGTGGAGGGTTCAAACAGACAAGGCCAAGTTGGTCACTGTGTGTGCTGTTTCTGTGCCATTGTCTGTTCAGCTGGGACACAATCATTACTTCACAACATTGTGTCATGTGATTAGCAGAGGGGAACACTAAAGGCTCAAGTTTAATTTCCTCGAGACTTGATTTGATTTCTTTTTCAGTGATCAGCAACAGCCACAGACTGATTCACAGCAAAAGCAAAACACTCCAGATATTTTCTTTATACTTTGGCTATGACACCCAAGGGTCAGAGATAGAGCACAAATGTGAGGCATTTAGTCAAGGATATGTCCAAACTGACAAATCAAATATTTATGGAAGCATGCTGAGTATAGCTGTATGTGTTGGGGGAAATGGAATTTGTATCGCCAACATGGATCTCAGGACAAAAGTTAACAGGAGTGCTGATCCTTCTGAGGAAACTTTGGTGACTTTGGTGACAATAGTGACCAGAGGAGGCTTGCTTATTGGCCCATAGCTGTATATACATGCAAATATAACTGCCATCCACAATGCTTTAATAAAGCATATCTGATGGTAATTGCCTAGTCTGCTTGCACTCCATTATTCATGCAAATATCTAATAATGGTGGAAAGAAGGGACCGAAGCACAGATGGAACCTGCACATGTTGATCCATATGATTGATTCCCCCTCCCCACATCTCATCTTTTCATATTTGATGACCTGCTTGTAAATTGCATCAGTCAATATGTCTCAATTAAGCACCATATAGTGGCTCTGAATCTAGGAAGAGGGATAACTCATCATCTGCCTATAGAATAAAAAAAGCACTCCAAAGAAACTAAACAAGGAATTAAAAAAAAGGACATAAGTCCACGTAAGCAATGTTTGTCTTCTTCAGTAGGGCTATAAATATCTTCAACCATACAATGAATAAAGTAAGTTGGTTGCATAAAACCCTATATGCATTTTCTCTGATGGACCCAATCCCAAATAAACAATGAGGAAAGACAAAAACAAGTGGTGACATCCAAATATGATAAAAGATTAGTAGGCTAATCAACAACATTTTGCGGATGTTTCTAAAATGGTGTGCTTATGCCCTTCTATTCAAAATAAGTATTTGTTCTTATTCTTTTAGCTATTCCCATTGTGGGATGTCACAGCGGATCATGGGTTTCCATTGTTTCCTGTCCTCTGCATTTTTCACTGTCTCTCACCACATCCATAAACCTCCTTTTTGGTCTTGCTCTTTTCCTCTCTCCTGGCAGCTCCATCTTCAGCATCCTTCTCCCAATATACCCAGCATCTCTCCTCCACACAGGTCCAAACCAACTCAATCTCATCTTTCTTGCTTTGTTCCCAATCTGTTTAACCTGAGCTGTCCCACAATTATACTCATTCATAATCATGTCCATCGTCATCGATCCTAATACAGATCTTAGATTTATCTCTGCCACCTTCAGCTGCATCTCCTGTCTTTTCATCAGTACCACTGTCTTAACCCTATATAGCACAGCTAGTTTCACTAACATCTTTTAAACCTTCCTTTTCACTCTGGTTACCTTGTATCCTTCTGTCACAAATAAATACTGACACTTTTCTCCACCCATTCCACCCTCCCTATACTGTCTTCACCTCTCTTTCACAATCCCTGTTACTTTGAACAGTTGACTCTAATATTTAAAAACTCACCCACCTTCAAACTTTTGTCTAATTCTACTGCCACCTTGGGCCCATCACACTTGACCACTGTCACTCTGCCTTCATATATACACTGCACCACTCTTACATACTTCTTAGCCACTCCTAACTTTCTCATGCAATATCACCGCCTCTCTCAGCATCCTGTCATATGCTTTCTCTAAGTCCACAAAAACACAATGCAACTACTTTTGACCTTCTCTATACTTCTCCATAAACACTCCAACTTTATCCTGGCATGAAATCATACTGTAGCTTGCTAATCATCACCTGTCTTCTCATCCTAGATTCCTATACTCTTTCCCATAACTTTCCCATACAGCTTTGCATATCACCATTATTATTGAACACTGGTATGAGAACGCTTCTCCACTCCTCAGGTATCCTCTCACTTTCCAAGACTGTGATATATTTTATATATATATATATCAGTGGCAGACCGTCAGGGCCTGCAAGGCCTTCTCTGCAGGCCTAAAATATATCTGAATCACAAACTGATGTTAATTATATTTTGTCCATGAATACTTATTAAATAATTCCAAATAGACTGTCCACTTCGTTTCATAGCTTTTCCGATAGTTGTGCTGATCTAGACATGTATTTTCGTATTAACCAATCACATTTCAGCCATCATTTGTTGTCAGGCATGGTTCTAGTCAAAGAAGTGTGCCCGGGGGCCTTCACAATCCGTTCTTCAGGCCCTCTAACACAAAATAAATGTCAATTAAACTGTTGCTTCAACCAATCAGATTTTGAGTTGGTGTCACTAGGGCCTTCTATCAGGCGTACACAACATCATCATATTCAGACCCGTTTGATTGGATAGGATGGTGTAATAGCCATTTTGTCACCTTACAATGGCTGAAGGAGGATAAGAAATAGAGGAGAAAAGAGCGGAGGATGGATTTTGTTTACAAATAATCCTAATTTTTGGTGAGTAAAATGTTGCGATTTTCCTAAAGAATTTTGCAAGTTTATGAGGTTATTATTGATGTTTTTTTATGTGTGTGTAGCGGCTGTAGCTGCAGTAGAAAGGATCTTGTTCACCCCTGGTTTGTCTATTCAATAAAGGCATTTATTGTGGCTACAGGAGTTATCTGCCTGCGATGCAACAGCTCTTTATACTGTATTTCTGCATATTAAGATGGTTTTTATAACCATAAATTTGTTTTTGAGGGGCGGGTTGATTCAGACCATTGGTTAAATTGGCTTTTGTAAGGAGGGGGAGCCCTTCACTCCCGGGGGCTTGGTTTCAACACTGAAGCAGGGGGAGCTCAGCTCCTGTTGACTGTACTGCCGAGGTGAGGAGGTGGAGCTGAGAAGGAAGGCTCAGGCCAAATTTAAACCCTGATTCAGACGGAGCACTACTGAAGGCCTAGGTGTGAAATGCATGGTTCGCCACTGATATATACAGTGAACCCCCACAATACCGTGGTTCACTTCTCGTTGGTTCAGTGCATCGCGGATTTTCAAATTTTGATTCGCGGAATTTTTTTGGCTTTCGCAGGACTCTGGAATATAAAATATTATTTAAAAAATGTTCATTCAAACATTAAAAGAACATTTAAATCAAAATAAAACAGTATGCACTGTATTTCATCAGCGGATGAAAAGTGAAAGTGGCTGTGTAAGCCACTTCCGCTTCAGCTCGTGAACAGGAAGTGACCTCACCGGTAGTAGTACTTACCACAAGTCCCACAGCTAATCAGTACTTTTGTCCTTTTCTTCTTCTTTAGAAGAAAAAAACACTCATACAACTTGTCAGATTTTACTTTTATTCTTACCCTTAAGCTGCATTTCTTTGTACTCCTTTCAACTTGCTTTACCTCTATGAGTATCCCAATTCTCCTTCACCAACCTCTTCCTCCATATATTTTTTCTGTTCTTCCTCATTCCACTACCAAATCTCCTTGTCTTCTTTCCTTTATGCAGATGACATTCCAAGTACCTTGATAGCTGTCTCCCTCACCACATCTGCATTTGTTGCCCAGGCATGCAGTAACTCTTCTCAACCACCTGCCTTACGTTAGCCAATCCCAGCTGACTTCAGGCAAGAGGCGAGTTACAGGTTACCAATCCACCAACACACAGAGACAGACAACCATTCACACTCACATTCACACCTATGGGCAATTAGCCTAAACCCCTCTGTGCATATCGTTGGAGGAAACCCTTGTGGACATATACAAACTCCACGCAGAAAGGCGCCCAGTTCGACCCCAGGGATCAACCTCAGCACCTTCTTGCTGTGAGGTGACAGTGCTAAGAATTACACCACCATGCTGGCCACCCCACAACCTTCCTTCTCTTCTTTTTCTTGAGCTTCAGTGTCATCCTACAGACCATCATCTGGTGCGGCCTAGTTAAATCCCCCCCATGCAGTCTCCATCCTCTTTCCGAATGGTCCTTTCTCCACTTTTATACGTCACCTTGTGCTCCTCCCTCTTTTTGAAATACTTATTCACAGCCATTTCCATCCTATTTGTGAAACTCACCACCATCTTCCCTTCCACATTTCTCTCCATCACATTATACTGACCCATCACCCCCTCATCACCTCTGTTCTGTTCACCAACCTGCCCATTAAAGTCTTCTTCAATTGCCGCTCTCTTTTCCTTGGGTACTATGTCCACCACTTCACCCAACTCAGTCCAGAATTCTTCCTTCTCTTTCATCTCACACCCAACTTATGGGGCATAGATGCTGAAAACATGTGTCAACACACCTTTTGTTTCAAGCATCATACTCATCACTCTGTTCAAACACTCTCATTACCTCCAAAACATCATTGACACATTTGTCCTTCAGGATAAGCCTTACCCCATTTCTCCTCCCATCCACACAATAGTACAACACTTTGAACCCACCTTCAATGTTCCTGGCATTTCTTCCCATCCACCTATTCTCTTGCACATAGTATATCTGCACATCATTATATCTACCTTCCTTCTCTCTGAGATATCAACCAACTCTCTCCCTTTTACCAGTCAAAGTGCCAAAAGTTCTGAGTCTCATCTCCACAAATTCTACCTTTCTTCCTCTCTCCCTGCCTCCAGATATGCCTTCCCACTTTCCTTACAACTTTGCCTAAAAGTATCATAGCTTCCACTAGCATCCTGCTGGCCAAGTGTACTGGTGGCTGTTGGTAACCCAGACCTCCACCAATCCCATATAAAAATCTGATTTTAGATCTGCATATTTGAATAAGGATGCACTGGAACAATCTGAAAATTAGTGCCACATAGTCAAAGTATCATGACATTCTACTTATATTATCTCAAACATTAATACCTGGTACCACACAAATTCAATTCAATTAAGTTAGGATGTCTTCAAATTGATTACCATAGCTACAAATTACTGTAGTGTTTGTACCACACTCTTAGCTGATTAGTAATGACTAGAATTTAGGACATGGCAAAATAAAACACTATCAGATTACAACCTGAATTCCAGAAAAGTTGGGATGTTCTTTAAATTTGAATAAAATGGAACCTAAAAGACTTTCAAATCACATGAATCAATATTTATATTTAGGTTATGAGTTTCTGGAGTTTTGGTGTTGAAATTTGGTCCCATTCTTGCCTGATACAGGTTTCCAGCTGCTGAAGAGTTCATGGTCACCGTTGATGTATTTTCCGTTTAATGATGTGCGAAATGTTCTCTATAGGTGAAAGATCTGGACTGCAGGCAGGCCAATTCAGCACCCGGACTCTTCTCTGATGAACCCATGCTGTAGTAATGGCTGCAGTATGTGGTTTTGCATTGTCCTGCTGAAATAGACGTCATCTGGAGGGGAGCATATGTTGCTCTAA
>JAQMCW010001673.1:0-10958 GCA_030068335.1 Chrysichthys cranchii
TGACACCCACTGCTGGATTAAAGTAAAATTAATCTTTTTTTTTTTTTTTTTTTTTTGGGACCCCCCCCACTTGAGACACACGTGTTTGCGGGAGATATTCAGGATTGGCTTCTGGCCTCAAGGAGGCAGTGTGCATCCACGATAAACTTCACACTGGGCCACAAACTCGAGTTTTTGATCCCCCGAAGAGCTTGAAAGCAAAAACCTGTCATCAACGCAGTGGTCATTGTTAATTTTTGTTAGATGAATGAATGATTTTTGAAGTTTCTTCTTCCTTTTTTTTTTTTTGGGTTAAGATGATATTTGGTGAGTTCTTTGAAATTCACAGGTTGTAGTTGTTGTTGTTGTTGTTGTGTGTCCCTTGTCTGGTTCTCAGAGCAGGAACCTGTCCATGTCCTGTTTATTTTTACTGGAATGTAGCTTGAAGGAGGAAATGTGAGTGAAGTTGAGTTTTCAAGAGGGACAAACAAGATGAGAACAAGATCACGTGTGTTTAAAGACTGTAATGTGAAATGAGTCCCGAGTACCACATCTGATCTGGTGAGCTTCTAGTTGTTCGGAGAGTCTTCTGGTTTTTAAACAAATTGTAAAAAAAAAAAAAAAAGGTCTTTTTTTTTTATTATTATTATTCCTTCATTTCAGCTCAGAGGCCAGCTTTAGTTCAAAACAGTCTTCGAACACACACACATGCAATTGAAATGTCCAAGGAAACCATTTCATTACATTAAGGGTTTTTTTTTTCTTTTCTTTCTTTTCTTTTCTTTTTTTTTTAGGCTGCTGGCCTTGTTTTCCTGAGACTTCAGTACATTTCGGTGTGTACAGCGTGAAATCTCTTTTCAATGAACTGATCCCTGGTCCTTTTGAATATTGTGGTCTGGAGCTTCCAGGATGAGACGCGACAAGTCCTACCAGATTTTGACACAATTTTTGTCATGGCTGACAAATTTGCAGCATCGGGCCCGAACACAAACGTCAGGAAAGACTAACGGGATTCGTAGTGTGGCATAATCAAAGAACAGCGACGTGGCATCTGGGACGCCCAACCTCACCCTGACAAAACGTCTTGCATGTCGGAATTGTTTGTATTTTCTGACCAGGTTCCTTGAGGTTCCTTCACTATCCATAGTGGACATTTTTTTTTTTTTTTGGCCTTCTTTCCTGACAACAAAATGATTGGTGGGGGTCAAACTTGTGGTTTTGCCAGTCTCCCAACCAAGATGCTCCAAAAACTTATGGCACTCTGATCGCCTCATCTGACATCATGAAAACTATTGTGCAGTCTGATCCCGGGATAACGCAATCGCTTCAACTTCGTCACGGTACCCCCGTGTTTTAAGTTTCACGATGACGGGAAAGAGTTGTATCGATCGTATGAGGAGAATGAACATCTCCTTATTATGAGTATAAAATCACAGCTTCCTATGGTTGGCGCACTATTTATATATACCTTTGTATATACCTTTGTGGTGCAAGTGTTTGCGCTGAGATCATCACGAAACACACACGCCTTGTTCGGAGGTGTTCCCGCACAATGACGTACCACGCAACCAGAAACCGCTGTGCTTCACCACTTGAGCGTTGGTGCCAAAGAAAAGTAAAAAAAAAAAAAACGTAGCAAATAGGCGAGCAAACATGTGGAAACCTGCATGCATAAAGTGACTAATGGTATGGTCCAGGGATCGGAAGGAATATCCATGTCAAAAGCAAGATTTTGGTACTTGTTCTTACAAAAGGGAAGCTTTCATTAAAGCCTGCTCTTAAACATTTTCCATTCATTGATGAGGAGAGTTTTAAAAAAAAAAAAAGACTTGTGAGAATTCATTCAAGTTGCTAGGTCGGACGCCCCTGTTTCCCATTCTAAGTGTTCTGATGGCAGGCAGGCGCAACTCCACGTAGATGAAATCTGAAAGCCATGCACTTTTAGTGAGGAAGGTCATATTCTTGGTAGAGAGCAGTTTGCTTTCTCAGAAAAGAAAAGGGGAAAAAAAATAACTCTTAATGCACTTCAGTCACAAATGCCGGACGTGCCTCCTGGTGAATTTTCGTTTTTCTCAAATCGTGAGCACGTACGTACGCGTGACCAGGACCCGTCCGCGTCTAACCTTGCCGTTCTTTCTTTTGCAACGGTTCCATCAAGAGCCTTTTTTTTTTTTCTTTTCTTCTTTTCTTCAATGCCTTTCTTTTATCGTTTTGAAGAGATTTTACAGAGCCCTTTAAAGTCGAAGCCCCACAGGCGATAAATAAAAGCAGAGTGTTTTTTGAAGTGAACTTTAATTAGCAGTCCATAATTATAAAACGTTTTCTTGTTTATGCAGCTCATTATTATAAACGTAGAAATGCGATTTAAGTTGAAATGTAGAATAAATTCATTTCGGAATCTAATGTGTCGTTACTTGCACGGCGGTTGCCTGAGCAAATTGCCGTTTCTTTTTCTTTTTCCCCGGCGCTGTCTTTGATTACACGTGGAAACCGACGTCTTAAGCGGAAGTGTGCAATGGACCCGGTTTTACCAGAACGCACTTTTTAATTGTAATTGCACGCTGATGTCATTTGGCTGAGGATCCGTTCCGTTGACCCGATCTCCAGCTCGGCACGTTTTACCGTCTGTTTATTGATTTTATTTTTTTATTTAATTTGATTAAAACCTCATTCTCGAGTGCTCGAGGTTCACGTCGTGTAACGGGACCTAGGAAAAGCCGTATAAAAGCACGTCTGAGAGCACCCACTGCTGTCTGCTAAACAGTAACACGTGTCCTTGGAGCTGCATTGGCTTTGCGGAAGAAACTGCTGATGACGGTAGTTTTCAGATGGCAAGGAAGCGTATGGAGCTTTTTTGATACGGTAGCGTTCACGTGGTAGCCTGGAATATTGACAGGATCGCAGTATATGAAAGTGAACTTTCACTTCAGCTGGCTCATGTTCCCCAGAGAGTACTGGAGCTGCTGGATTTCTCCTCAGTTGTAACCCTTTATTGGGCAAAGAGCTGTACTTGGTAACTTGTATATGCGTGGCTCGGGGGTGTAGAAGGCTTATTGGCGACTCTAAATTACCCTTAGGTGTGAAATGTGAGTGTGAATGGTTGTCTGTCTCTGTGTGTCACCCTGCGGTGGATTGGTGACCTGCCGAGGGTGTACCCCGCCTCTCGCCTGAAGTCAGATGGGATTGGCTCCAGCTTCCCTCCGTGACCCTGAACAGGATAAAGCAGCTGAAGATGAGTGAGTGAATGAGTGTGTGTATATATCTGTTGACCCTGATTTGCAACCTAAAAATTAAAATCAATAAATAAAAGAAAAAATGGAAACAATAAAATTCTCCAATAACACTCTAGGGTTGAAATGTTGAATTTCCGAGCATTTCAGTTCGTGCCCTATAAAGGGTTAATGTTTGGGTTGGAGAAAGGAGGACTATATGCAAGTGCGAAGGATGAAGACAGCAATTTCCACAATGGAAATTTGGTTATGCGTAATATGCTATAGATAGATAGATATTTTTTTTTTCATAAGGCTGTTAAAGGTTTATTATGAGTAACACAAGGTATTTTCCGTGAAGGCTCAAGCGTACACGGTGCTTCGGTCTGTGCCAGTCATGAAAATTATTGTTTGCAATTGCAGTCATAGCTTAATGGTCCCTTGAACCTCCTATAATATTTGTACTGTTAAAGTCTGTGTCACCTGATAGCTCAGAGGCCCAACACTGCACATTAACACGGCGTTGGCGCCGTCCGGAGAAGTATTTTCACCTTTGTGTTACCTGATTTGTTAACTCTTTCGTAAACAGTGCGAGAAATCAAAATTGTACAATTCCTCACGTCGTTACTCAACCACCACCAGGTGGAAATGTTGCCACAAGGCAGATTGGGGTCCATGGGTTCAGGATGAGATGAACTGGCTGGGAGTAGTACCGTTTATATAAAAAAAAAAATAAAAAAAAATTTTTTTTTTTTTTTTTTTTTTTTTTAAGTACACCATGCCCTACAATAAAACATCTGCTATAATCCGTGATTGGTAGCCCGATTGGTTTCGATACATGGCAGCAGTTTAAGAGTTAACCCTCAGAACGCTTTGCAAGCTGCAGCCTCGGGGGAGAAACTGAATTTGAGACCTTGAGGCTTTTGTGGTGGAATTGGGTGGCTCATGCCAAAAAACACTGCTCCTATAAGCGAGGACCATAGGACCTGGTAAATGTGCTGAATGCCTTTTTTAGATTTTAACGCCAGTTCGTTTACGTCGAAGCAAAACGAATCTAATTCCCTCTCCGCTGCGAGGAAAAGAAGACGCCCTCTCGTCTACGCCTGCCAATTTGGATTTACATTACATAGCATTTATATTATGCATTGTGACTATTGGGAGATAGCAGATTAGAAAATGGCTCGACATGGCAAATGTGTTAAATGTGACAGCAATAGTATTTCTTTGAAATGTGACACGAAGCAATGAGTCATTTGCTACGGATGAGCAATAATAAAAAGAAGCCTCATTATTTCATTAATAACTAGGACTTGTTCGGAACCTCATCAGAGAAAATAAATCCCGCTAATGGCCACTGCTGTTGCAGTCACGCTCATTTTGTCGTTGTTTACTGTGCAAATCAGGTGGAAAATTTAAAAGTCTAATGAAAGTCTGTGCTTGATTAGAGTCAAGTCGGCCTCAAGCCCAGGGAAGCATAAAACGAACGGAGAATAATCTCATATGTTTCAAATGCTGTGAACTCTCGGACAACCCCCCCCCCACACACACACACTTTATTTTGAACTGAGGTTACTCAACACTGTATGTTATGAGTACTTAGAGATGCATTTAAAACCACTTCTTTTAGTGGCCCTTACCTGTTAGAAATTATTTTTGGATCGCTGCCCCTGCTGTACTTTCTCCTCTGTTCTGAATAACTGAACATGATCTTTTCCAAGCTCTCTCTCTCTCTCTCTCTCTCTTTCTCTCTCTCTCCCTCTCCCCCGATTTGTTGCAGCATGCGGCCAAGCTCGCCGTTTCTTGTTATTTTTGTTATTTTTTTTTTCTTTTGTTTTTTTTCCTCCCACTTTTTCCTGAGTCCAGCACACAGGTGTTGAGTTGAATTGAAAGACTTGCCGTTTGCCATTTAACCTGTGCGAGAGAGGAAAAAAAGGCAAAAATTGGCGTCGATCCTGCTGCTCTCACAAACAGGAACTCTAAGAGGTCCCAGTTCCTTGTAGGAGTGTTGAGGTTTTTTTTTTATTTTTTATATAAAGTGTATTTATAGCACCGTTTTCAGAACTGCGCCAAGACTAGCACAAAAATTTAAATAAATAAAAAAATAGGAGGCACGATAATGACAGCGAAGGGAGTCGGGCTCAATTTCAGTCTCCTTTAAGGCCACGTTAATTGCACTCCTCGTACAGTCAACTGAGAATGGAATGTTGGTAGGGGAAGGCAATTATGGCACCTGCATGCCACAAAAAAATAAATAAATAAATAAAAATAAAAGAAATCGCAGGAGATCAAATGAGTTAATTTAGATTCATGTAATGTTATTTCAAGGAGAAATATTGACTATGAAGGCGCTTGCAAATGCGATATACTAACAGCACAATTAGCAAAAGACAAAAGTGTGTTGGTGGCATTTGATTAAGAAGAAACACATGCGTAATGTGAAATGTTCCTTTTTTTTTTATTTATTTTTTTTTATTTTTTTTTTAAAGAGATGTGCCTGGTTATGGCGAACCAAAGGCAGCATTAGTTTCGAAATGGGTTACCATTTGTTTTGCATTTTGACTTGGCATGTTGATTTTAGTGTTTGATTAGCAATCGAATGTGCTCGCCGTCCGTTTTACCTTCCACTTCGATTGTGGCATGTGGGTTTTCAGACACAGCCCTAGTGTGTGCAAAAAACGTTGCGTGAGCAACAGTTTTGTGGGTGGAAATGCCTTGTCGAATGGAGAGGTCAGAGGAAAATGCCAAGATTTGTTCAAGCTGCCAGGGAGGATGATAGCAACTCATATAATCACTCTTTAATCAACTGTGATGAGCAGAAAAGCATCTCAGCATGCACACAATATCGAGCCTTGAAGAGCAAAAGACTACACTGGAT
The DNA here is from genome assembly GCA_030068335.1 of Chrysichthys cranchii. NCBI lineage: Eukaryota > Metazoa > Chordata > Actinopteri > Siluriformes > Claroteidae > Chrysichthys > Chrysichthys cranchii. The sequence continues at coordinate 6,064 of JAQMCW010001673.1, forward strand.
TTCAGTAGTCTTTCAGTCAGCCAAGCAAGAACAGGAACCTGAGGCTGTCATGAGCACGGACTCCTCTAAGTTGGACAGTCAGAAATGCAGTAAACAGGGTTTTATTTCGTTAGATTTTTTTTTAAAGAGTTGATCGTGGTTTATCAAAATAGTCCGTGTCGCTTTAGGGCTTCATCGGTCGTAAGGTGAGCTAATAAGGTATCGGATGACTTGTTCATGCTTTCACCCTGTCTCCCATCCAAGACCATGTAAATGAAGCCAAACCTTTGAATGACACCTGACAGAGTCCTGACATTCCATCATGTCATGCTTGACCAGCTATGCAAAATAGTCACACGCCAAAATAAGTTGCTGATCTGATGGCTAGTTCTGCCGAAACTGAGCTGGAACCTTTCAATGCTGGAGCCTTTATACTTTTCACTAACACCTTTTAATCAACCTGTTAACAGAGTATCTGGAAATGTCGGCCATGTAGCACTGCGTCCCACCATATGCGCCAAAAAGGGGCGTGTCTCTAACATGAGTGACACGAGAGATCAACACAAACAAGCAGTCCATCATGGGAGGACATTCCCTCCCCCTCCAGGTGTACAGTGTACTTGTTTCGATCGAAATGTTTTATTGGCCTTCAGTGTAAGCTAAGTGAGTGGTATGTGGTGGTGAGGACCCCTGAAGGTGGTCTAACGGCAAGAGGTAGATGAAGAAATGTTTAAAAACAATGGCCACAAAGATGGCGCAAATTTTAAGTTTTAAGGCTCTTAAAGGCAGGTAGTGCTAAACCTAGTTTGTGACTAATTTGTTAGATTTTCTAAAATAATTTTTTCATTCATTCATCTGGTAATCCTTCCTTATGCCATTTTTACAGGATCGGTTGCCTGACGGTTTTATTTGGGGGGGGTTGAACACGCGTGCTCCAAGCAGATGTTTTTGTAATTGAGTTCCAGAGGCTGCTGATTTTCGGTTGGCCCTTAAGAAAGTGATGGAGCATCGATGAGTTGCGCTCTGACTTTGGAAACAAGCTGCATGGAAACCAGACGTGTAGATGTATTTTATCCCGAATTAATTCGTCATTTAGCACAAATGTGTTCTTGACCACGTCCCAAGGCCAAGACTGAAAAGACGCAGACGGTTTATTTAACATTTGAAGCATGCCTACTGCAGGCCTTATAAAAGTTCTACATTTATTTATTGACTTTATTTTTACAGATAAATGAGGTGAGCGTTATTTTTTGTTAAACGATGCCAAGAATTTGCCAGCGTCTGTTAATGGACTTTTGGTTAGCGAGGCAGTGTACCAGTGGATTAAAATTCTGTAAAATTTGTTCTGTACATGCCAGCTTAGGGACTTTTTTCAGCGTGTATTAATTCAGTGGTTAATTCTGAAACTGACTGTCAACAGTTGTGCAAACAGAAAGGTTTGTTTTCCAGCCCTCGTTGGATTGACCAACACAAATGGAAAGTCCAAGGAGCTCAGTGCAGATCTGACTAAAGGGGAGAAATACAACTCCGTAATGTCTCTTGGAGCATTGCCAAACAAATGCAGATCCCAGGATTATTGGTTGAAACAATTGTACATGACCACAAGTTATCAGGAGGTGCAGCCACTTTGTTGGAAGAAGACCCAAACTGTCGCCCTTAAGCTGAAAGGAAGTGTGCAATCAAGTGAGTTTAACATCACGGTGGAGAGCTGAGAGGCTGCCATGCAAGAAAGAAGCCCCTGCTCCAAAATCAACACCTTCAAGCTCGAAGATTTACATTGTACAATGGTGCTTCCACAGAAAAAAAAAAAAAAAGAGCAGTTCAAAGAAATCAGTGAAAGCCCACTATCGCCATGGCATTCATGTGCATGGTGAGTGTATGTAAACGTCAACTGTGCGCGTGTGTGTGCTTTCTTGATAACTAGCTGGTGTTAAGTCTTTAATGTCGGTCTCCAAACAAATTATCCCGAATGAAAGACCCTGTCTTGATACGACTCATTACTCTTTGATGAAATCATTTAGTTTGGCTTACGTTTTTATTTTTCTTTGCCTGAAGTTTTGGCAGCCCGCACCAGCTCGGCATGTTAGCTTTGGAGCTCGCGCCGTGTTCTTTCCTCCGAGACGATTTTGCAGCGTCCTGACCTTGGACGGGATTAAAATCCGGATTCAAGGACTGGTCCACTAAGGAGTATCCGTTTTCCTATTTTATAGGAAGAACGCTTCGTAGCTGATGTGGCAATGATCTGCGGATCATGTGTTATTATTGTGCTATTGAAAGACGTGCTTCCTCTCTCACTCCGAGGTTTCTGGGAGGTTTGATCAAGGACAGCTTGGTACCGCATACCACTTATTTTCCAATCAATTCCGAGACGATTGCCCGTCCCTGCTGCTGAAGCGTATTCTCACAGCTACAAGCTGCATACTTTATGTGGGTGGTGTGATCTCATTAGTGTGCAGTGCTTTGATTTGCCCTAAAGTGACGCGCCCTTTTGTCCTAAGGTGGACGACGTCACTGTTGTCCGATGGTAAGAAGACTGATTTCTGGGAACTTTTTGGGACGGGTGTGTGTTTCTCACGTTCTAATGTATACTTATTGTATTCAAATCAAATTATTGATCTGACCAATTAATCCGTCGTACATGAGCCTGGCTGTGGGGCGGAGAGGTGAGACTTGACCGTCGCGTGCCATTCCAGCCAATCACATGCAGTCATATTTACCTCCAAAGCAGAATTTGCTGATGACCAGGTGTCAATTTTTATTTATTTTTTTTTTGTGCAGTCTCTTTTTAAAGTAATGGCAAATGCTTGGATATTAGTAGTGTGGTGAAAGTCTTATCCTATCTGCCCGCCTGTCTGCCCATGTCTTTTCTTTCTGTATTCCTTCCTTTCTTCCTTCCTATCTATGGGTCTGTTGATCTATCTGTTGATCATGTGAGTTTTTTTCTTTCTTTGCTGTCTCTCTCTCTCTCTCTCTCTCCCTCTGTTGACTTCTGTCTGTCATGACTGCCCACCTTTTTTCCTTTCCGTCTTCCTTCCTATACATCTACCTGTCTGTTCATCTGTCTGTCTATCTGTCTTTTGATCTATCTGTCGATCATGGTAGTTTCTTTGTCTGCCTATCATGACTTCCCACCTTTTATCTATCTATCTATCTATCTATCTATCTGTCGGAGTGCTTCTTTCTTTCTCTATTCCTTCTTTCCCTTGTTCCTGTCCGTCTGTCATATGAGTGCTTGTCAGTGATCAGTTTGGTGTTCGGTTAATAGATTATGAGCATTTTTCCCCTTCTCCGTTTAATCTTGACGTACGGCTGAATTTCAGCCCCATGCTGAGTAACCTGTGACTCCGATTACTCAGAAGGTCTCGAACTGAGTCACTTGTGCCGTTGGACCTGTTGTGATTTGAATAGGGTGAAGGAGAGTTCAAACCGTGAGAGAGCGCAGAGGTATCACTGCCTCTGTCCGCCTTTTCCTTCTGCTCGCGTCCCCGGTGTTTTCAGTGTGACATGTGGCTCAAGTTCTTCTTCCTCTTCTTCTTTTTCTCCAACCAGCTTGAGAGAGGAGTGTAACAGTCACAGTGATGACAGTAAAAGTGGCTGCATCATTATGTGTGCAGCAAAGCCATTGTTGAGTCCACCGGGGATGAAAAGCTTGGATTAGAGGCTCGGCCATAAAAACGCGATTTAGAGTCTCCATGGTGACTGAATTAAAACGATTTTAATTTCAGCTCGCTGTTGACAATGACAGTAAAATGCAAAAAAATAAAATAAATAAATAATAATAATTTTATCATGTAAAGACCTTATCAATGTACTTAAAGCCTCCATAAAGGCAGCAATTTGTTTTATTATTATTGTTATTGTTATTATTCTTGCTATATGAGCATTTTTCTGAGATACTTTGGAGGTTAGTGGGGGGGGAAACGCTACGAGAATCCTTTTGACTGTTGAAACACCAAAGAACTGGATTTTTTTTTTTTTTTTTGGTAAATCATTTGATTTGAAGTCATGTTGTAGGAGACAGTACCTGAAACCAGTCAGAAGCACACAGTGCTGCATGGAAAAGCAGTTTGTTGTTGTTCGTACTGAACATTGTGAATTTTGTGCAGTGGGGGGGGAGAGATAACATTCCTGGCCTTCTTATCGAGAGCGCTCTACTCTGCCATTGCTCTGACAACAAGATCATTATGTAGAAAAGACGAAGGTAGCTTTGAGTGCGCATGAGGGTCTTGGTGTTGACAGAGGCTAGTGGGATGTAGGTTTGGCTATGTAACTACATCTGGCACTGAGATGCATTAGTCTGAAATAGGAAGCAACTGGAAATCAGTGGGAAAGAAGCTCAAAGATATATACTTTGACAGTGAGCAGGCACGGCCAGATGGTTGTCACTTCACCCTTTCTCTGAATTCACAGAACGCTGACTTGCAGTAGGTTTTTCTTCTACCTTTCTAATGGTCTGGCGTGTACTACATGGGCTCCGGGGTTTTAGCAGCAGCACCATGCAGCTCTTGAGGTATTTTAAATCAAGAAACCGCTTCAAATTTAAAAGACGTTTCGCACTTGAATGTGTGTGTGTGTGTGTGTGTGTGTGTGTGTGTGTGTGTGTGTGTGTGTGTGTGTGGTAAGGGTGTTTATACCACCGTCAAAACATTTTATAGGCCTTTTGGGGACTTAAAAATCATCTTTACATTCCTAATTCTGATGAATTTGTGTCTTCGTTAGCGGCGTGACACATCTGTGTGATCTCCATGGCCCTGTTTACACTTGGTTTTCAACATGGACAGCTGAGACACATCGCCGTTTACTTACCACTTGTGTTCAGTCCATTGTGTGAGGCCTACATGTAGGGCTGCCACAAACGATTATTTTGATAGTCGACTAGTCACCGATTATTTTTTGCGATTAGTCGACTAAACATT
>JAQMCW010001720.1:0-10957 GCA_030068335.1 Chrysichthys cranchii
TTTTAGTTTGTAATTCCTGCACGGTCTGACTTGTCTATATATAAACCATTTATTACACACATTTGCACGGGTTTTTCCCCCTGTGACGCTTTATCTGTAAACATGTACCACATAAAAAAATTAATTAAATTAATTAATGTATGTATTTATTTATTTGTTTGTTTGTTTGCTTGCTTGCTTATTTGAATATTTATTTATTTATCTGTCTATTTATTTATTTATTTTACAGGATCCAAGCAAACCGTGACGCGAACTATCGCGTCATCCGATACGGGCGTGTCCGAGCCGGTAGCCCCGCCCACCGGCGCTATTTCAGTGTCTTGCGGGTGAGTCGAGTCGCTTGCAGCCTGCTGTAACAGCGTGTCCAGCCCAGGGAGAGCTTCTCACATGGACATAGCTGGCTGATAGTTATTATCACCGTGTCATACAGTGTGCAGCTCTCTTTTTCCACTTTTAAGGAGGATCTGAATTTATTGCACGCAAACAAAGCACCCAGCAGGAAGGAGCTGCATGAAGTTCAGTGATTTAACAGGATCAGAGAAGTGATTGTCATCTTCATCAACAACATCTAGTACTACTGCCCAAGCTTACTTTTTCATCGATTACTTAACAGACATGAGGGAAACGGAAACTATTGCTGTTTGTGTGCTGTTTCTCTTCTGCTCCTCTTCCTTCATACAAGGTAAGAGTGTGGGAGATTTGGGTGATTGGGGTTTATTATTACAGGTGGGTTACTGGATTGCTCTTGTGTAGATTGGGAGCTTTTAACTGTAAAGCAAACAGTTAGTCTTGGGTGAGACCAATTTAACTTACCGTAAATACATGTTAACGCTAAGGCACTAGGTCATAGATAAGTGCCACGTGCGCTGTAAACGTGTTTCTTTATTTTTTGTCATAAAACAAAACCAAAGAAAAACCAAAACAAAACATATGAATTCTGGATTATTGAGTCAGTACAGAAACATGTTGGATTTTCAGACATAACTCATAAAACATGAAATGTATTGTAGCAAGGTAAGCAAGGTATCACAAGAGAGCACTTTTCAGACCAAACAAAGAAACAAACAAATAAATAAATAACCATTAAAAATGCAATAAATAAATAAATAAATAAATAAATAAATACCCTCCTGGGTTTTGAGTGCAAAGAAAAAAAAGAAGTAAGTGTGACGTCATAGTGTCCAGAATAACTGGGCTTGATTTGTCCAAGATGCGCCAAAAAACTTAACAGCTCATTTCCTTTATAAAACTGTACACACTGTATATGGGATTACTACTTAAGTGTTTAACAAAAAAAACAAACAAAAAAAGCATAGGGTCCTCATGCTAAATATTGTCTTTGTTTAGTTTATCACTGTTTACTGCATGCTGTAGTGTTTTATTTTATTTTTTTTGTTTTAATTAAAAAAATGTTAGGTTATGTTATAAAGGGTGGGCCGTAAGTATGTATTTGGTACACCTCGGGTCATGTTTAGTATCTTGAGGTGCTCGAGATGTCCTCTATCTACGTTGCAGCATTCCTGGAACCTGTACCCGACACTGTCGCACACAGTAACATGCAATTTCCTGTTTGCATCGATGTCCGTAAATGCTTCCGAAAAGAACTCTCTCGGTTCGTGCATTATGTGAGGCTTCCTTTCAGATAAAAACAAAGAAACCTTCTCCTTTACTACACACCAAAAAAAATAAATCATATTCTATACCAGTAATAAGATGAATACTCAAAACACCATAATCCAAATCATTACTGTGTACATGTTTTTGCCCCCCCCTTGTATATCTCCAGTTACATATTTAAACACTATCTTTTTTTTTTTTTTTTTTTTTTTTTCCTTTCTGAAACGAGCTCTCCTAACACACCAATCCAGCTGCTTTTCTTCTTTCATTCACTCACTTTCTCTTCTTTCCTAATAGTAAACCGTTTAAATGTTCATAGGAACGAAAAACAGATCTGCCATTAAATTCTCTATTTCGGGCCACTTCTGGAGAGCTCAGTTGACTTTAATTACAGCCCAGCCCTTCTCCTTCAGCTCTGTGGTGCTGGGTAAGGCACTCCAGGTCTTTTAAAAGACCTCAGAACTGATTAGAAGAGGGAAAAATGAATCCTGATTACGTTACAGAGTTATGCAATCAGAGCTTCTGCTTTGCATTTCTCACACGGTCGGCTTTGAAGGAGGGCCAGATTTGATCGATGGTCTCTCTCTATTTAAATCTGTGTGCGCAAGGCTAAATTATGACATCTCAAGCCAACTCGGTCTTTTGGAGCTTGAAAGTCTCCCAGCACTCCTGGTGACTTTCACTGCAAATCCTCTGTTTACATTAGAGTCAAAGGATGACTAGCTATCCCCCTCCTAACGCACGATAAATTTAAGATAAATAAATGTATGAGAGATATGGTGTAAGGCGCTTCTTTAGCAGTATCCCATAATAATTGCAGCGTGTCCGTCACTGTCAGTCAGAATGATGAATGAGTTCCGAGTGGATGACATGTTCATGAGGTGGTTGGGCTATATTGAGATATCCGCACCCTCTCCAAGTAACCTGAGAGAGGAAAAACAAGCATGTGACAAGCGTTTTTGCATTTTAAACCTTAAACAGGGGTTCCATTGATTTTTAGTGTTTGTATAGAAATGTGTGAGAGGGTTTTTTTTTTTTTTCTTTTTCTTCTTTTTTCTCTCCTTTGGGTTTGCTCACTTGGACATAAACCTCTTTCTCTCTTATGAGCATTGCTACATGAGCAGAAAAATCAATTGGTATTCCATCTCTTGCTGAGGAAGTGATTCAATACGCAACCCGCACGTGCACATGATAAACCTTGAGAAAGCTTGAGAAAAGACACCACATCAAGAGCAGGATCATGTCTCTTAACATGCCATTAAGAGTCACCGAACCCCTTAGTTTATATATTAGGTTGTGAGAATGCATCACACACCACCTTGTAAAGTTTTAAGTGTCACGTAGGTGGATGAGCAAGACTGTTCTGAACATGCAGTGGAACAATCAGGGTTTATTTTTAGAGCCAAACCTCCTTTTGTCACACACCATGTTCTAGCTGACTGCCTGCTGACATGGTTGTGCGCAGTCTTATCCTGACCACTGGAACGGACGCCTTATGAACTTCTCTACATCTTTCTTGTTGTACAACATACTGATAAAACTACCATATCAATAGTATACATACCATTTGTGTATACTGTGAAATTTAATTCTATATATGGAAATGGTTTATTTGCTACAAGCCAGGATATTATTATTATTATTAATAAATAATATATATATATATTTTTTTACATGGGCGGCTTTACAGTTTCTGATATTCTTTAATGCTAGAACTGACGTTAGAGTATTTGGCAGAATGGAGGCACTAAACCTGATTGATCACAAAAGTTACGGTGACTCACAGACTTGCACTGTCCTTGTTGTTACATGTCCTCTTTGGAAAGGATCTGAAGTCTTTTCCTTTCCCTTCCTTTGTTTGCTGGTGCATGGGAAACATATTTATTGGCACCAGTGCATGTAGCTAATCCAGTTTAGTCAGTATTACTGTGCAGAATGAATGCTAGTTGTTTGAGTGGAATGAGACATTTAGGCATTAGAAACTGCTGACTGTAATCAGACTAAGCAGATTCCTGTCACCGATGATTGGGGAAAAAATTGATCCCTAGTTGCTGTGCTTGCTTGAGCAGGAAGAGTTAAATTGTTAAAAGTCAATCATGTTGTGTTGTGCATTTTGGTCAAGCCATCTGCATCTTGTAGAAGGTTTCAGTTTTTGGTGGTGTATATAAAGGGTGTCTGGAAAGTCAGGAAGCAATGAGAATAAAATTACTCATACTTAAAGGGGCCGGATCACCCTTCCCAGAAAAGTCTGCACTTAAGTAGCGAGTCATCGTTGAAATTGCCGTCAATATTTCCCTGTGCTGCATCTGAAAAACAATCAACGGGAGCAGTTTTTCATCCTAGGCCATAAATCATATATTGCAATGTGAAATTGAAGATATTTCGTCAAAGTAGTTGGACTGATTTCCGTTTGGTTTTCATATGCTTCTTCGGCTGAAATGGGTCAGATCCAGCCTTGGCTGTCTCATGGGTGCCATGAAGGAAGGAACGTTTAGGAATATTGTGTTTTAAAAGTACCATGGATGAAGAAAAAGTTCAAGCTGGGTTTTGGAGGGATCATTAACAGTAAATTTGCACAGGTTTTGTTGCGGGCACGTGCACAAAAGCGGTGAATGGGATTCTGGGATGGATTAGCTCACCCCTATAATTTTTGTGTTTAATTATTTACAAAATATGCTTTACATCAGTGGTCACAAACCCTTGTTCCTGGAGATCTGCCATAATCATGCTCACCTGACCATCTAATCATCGTCTTAAGAAGTTCTTGCTCACCTAAAAGAGGTGTGTTAGATTTGAGTTTGGGATGAAACACCGCAGGAAGGTGGATGTCCAGGAAGAGGGTTGGGGATTACTGCTGCATAGGTTCACTTTTACACGTTACACATTTTTCCCACCACTGTATCAGGTTTTTCCACAGCATGCACTGAGTAACATATTTGCTCAACGTATTCCCGTTGGGTCCTGACATTTCCAACACCCTGTGCTGTGTTTCCATCTGTTGGTGGAGAAACGGGTTGTAAAGTAGGAATGAAGTGATCTACTGCTTGCACAGTTAAGCGTGCCTAACAAGCAGTCCTGTGCAGTTGTTAACAACAACACTGCTGCTGAGGAGGTACTGTACTTCATATGAACAGCATATCACCTGCTCAGACTCCTTTTGAGTAATGTGATTGATTGATTGGTTTGTGCAAGTAAAAGCACAGTATTTGTACTTTGGTACAAACCAAAACCACTGATCCGAGACCTGAAGGGATCCAACAGCACAAAATGCAAACATGCTGGATATTTTGGGTTTCAAGCCTTGTGACAATTTTTTTTTTTTTTTTTTTTTTATTAGATGTGAGCAGCTAAAATTAGCTACAAGGTGCAAATGAAGTTGAAGTGCTGATTTAGATTTTTGAAAACAGAAGTGCTGGATGGGATGCACAAAATATTAAAACTGGGTATTAATATAATTATGTCGTTGTTTAATGAGCCCCGGCTCCATGTTCTCCCAATTTCTTTTTTTTTTTTTTTTTTTTTTTTTTTAGGATTTCTGCATGCATTTGGCAAGAGTTTATTTGCCTTTTTCCATCACTCTTTATTTATTTATTTATTTATTTATTTATTTATTTATTTATATATTTTTCTCTCCCATTTGGTCCTACTAATTCCCATCCACCAACCAGCTCTCCCTTACAACCAGTGAGGGTGAAGGCTAACAAGTGCTGCTTTCGAAACACATGAAGCCAGCTAACTGCATCTTTTACAATTTGGCATAACACAGTGAGGAAAGAGCTATCTACCCCCTTCTGCATACATGAGCTCAGAGATGCCCACAATTGACTAGTGTTACTCTGACTGACAGAGGAGAGACAGTAATGCAGTAATGCCATCCTTCCCGATCACTGTTGCATCCACTGAATGAAAGCGTTTTGCGGATTTAAGTCCCACATCCCCACTGGACATTTATTTTTGCCCTTTAGTCCAATGTCATGTGGGTCAGACCAAAAAAAAAAAAAAAAAAAAAAAAAAAAATTGGTTTTAAAGAATTTCCAAAGAAAAGAAGCAAAAACACAAAGATCGATATGAAATTTCATGATGTCTACTGCTATAAATGTATTGTCTCACACTGTCCAAGAGCATGCTAAGCTGTACGTCTGATAATATCAGCATGAAAGGAATCTAAAACGGAGTCCTGCATACCTGTAGTCTAGCCTCCAATATATATATATAACTGGATAGTTGGACCAAGTTTTATCTGTAATTCCAGAAGTGCTTGGTTGGACCATAATACATTGGGAAATGTATTAAACTTCAGGATGCTTTGGCTAATATTGTCTCCTCGGAGAATGCTGTAGCCAGGTTACAGACAAGACAAACACTGTCTGAGCGCAGAGGAGGAAAAGAAAATCATCCAGAAAAAGAACACTCAACCCATGTGATGTAAATATACACATACTGTAAGGGCTGAACAGAGCTGATTCAGAGATCTGACATCAGTGTAATGTAAGCTACAGTGCATGACTACAGAGAAATCACTTGTGCAAATCACTAAATTACTCACACAAGCAAAATCTAGCATAGCGATCAGTCTCCTCGAAAACTAGAGCAATAGGGAGACAGCTGCCCAGGTGTGAAATTTTTAGCTTGCTCATGAAGAATTACATGTCATTAGCTGATTTTATCAGTTGCTGAGTATATGGCCCTGAGTTTACTGCTTTATTTTGCCCCCTGGTGAGTCTGGCCAGATTAAAACCTTTATCTTGTTGGTCCTGACGCCTAGGCGGTATGTTTCACACCTGTGACTTGGAGCATTAATGCATGTCATTTAGCGGATTTTATTTCATTATGGCACATTGTAATGAATGAATGAAAAGAATGACAGATCTGTTGGGAACAGCAGTGTCAGATGTCCTCAAATGTCCCCGATTTTGGCTGTGCCCCCCCCCCCGGTCGTCGATCGTCCCGGTATTAGCAACATGTTGACAACGCACGCACCCACCCCGAGGTCCCCGTTTTGACGGAAATGCCCCCGATTCGCTTCCCAGAAATCTGGTCACCTTAAGTTAGGGTCAAATTTCAGTAGCTTCAGTAGTGTGTTTTTTTTTCTTTTTTTTTTTTTTTTCTTTTAAGTAGCTACATGGCTAACTTTGCTAATGGAGCATAGCAATTCATTCAGTGGATGCAACCCCTCTTTGCTAGCTATGTTTACATTGTCATACTGTTAACTGTTGTATTTGATGATAACCTAGGTGCATGGATTGTTCATACTAGTTGGAACACAGTACTTTATTGCAGAATATACTACATTATTTATATAACAAAGATATAAATTCCTCACATTCTTCAGGTAAGTTCACACCTGTGCGTGTGTTACTGATTGTTGACCTTTTTCTCTATTACTTGTGTAGGTCATTAGGTGAACATCCGTTCTGCATGTTTTTTTTTTCTTTTTTTTCTTTTTTTTTTTTTTTCTTTCTGTTTTTATCTCGTCTGATCTAATTCCCTGTTTCCCTTCAGTCTCATGTAGTGGTTTGAGTTCATTAGATCAGAGAAGGTTTGCTCTTTGAACCCCTCTTCAAAGCTGCGATTAACAAAAACCGCATGCTAAATGAATGCTAGTTTAAAAGCAAACGCTGAGCCAGGTGTGTGTATGTGATAATCGTTGTGGCGATCTGAGAAACACTTAGCTTCTGTTTCTATACTACAGCGCATGAGGAAATGCTCTTCAGCCCCTACAGATGCAACCATCTTCTCCCCTTCCCACCTCTGTCTCTTTCGGCATTCTGGCTTTCACATAGCTATCCCCGTGAGGTTTCTCTTGACTAATCTGTTTAATATATACTGTACATTAAAGAGTAAAAACCTCCCTTCTGCCAGGCATCGTCTTTCCTTCTGCCTCTCCTCTTTCCTCCACACGTTTTATTTCAGGATCTTTTTTCATTGCCAGGATTTCACACCTCTCCCCTTCTTCTCAGGCTTTTATTCCGCTCAGAACTCCTCCTTTCTTCCTTGACTTCTAAATTGGCTGTGTTTAGAAACAATGCTCCAGTTAACTTGGCTTTAAAGTGGGAATTACGTCATTTTTACGACCTACAAAGTGAAGGGGGGGAGAAACATGGCCGCCTCCATGTTCATGTTTTGTTTGCAAACGCGCTAAGCAGCTAACTGTGTGTTTTCCTGCTCAAATCAGTGAACTGTGTAGTCGGTGTTACATTTTTAGCAAGCAATGTTGTCTATATGTTGATGGATCTAAAGTAAATACTTCTTGGGTACCAATTAATGCGAAGGGCTACCAGTTCGACACACACTTCTGAAATAACAAATTTGCTCAATTTACCTTTGTCATTTTCAAATTCACCTCAATGCAAGTGTGATTAAAAAATTAGATGGTGCTACGGTGAGCTATTTTTAGAACAGGCCTGCGGGCGACTCATGTGGTCCTTGTGGGCTACCCGGTGCCGGTGGGCACCATGTTGGTTTGATTTGACCACTGATTTTAAAGGTATAACTTGCTACTTTTTTTTGATCCTGCAGGCAGCCAAGGTGATTTGTGATAGGATTTGTTCACTTGCTGAAATCCCAAGTTTCTGTGTAGCAATTTAGATTTCTCCTGGTTGGAGGTGAACTCCAGAAAAGATTTTTCAACCTTTTAGATGAATTCAGCATAACTTTTACACTTCTTTTCAAGTAATAATAACAGTGATGATGATGATGATGATATAAACAGATCAGTTCATTTCTGGCAAATTCAGTTTTGCTCCCTGACTCTATATTGTTTCTTTGTCACATTTACACTCTGTTGATTTATTAAATAGTTTATCCTAAACTCCCTCCCAGTGCTATTTCATCCCTTTTTTTGTGTGTGCTCACTGAAAGTTCATTTATTGTCCGGCGATCTTCACAAAGATGCAGCTAATTCCTGTTAATAGGGTTGCAGTGCTCTGTATTGACTAAACAGGAGTCATTGGCCATGTAACGGACATGACCACGTATTTGCATGTAGTGTGCTTGAATGTTCTGCCTGATGGACACACATAATGGGGCTTGGGGCATAGAAACTAAAAGCAGGCTATCTGGAACTCGAGCAACAATGACTCGGTTTTAAGTAGATCACACATTATTTTGTGAGAGGATTTGAAGGGTTCTGGACTGTTGGGTAATGGTCCATTTCATCTGATAAGTTATTAGTTATATTATCGTCTATTTGTAAATATGAACATACTGCATGTCAGTATGGCTTAACATGCACAAACACTGAAATCATGGATGGATGTTCCGATCTGCACATCTCCCCATAATGGGGCTGCAGAAAGTGAGTGGGTGAGTGGATAGAAAGTGCTAGAAGAAAATATGAACAAAGATGAAAAAGTCAGAGCAGATCCACAGTACGCCTGGATAGCTAACGTACTTCCTTCAAACGTTTCTCTTTCTCCCTAAAACTCTTGCTTTATACCAGTGAGACTTCTCTGTAAACTCTGAAACAACAACGTTCCTGTCAGTCTGCCTCCTTAGCATCCCTGAAGGCCTCATGTTTTGACAAGAAAACCGGTTTCAATGGTAGACTTCAGGTATACAGGTACCCTACAACACACTCAAACACTGATTCTTTTAGCCAACTACTGAAATTAGAGTTTCCCTCTGTCCTTGTGCTAACCCTGTGTAATTGCTTGCGATAAATGCGGTCGTTGTGCATTGCAGCAATCACATGTGAGCTGTACCAAGTGTGTGTTTGCGTCAGGAGGGTGTAAGCCCTGGTGCTCCATCACTCTGGAGAACAGGGCCATTATTGTGGGGCTTGGGGTGTGGTAGATTGGGCTGTGTGCGCGCACATACACTCACACACACGCGCACACACCTCTCCCTGAGGACACTGACTTGTGGTCTGAGAGAGAGAACTGTTTGAGAGAGTCAGCTGCTCTGAGATATGTGGTTTGGAGAAATCGTGTTTAGTAAAAATGGGGGAAGGGTTTAACAGAAGGAAGAGAGCTACTGTCTGTTCTTACTTTTTGGATGAAGTGGCCCTTGTTTCCCTTTATAAAAATGAGAGGTCAATGTAAAACTAACCTGCCTCCGATTTCTACGTACGAAGTGTTAAAACACTTATTAAACCATACGTTGGCGTCATGATCAGTAGTTGAGTATCTCAGGCATGTCTTATTTAATGTCTGCAAAACACTGGCTGTAGGTCAGGGTTACCTGCTCTGGGGCCAAGTGGTGCAACAGAAAATCAGTCGCTGGAGCATACAAAAGGACAATTGTTGGACTTTTCCAGCTGTCCTGTGATGTGACATAAAGAACAGCTTCAGGACTGCATGTGCCTCAGAGGAAGCATGTGGTAGCCCTCACTCTCAAACTGGTAGCTCTTGTGTGACTGTGAGAACTAGCTAGTGGATGGGAATAAATGAAATTATTTTTGGATACACAGCCTAACTTGTCACATTTCCAGTTCATGTATTTGCATAGATTGGTCCACTGATTAGTGTGCTGAGTCGAATTGAACTCGATTCAAATCCAAAGTTTGAGACGCACACCTTCCAGAGCAGAAGCACATGAATATGTAGAAAGATATACTAGAGTGGTGAAAAGATACAAAATTCTTGTGCCACCAGCCATCTAAATGTGCACTGGTTCATGTGTGTTTGTGTCACCATGGATTCAGACACACGTACCATGTAATGTGCATTACATTTTCATATTCGTGCGCTTATGCCCGATAGAAACCTTCATACAGAGTGACTCCTTTCCTTGTGTGTGTGTGTGTGTGTGTGTGTGATTAGGATTGCTATGAGAGTGGCATGCCTCTCTATCAGTGCTCTAATAACGTTAACATGGAGTCACTGGCTTTTCTCAAAATAATCCCAGAAGAGGGAGGGACAGAGTCTACGGCAAAGGGCAATGAAATAGAAGACTTGATGTGATAGCTGGGAAAAATATGAGGGCAAAATCGGGAAATAGGTTTCATGAGGAGAGCAAGGGTTTACAAGATGTAACTCTGGAGCACTTTCAGCAGTACAGGATCTATATGATTTATATCAGGGGTGCCCACACTTTTTCAGCATGTGAGCTACTTATAAAATGACCAAGTCCAAATGATCTACCTACTATAAAAATGGGGGGGGGGGGCTGTCTAATCTGTTAACTTGCAGGTGACCCGGTACTGGGACACAGCAGTAACGCCCCTTGGTTTATTAGGCTCCGCCCCTTTCATCGTGCGGTAATATAGTAATGTTATCTGTCCCCTGAAAGCTGAGACTCTCCGGAATATATAGACAGCCAGTTCGCCATGAAAAAATCATGTTTTCTGTGCTAAAACAATCAATTTCTGTCATTATGTCACACTTCCACAACCCAACTC
>JAQMCW010001793.1:0-10951 GCA_030068335.1 Chrysichthys cranchii
TCAAATTAGACAACAGCATAATGGTATACCTGATTGGCAAATAATCATTTTATGTCAGCAGGGGGGCGGGATAACTGAATTAGGATTGGCTCACCAAGTGACCAATGAAATTTGTCTTTTATGAAAATCTCTGTTTAAAATTAAGTATTTGCTCAACCTCTGGCGACCTACTCAGAGGGGGGCAGCGAGCGACTGGTAGCTCGCGAGCGACGCGTTGGAGACCCCTGCTTTAGATCAAATAACTGTTGGGTGGTCCATACACTAAAGATATACATCTTTTGATCTCAAACCCAAATGTCTTCAGTGTATAGCAAAACAAAAAGATTTGGCTTAGCTATTCCAATACATTCAGATGGAACTGTACATCTCATGGTCCATTTCAGGTTTAGTCTTACCGCCTGGAAGTACAGCAGGTGTATGAAATTAAATTTAACCTCACTCCGAACTGATGGCTCAGAATATCTTCTTCCACCTAATCTGTTGGCAGAGTGCAACACTGTGGATCTTGATTGCTACCGCATGAGCTAGTGTTTCAGAGTCAATAACCTTGGAGAATCATTTCCAGACGTCTCAGAAATAATAATGGCATTCTTTAAATAGATTTCATTTCTTTTCCCAGTATTCTTTCAAAGACATAGATGAACCATTTCAACAATGGCTGGCTCAGTTTTGAAGGGAGATATTGTTCTGCATAGGCCATGGATGTCCACTTCAGCAGTATTCACCCATGACCTTCTATGACCTTTTTGCTTCAGAGTCTCCATTGCAGTCATTTTATTGGAATGCCTTTGGGGCAACTGTTTCTGAAAATACTTACAACTTGATGTGCTTCTCACAAGGTTGGTGCCAAATTTTACTTTCAGAAAAAAATACTTTTGTATCCTTCAATGCTGGTAGGGGGGGGGAAATGCGATTTAGTTTAATATCTAGGCCTATCATAAGTATCTCTACATACAGTGCAGTAAGTAGCAATTTGGCTGAGTAATACAGACTGCTTATCAATTGTTGTTATTGTATATTTTCACATATGTCCTCACAAACTGCAAACCCTACAGCACAAAGCCTGGCGGAAAGGCTTCCAGAAGAACCCGGTCCTAAATACCCTGCAGGAATTCCCATCTTAGACTGAACACATTTTCCAAAATGATTTCTCCAATATAGTTTCCGTGTGTCCAAGCTGGTCCTAGCAGTTGATGAAGCGAAGGGTTTCCCATTCAAAACCCATTCCCATTTCCAGTTTGAGTGCAATCAAGTATTCTTAAATCAGTGCCTTAATGTTTCCCAGGGCAAAAATGAGTGTTTAGTGTGATTGGAATAAAGCAAGCCCAGCCACATCTTTAACTGTGCCAGTATCTTTCATGCACAGCAGAATAGTGCTTTTTTTCCCCTTAGGACATCTATTGTATTGCATTATGATAAAAAAAAAAAAAAGGTGGAGTATGCCTGTTATATCTGGATGTCCCGGCTATGTAATTGCAGGTTGAGTGAAAAAAAAAACAAAACCCAAGGTTAGTATGTTGTCTCACATGCCACCCTCCATCTAAAAGGGAGCTTAAATCCAGCTAAAATCAGTTGTGAATGTTTTTGGAAATACCTTCAACTGTACTGTCTATGATTGTGACTATATCACGTATGTTGTGTGCAGGATTGTACCGGATATTGTCATAGCAATGGAACGTTTTGCACAATCCTCAAAGACCTGTAGTAGTGACCTTGGCTGAACTTCTCTGTCAATTTCCTTTACAAAGGTGATGTCAGCAGAGGTTTCACTGAAAGGTTGAAGAGTGTTTCACAACAGTCAGGGGCAATGAGACTGCAATGCACTTTGCTTACGTATTTCCAGACTTTGGAAATGAGATGTACTTCTTGTTCATTCCAGACTGGGGCAAGGTTGTTGTGCCAAGAGGCACATCTCAGACTGCATGTTGTACATTTGTGCTGCAGCCTGCTGGCCTTCACCACATACACAGGAGCTTACTGGCAAGGTGTCCTTAATGTGATAAGAGAGTATGATGTCCCATGATGGGCTACCCCCCCCGCTCCTTTCTTCCAGGGAGCAGTACTTACAGTATCTGCATAACTATTTTTCAATGCATAATATTTATCTTCATGTTCAGTTATGGCACTTATGCACAGTTGTTGATGTAACTACACATACAAGATACAAGAGTTTTACTACGTTAATTACAATCCATAAAAACAGTCATGGTTGTCCATCTTGCTCACTCACTCAGCTTCTGCCGCTTAATTCTGTTCAGGGTTGTGGGGGAAGCTGGAGCCAATCCCAACTGACTTCAGGCGAGAGGCGGGGAACACCTTGGGCAGGTCACCAATCCACCGTAGGGCCGACACACAGAGACAGACAATCATTCACACACACGAGCAATTTAGAGTAGCCAATTAGCCTAATCTCCTCTGTGCATGTCTTTGAACTGTGGGAGAAAACCAGAGTACCCAGAGGAAACCCACAGAGACACAGGGAGAACATGCGAATTCAACACAGAAATGCACCCAGGTCGACCACAGGGATCGAACCCAGGACCTTCTTACTGTTAGGCGACAGTGCTAACCACCATACTACTGTGCCACCCTAGTGGTTAATCTCACCGTACCAAATTGCAGTCATAAACACAGTTCTTGCAGGGCCTGGGACCAAATCTACATTACACAGAGATGTTATAAGACAACGAATTCTTTGCCCAGTGCACTTTTGGCCTGTCAACACACATTAACATTTGTGTAAACAGCTCTTCAGCATGAGTGGCCTCTGTCACAATGTGAGAGCTCTTGTTTATAGCCTCAAGCCTCAGAAACTAGAAATTCTGTCCTAGAAGTTACAAAACAATTACCCTATGCCTGTTTTTTTTTTTTTTTTGTTGCCTAAAGCATCTGGGTTATTTGTGCGTGCCAAGTAGACTTTTAGGGGGGTTTTCTCCCCAATTTCTAAAAAGGATGAGAACATTTCGTAGAACACTTCATAATGCAATGAATTCTCTGGTATTGGTAATAAAGCTAGAAATACCAGGACGTTTGAAAACATCTTGCCTTTGGCCCTCTGCCTTAAACCACTGTACTAGTTTCTGCCTTACAACACATATTCCTGGGCTGGTGGCTAGGTCTACACCTCAACACACTGCTCCTATTTATACAAAACTGGATGAAGTGTTATTTTTCTTATGGTTTTGGCTATAAACCAGTAGCTACACCAAGTTTAAAGACTCTGTTTGGATTTACAGCCAGACCCATGCGTTTCCACCTCCGCCCTGTCTAGTCTAAAATCAGCCTACTGTGGTTTTGGAGAGACTGTCTGTTGGCTGGCCTTGAAAATGACACACGAACACTGAGATGGAAAGATGAATCAGATAGAAAGTGAACGACAGTGTGAGAAAGGCACCAGAGAGAAGAAAAAGTCTAAAATGTTTAGTTTGACAATACTAGAAAAATGAGTTATTTCATTATCGTCTCAATGCCGTACTATGAAACAAAGAAACTATGTCGAAATACAGTATCTTTCCAGGCACAGATATCTTCTTCAACAAGAAGAATGTTTTTTCCTGCTTTGCTGGTCACACAAATTTAAATTCTGAAATGTGCTAGGTTTAAAAAGAATTACACAAAAATCATTACCTCAGCATTATATTTGGTATTTTGGCTGAAATTGAGTAAACTTGGTCACCGGTGGATACTTTATTCTCCTGTGTTTTTTGTTTGTTTGTTTGTTTTTTCGGCAAGGTTTTTGGAGTAATATTCAAGTACCGGTAGGTCTAACTGTGGACTCTCAGTTCTTGCCAGAGGTGGAAAAAGTACATAATGTCATTGCTTTAGTTAAAGTTCAGATACTCCTGGTCAAATATTACTCCAATACAAGTGAAATTTGTTCAGATAAAATTTTACTTAAATTATAGTACTGCAGAACTTCCTTTTAAAAATTACTTAAGCATTCAAAGTACTTTTTTAATGTTTTCAGTGTTGAATGGTAATCTGACATCCGTGCTTCCTCTGGAAGACAGTGCGTAACTTCAGTCATATTGGCTTGAGTTTTTTATTTCTATCACGGCGCACTGTCTGAAATGTGAAAGAGCTGCCTGATTAAACGTGTGATAAACAGAGCAAACATTTAAAAAGAATATTAATCTTTTTTAATCTGCCTTCAGGAATCGCAAACGTGGACTTCAGACATGGCCTTCGCTGCCCTGCTGAGGAATAGTCATTTTCATCTGCCATGTTCTTATTGAAATGTTCGAAAAATGCATCAAGCACTTTGAACTTGAGCGTAGGAGTAGTTTCGTGTGCTTGGTTTTCTCCCGTGATGAACACAGTGTATGACTGATCGCATTTTAGAAAATTTATCCTCCGACTTCAAAGCAATGCTTCGAAACAACTAATAACGGCAACCTTCACAGGAATGTGGTGGAGGTAAAATTGTATTATTTGTCTTTCACATGAAGTGGAGTAAAAGTCATAGTGTTTCTCCAAAAAAACAAAAAAACAAAAAACAATACTCAGGTAAAGTACTTGAAAAATATACTTAAGCAGAGTACTCAAGTAAATGTACATTGAACTTTGTACTTTAGTGTCAATCGCTGGTACTTACATGACACTACAACGAATCCTACGACATGCCCGACAGTGTACGCATCTCGTGTAAGTACTGGGGAGTCCGCAGTTAGACCTCCCTGTGCCGCAATCCACTCTGAGCTCCACCGCGGCCTACAAATATGGCTGCAACATGTTCACCTGATTTCTGAAGCAGCGCTAGGTTTCAATCACCCTCACACCCTGTATATAGAAAGACTCGGACCTTTCACACTTTGTGATGTAAACCGTCAGCGTGGCCTGCCTAACTTTACCAAGCCTCATTCATTGCGATTGCTATTCTGGTTTGGACTTTGTTCTGGTTCTCGGCTTTTGCTGTTTTGGATTTCTGCCCTGACGTTGTTGTTTGTAGATTGCCTGTCTTTGTGCCTGATTTCTAACCACGATTTTGCATTGCATTTTGGACTTGCACTAGTGCTGTTCATAGACTCTCTACTGCATTTGCATCCATTCAAACTCAGTTTGTCACAACTCCATACGTTTCATGTTACCATACATTTCCTGTGTTAAGTCTACCTGAGGAGCTACTTTATTCCCATAAGAGGTCATTTCAAAATAACTGCCAAGATACAGATTTCTTTACTCCATCAGATTTTCGGTGGGTCAAAAGTTCATACACACCTTGTTATTATTTAGTGGCACTGCCTTCGAATGGCTTAACTTGAATCAGATGCTTGGAGTAGCCTTCCACAAGTTCTCACAATAGTTTTTTTTGTCAGATTTTTTGCTTATTCTTCTTAGCAGAAATGTTTGTAGAACAGTTTGTGGGCCTCCTTATCTGGGACATGCTTTTTCAGTTTAATCCACACACTTTCTATGGGATTCAGGTCAGTGCTTTTGGAGGGTTACTCCAATACTTCACTTGGTTGCCTTTTTTTTGTATACAGTGGTACCTTTTCATCGAATACCAAGTAATTTTTCCCGGTTAGAAATAATGTAAATCAAAATAATTGGTTCTCTGTCTCCCAAAATTCATGATATTGTACCCTATTTTTTGGACATTTCCCTCATAGTTGACATAATTGATAATGGACATTCCTTTGAATAAAACTTGAGATTTTAGATTCTTCGGCGAGATCAGTCACGCGCACACCACTTTCATATTTAGCCACAACTTCTTTTTTAACCTCAGTGGTTGTTCTCACTGCTTTTCTCTTGGCACCAGTGCTGCCTGAACTCCCTTTCTTGATAGACATGGTTACCTTATTTAACCGTGAAATACTAAACAAAAAACACGTGGGCTTATAGACCAGCCACTTACAGATGATGCTTGCACTACAGATGCAACGCTCTGTCTGATTCGGCTTTGTTTACACCGGGTGTGTGGCGTATGAAATGGTGATGTGATAAAAAAAAAAAAAAGTACAGTAGTTCCTATAAAGTCACTTTTTGGCAGTAAAAAAACAATAAAATATTGTGTATATCTGGTGTTCATCTGCAAAGCTTGCTTTTTATTTTAACCAGTCTTAGAGAAGTGGTTTCTTCCATGCATGGCAGCTTTTTAGGCCATGGTAATGTAGTGGATGTACATATTTGGTTGCTGATACCTCAACCACTTTCGACAATTTTGTTGTCTTGGACTTCACCTGTACCTTAAAGACCCAAGTATGTTTGCCCTATGAAGTTAATTTGTGCCTTTCCTGAATAATCCAGTGCCTGTGTGGTCCCATGTTGTTGTTGTTGTTTTTTTTTTTTTTTTAAATATATAAGCATTACAATTGCTCGTACATATGCTCTTGTTTAAAAGAAACAGGCTTTAGAGATTAGGTTGAGAAAACCCTGGAAAATTCCTATATTCTATAAATCTTAATATTCAACACTAAAATGGCATTTAAAAGTTACATAATTGTGCTTCTATTCTTTCTGTTCGGCATGAACACAAATGGCTTAATGAATACTGCAAACATATTATAGAGGATAATAAACAGAGATGGGAATGTTTATGATTTGATTGCAACTGATTAATAGTTTACCTTTGAATTACTAAAATAAGGCTCGACGTTCCCTGGGTCATATCCATAATTGTTTTATTGAGCATTTAACATAAGCTTCAATGACTAGCCAGTGAACATGACGATAAATCTGTTTATTTTGCTGCAGTTCTTGATTCGTTATCTGCGCTTTTTTATTACAGCCAAATCACTATAACGCTATCGTTTCTGGCATTAGTCCAAACTTTTCTCAGCGACACCCATTTGTGGCTCAAGCAAGAAACCCAAGTTAACTTTGATCAGCAAACTGCTAACCTGATCATGTGACCTTCATTCCACTTTCATTTAGCTTAGCTTACCTTTATTTCTTTACAATTGTATATAGCCTAAAGAGACAGGAATGTTTCATACCACTTCCATGTTCCACACACACAGCTGGCGTTGAACTGGGATTTGTTAACTTCGTCTGAAATAGTATGAGAAATATTTTTAAGATGCCGATCGAATATGTAGAGAAAGATATGTTGGAAGTCTTATGAGAAGATTTGCATCTGGACAAACATGAGGCATTTGACATTTGATTGAATTTAAAGAAGCATGAAGGCTTGAGTTCACTTTTTTTAGGGGTCAGTGTACTCCTGAGCATAAAAAAATCTGGTTCATAGGAATCATAAAATTACCATTAGCCTAAATATACCTGATCAGCCCAGATATGTCTGATGTCTCCTTTGTTAGTTTCACACTGGAGCAGAATTGGTCCAAAGTTGTAATGACAGGTTTGTTTATAGCTCCTTTTGAAAAACATTATGTTTTTATTCTATAATTATATCAAAGGAAATTAGTATATAGTCCTAGACATTAAAAAGGTCCACTAAGTAGGTTTCAGTTGATTGCAACCGACAGAATACCCCTCCCTTATTAAGCGTTATTCCCTTGTGGTTCCAAAAAACTATAAAAATAGTTTAAGACTGAAAAACATGGGTGCCCTTAGGCAGAATTTCTGCACATCACATGAGGAACAGAAAAAAGTTATTCAATTATCGTTATAGTCCCAAGTGGAGGATTTTAAATAATAATAAAATGCACATGTAAGGGGACTCCTTTTTTGTCTTCATCTCCCTTAAGTAAGCATGAGAAAAGACAGACTTCCTCACGGATTAATTTAGTCCTGTTTTTCGGGAACATTTTTTTCCCTGGTGTGGCTGGAATATCAAACCGTATGCATAAGAGATGCAGGCATAATATCATTTTTAAATGTAAAAATTTCAGTCAACATTGCAATAATCTCCTAATGCAATTAAATATCCCCATCCCCGTCATTTGGACACATTATTAACTAACTGTAAAAAAAAAAAAAACTGTAATCCTGCTCATGATAATATCTAGAACAGTTATCTTTTGTGCCTCATACAGTATGTTTGCTTACTTTAAATAGGAGTGCCAGTTTGGTCACGACTTTGTGAAAGACCTCGGTAAGCAGCCTATTAGGACTGAGCTTTTTTTTTTGGGCTTTGGCAGTTTCTTGGGATGGCTGATTATTTTTAGAGCTTATGTAAAAAATGTATGTTTCCTTTTTGCGCGATCCCATGGCAATCAATCTGTTTTTGACGCCATTAAGTCTGGTCCAAAATGCACTTGGTTTCTTTGTTACAGTCAGTCATTAAGTCATGGAATGGCTTACCCTGCCCTTTTGCTAACCCTCCAGCATTTGAATTCGTAACCAGTCAGGGATGTTGTTTTGCATATCATGCTCACCTGGCTTTTTATACTGCATGTTCAAAACTGTATATGGGTATGTCTCACAGTTGTCCTTGTGCAGTTTCATCGGAAATACTCTTAACAAATGGTAAGAAAGGATCAAATGGGTCAGAAAAGATATTGCACTGTGGCTGCAAACTTCCATCCTCACTGCTGAATCTTCGTAATGTTTGTCGTCAGCTGTCATGTGACTGGATTCTGTTTTTCTCATTCTTGTTAGCTGGGGTAAGTATTGGATGCTTGTGAAATTGTGGATTGCTGGGCTGTTGTGAATAATCATTTGACTGCTCTGTATACTGTTGCTAGAAGCTGTTTGGACAAAGCCAGGTCCAAAAGTATTTGGACAGCGTCGCAGTTTTTGTCATTTTACCTCTGTAGACCACCACAGTGGACTCGAAAGCAAACAGGCAAGAGTCATCAGACTGATAAACAGTTTCATGGCCAGTTATGACCTGTTTCCTCATTATGTCATGACTGATTAAGGAGATACAAGGTCTGGAATTGATTCCAAGTGTAGTATGCGTTCAGCCACTGTTCATGGGAGCCCTCAAAATGCAGTCCAAATACAAGGGCATCGATAAAAGGATGCCATCATTAGGCTGAAAATACAAGACAGACCCATCAGAGAGATAGCACAAACTTTATTAGTGGCCAAATCAGCAATTTAATACATTCTTTTTAAAAAAGGAATGCATTAGTGAGCAACACCAAAAAAAAAGGCCTGGAAGACCATGGAAGACGAGTAAGGTGGATGATCACAGAATTGGTACAAACAAGAGATGCCTTCATTAATATAAATGCAGAGGATTTACCTCAAGATAAAAACCACTGGTAACACTCAAGAACAGAAGGCCAGATTATACTTTACTAGAAAATGTCTTAAAAAAAATAAAAACCTGCCCAGTTCTGGAAGAAGATTCTTTGGACACATGAAACTAAGATTAACTTGTACAAGAAAGATGGAAAGAGAAGAACATGGCGAAGGAAAGGAAGTGGTTGTTTGGTGGTTAAGATGTTGGACCACTGGTCGGGAGTTCAAATCCAAGCACCACCAAGCTGTCTCTACTGGGCCCTTGAGCAAGGCCCTTAACCATCAGCTGTTCAGTTGTATAAATGAGATAAATGTAAGTCGCTCTGGATAAGGGCGTCTCGCCAAATGACACTAATGTAATATAATCACTTCCTCCATCCATTACTAAGCTATAAGGAGTTTTTCCTCTCAGATAATCAGAGAAACTTTTTGTAAGCCTCAAGTTTCCCACATCCCTCTGAGAACAAATGGAGTAAACATGCTGGAAATGATTAAGCAGCAGGGAGAGAGGTGGAAATCTTTTAACTTGTCACTGGGTGAATAAGTTAACGTATTTGGTAACAATGGACATCGATCCAAGAAATGAAATCTGATCCATCAGACAAAAGTCAAAACTGGATTTGTTTGATTATATCACCAATGCTGCATGCAATATCCATACTCGCTGCATCCAGAAAACACAAAATCTGTTAGTAGAATATGATTTAGAGAATTTTTGGAATTGCTTTTCCAACATGATCACTCAGCACTAATGATTTTTATACGCTTAGGATGTGCCATGTGCATTCAGAGATGAATCATGAAATCATAATGTAAATCTGGAATCACTTCATGGTAAACACTGACTGTCGCAAATTAGTATTAGCTGCCAAATTTGGCATTTCTGGCTGATGAAATGGTCAAACGGGCATTGGGTCGTTGACCCTTTTAGAATATTTCATCGTTTTAGTTTATTATCTGTGGACATGAAAGCTGGTCATCCTGCTGAACCTTCTTGAGGAGGAGCTTCCTGTTAAACAGCCCCACACATGACCCTGCTATTGTTCACAGTCCTTGATTACCCAAGTAGCACCAAGAAATACAACAAGAATAACTTTCTCTGTTCAGTATTTCCTTTTACGTTATGTGATTCATAATCATCAGGCTTTCGGTTTACTGCCAAGAGCTATTTTCATTTCACCAATTTGTTAGATGCAGTAATCCATAGTGCACAAACTGCCATACCATGACCTCCCATGTCATGGGTCATCAAGAGATTACAACCATTACTATTTATTGGATAGGGCAGCTGGATCGCTAGCTTTTTTATTTTTTGCTAATAGCTAATACTTTACAACCCAAAATCAACTAAACTCTGCAGTTCTGAAACTGACATCTGTCTTAAATATGCTCACGTGATCCCTCCTTGGTCAGATTTTTCCTGGCATTTGTTCCAGTATTTCTATTATGGCCCTACTTGTGCTTATTTATTTTTAGCTGTGTAATGGGGGAAAAAAAACACTGTCTATTTTTCTTCTTAAAAGCTTTTTTATTTTTCTATATGGTGATGAATGATGATGGGACTGTATATGTGCAAGTACATGTGTATTTAAATGATAAAAATGTTCCTGGAGCCTGATCGCATATAAAAAGAAACACTTGTTAAAACACTTTGGGCCTCATTTAGCAATCTTCTGTATGTACAAATTTATATGTAAATTTCCAGAGGATTCACATCATTTCTGAAACTTTTGTGAATCCTGTGGAAATTTACATATAATTTGCTTGTGTGAATGAATGGATGAATCTGTGTGTGTGTTTGTGTGTGTATATATCTATATCTATCTATCTATATCTATTTATCTGCATTATATAT
>JAQMCW010001800.1:0-10950 GCA_030068335.1 Chrysichthys cranchii
GTTAAAAATATCATTAATATATAAGTTGAATAGCTTTGGACCCAAAACCGATCCTTGAGGCACCCCACAAGCAATATCCAAATACCCAGTATGTGTAGATGTAAGATGTTCATGAAGAGGTAAGTATTTAATCATTTGAATACAGACAGTGACTCAGTTGTTTGGACATCTAGGAGAAGTTCCTTCCACCACCTGGGTTCCAGAGCAGAGAAGAGCCTTGATGCATGCCTAGATGTTAGAGTTTTTAATGATGGTACTGTATTTATGAAGGGGGAGGAGGTCTTGTGAGATGATCTGGAGCAATGAAGGGATTGCAGGACAAGATAACTTGCAGGATCTCTTCGGTTGGTAGAGAAGAAAAAAGGACAGTGGTGGAGGAGTCAGTGGGTTAAGAAGTGAAAAGGTGTTGAGGAGCATGTGTGGATCTGTTTGCAGAAGCAAGTTTTTTTTCTTGTAGAAGGAGGTCTCAGCAGAAGGCACATTAGATAAGTATTTGAACAGGAGAGCACAGTATGAGATGAGATCCATATCAAGAAAAATGTCCACCATTTTCTCTCAGAGAGAACGCTTTCTGGGTTAGAGAGCAGAAGAGGGGCGAGGATGAGGAAAGCAAACAGAGGAACGTATCGGCGGATAACGCCATCAGTAGGGAGGCAAAGGAGTCGATCTGAAAGGGATGTTAGGATGAAGGAAAGTACAAAGTATGGGGAGATAGAGTGGTGAATAAAGACCAGGTCCAGGACATTTCACCCGTTGTGTGTAGGAGTGCAGCTGTTGAATGTCAGGGAGAAGGAATTCAGAAGAGGAAGAAGTCAAGAAGACTGTTGGAGGGGAGGTTGAAATCTCCAAGGAGAGTTGGAGAAGTGCTGTGAGTTGAGAAAAGAGCATGTCTATTTCATTAGGAACATCTCCTAGGAAACCAGCAAGGTGATGAATAGGTTGATTAGAGGGGTTATTTTAACTGCATGGAATTTAATGGATGAAATGTTGAGGTGAGACACGATCAAAGGCGAGGTGTGACGCACCTTCAAAAAAAGACAAAAGCAAACCTGTATCCCCACCCCTGTCACTTTCTCATTGATATCCATCTGAATAGAAGTGTTCCACTATAGGATAAAAGTTGCCAACAGAACTTTGTGTTGATTTGCAGTGACTCTTTCCATAAAGGATACAAATCGACCCAAACAACACTAGAAAGCGCTACAGCACTAAAGGATGGCTGTTTTTTTTCCTTTTCCTTCCTTAAACTTGTCACTCATCTGCTTAATTAGCTCATAAAATGTGATGTTTGGGCGGGGCCCACCAGTCAAGGGTGGAGCAAACACTTCTTCTACATCTGTGTTCTGAATATTTGCATTACATTTCAATTATATATAAGCAGAATGAAAATGTTGAAAGGTTCATAAATCCTGAAAGGTTAAAAAAAAAAAAAAAAAAAAAAGACGATGCTTTACACTGGACTAAATGTAAATAAATAAATAATCCTGACTTGTGGCTCTCTGGGTAATAGATCACACTGTCTGATAAACTGTAGTGTTCACAGATTAATTCATCTAAAAGTGATTAACTTAGAACATGAAGGAATGAACTTAGAACAAGCTGACCGTCACTGGCTGCCTATTGCAGCTCGCATCTAATTTAAGACATTGGTGATAGCATACCAGGCAGTTAAGGGGTTAGAGGTCTATCATATCTCCAGAGACTTGTTCAACCCTATTTGAGAGCCAGATCCCTTCATTCTGCTGCTTCTGGCTGCCTGGACTCCCCTGACCCTGTCCAACCCGCTCAAGGCTTCTGTCTGTCGTGGCTCCTCGTTGGTGGAATGAGCGTCCCACTGAGGTCAAAACTGCCGACTCCCTGACTACCTTCAAACGCAGACTGGAGACCCACCTCTTCAGGCTGCACCTCTCCCTGTTTCCCTGTCCACTGTGTAATCCTGTCACAAAACCGGCTTCGTTCTGTCTAGCCTGGTCATGATGTACTCTGGTTAGCTGTTGGGGTTTTGTTCTCCTTTTAGTTGGATTTGTGGTATTGTGTATTTACACTTGTGCTCATTTATGGTTAGCTCCATATTCATTGCTGTTATCTGATTGGTACTTCTACAGTATATTACACTAGGTGCTATTCTGGCACTTATTCTGTTGGCACGTGAACTTTTTTGCCTAGAAGTTCTGCTATTCTTGTGCTTGACTTTTTGCACGTCATTCTGGATAAGAGCTTCTGCTACATGCCTGTAATATAATGTAATATAAAATTATTTGTTTTATGAGCGCAAAGCCACATAATCTGCTTCTATTGCTTTGTGTAGAACAAGAGAAAAA
Source organism: Chrysichthys cranchii (assembly GCA_030068335.1). NCBI lineage: Eukaryota > Metazoa > Chordata > Actinopteri > Siluriformes > Claroteidae > Chrysichthys > Chrysichthys cranchii. Next base: position 2,322 of record JAQMCW010001800.1, read on the forward strand.
AAAAAGGATTTGGCTCTTTATTTAGCAATACAAATGAATCAGGTTTATTTTGAAGCATATTTGTAGTCATACTTGGCTTCAGTTGACAGATTTGCTCATTTAATTTTAATATTGATATTTCCTCGTTAGTACTTCCTCCTTAAGTATGAATAGAGCATACGATTTCACACATCCTTAATGCAACAAAGCTATTTCGATTGCAATTAAAAAAAAGTTGTCAGTCCTGCTCTGTGCCTCTTTGAAGTGTTCGTTCTGTTGAAGAGATCAGACAAGTTATCCACGTTCTGAACTTGTTGTGAGCCAAGAAATGTGGAGCATGTGGAGTTACATGCAGAGATCTTATCAATCCGCCTGAATTTGTTAACAAGCTAAATTCTTTTGCAGTGCAACCTTATAGTGCTACACTACCTTATATACACTTTTTGTAAAATACACTTCTATTATCTTTTTCCTTTTCTTCTTCTCCTTTCGGTTGCCCGCGACAGAGGACGCCACAGTGGCTCATCTGTTTCCATTTCTTTCTGTCCTCTGCATCTTGCTCTGTCATACCAACCACCTGCATGTCTCTCTCACCACATCCATAACCCTTCTCTTAAGCCTTCCTCATTTCCTCTCACCAGACAGCTCTATCTTCAGCATCCTTCCTCCAATATACCCAGCATTTGTTTTCTGCACATATCCAAAACCAGTGCAATCTCGCCTCTCAGGTTTTGTCTCAAAACCATACAACCTGAGCCTGAAAATGACCTCTAATATACTCATTCCTAGAAAGATATGTGCCTATAGTGTATACACCATAGTTACTTTAAAAGGAACACCTGAATATCTGTACATCTCTGCAGTTCGGGTCTTACTGTTCCATGTAAGCATTTCAGAAATGTCTGCTCTCCTGCGAAGGCTACAGAAACAGAAATAACAACTCATAATTGTAAATTGGCTATTTGTCATTTGATACATTGCAAATATTGGACTGAAAAGTCATAAAATAAAAATACGCCACTCTCTTGAATCCTTTACTTATTCATGGATTACCAAAGCAGCAATTTTGGGTGCATTAAAGAATAGAGGGGGAAAAAAGCAGTATTAATGTGAGTTGGGCAAAGTAACCAGCACAAATATGATAGGACAGACGTTCAACCCAGCTCTCTTTTAGTCCATGCCACCATCAGGCCATAAAAACCCACTGACTTAAATGTTGCATTTCATTTCTGTGACTGTATCGATGCAATATTTCATTCTTTGCACATGCCTTTGTTAAACATGTAAAGTGGAGATATAATTTAATTTAGCAGAGGTGAAACTAATCATCATGTCAGAATGAGTGCCATTTTATAGCTCTGTTTTAAACCCAGCCCTCAAATCACACATTACTAAGACACTGGAAAGATCTTAGGCAGGAGACCCTGGTGCCTTATGGTGGTCATAATATTTATTTACTTTTTCTATTTTAACTTGATTGAAGAATTTGATGCTGTACTCCCAACGTTTACCTGAGTATCTGTTTATGTGATTAATTGCACTTTTACCACATGGAGTGAGCAGAAACGCTCTTCCAGACTAATTATTGCTTCTGTGTGGAGTACTGTACTGTATTGTCTTACATATTTAACCATCAATCATACAAACAGCTCCATCTACAGGACAGATACTATAGTGCTGCACTAACTAATATCATTTAATATGTCAAAACAATACAGTTTTTATATAAATGGAAACACTGAGAAACTCTGTATTTTACACACAATGGCATCACTGATCTGGCTTAACTTAATTTATTCATTTAAACCTGATGCCACAAAATGCTGCAATTTCTAGTCTCAGTCACTGCTTGGCCTTAACTCTTGTTTTGTCTGCTTCTTGATGAATTTCAACATTCATCACTACTACGATTTCTTCATTATTTTTCTGTGTCTCTTATTTTTCTCCCTTCTCATATTTTATTCTCATGAGCAATGGTGGCGTGCAGGCTTGGTAAATGCTACCATATTATTATTATTATTATTATTATTATTATTATTATTATTATTATTACTATTATTGTTGTTGTTGTGACCAAATGGCCAATAGAGGAGCAGGCAGAAGAGGCCTCAAGTATTTCCACAAGATTTTGAAAATTGTGCACATGTTTTCAGTGCAAAAACCTTATCCAGACACAAACCAAAATCTGTACAAAGTTGCAATAAACAGATATAAGTTTGCCAGGCTATGTCTCTGGACCCTGCCCAAACTTCCTCTCTTACTTCCCCATCCCCACTTCCCTACTGCGGCCATGGGGCCTAATACAGCCCAAGGCTAGCTGTATCCCCGCCCACTGTCAAAATAAATCAATTAATTGCATAACAGCGTTGTCATACAAAAGAATTAACTGGGAAAAAACCAACAAATAGAAGCAAACAATAACCCAAAACCATTTTCCTTCACCAAAATGCCTTATGTATAGAGAAAAACTCAGTTTTAGTAACAGAAACATGTTTAAAAAATGGTTTAACCCACCAATCACCTGCGAAACCCCCCTATTTTACCATAAGTGGAGCAGTCTCTCAGTTTCCTGACAAGAACCCAGAAGTTAAGCAGAGCTTAAATGGTGGTGAGTAAATGGAGATATAATTGCAAAGTTTAAACTAATAAACAGTAATGTTTTTAACAGCCAGTGTGTTTGTGTGCATTTTCTTGATTCTATGCAGGAGTTGATATAGATGAAAAATGAAAACAACAATGAATATGAAGTGAGTGTATGAAATGAAATGTAACACAAACATTTGCCATATAGAGATGGCAGTAGGCCTTTCCCTTCAACCCATTAGCGACAGGCCACCTGAGGTGTTAAAATTGCCTGGCGAATGGCTGCCTGTACACTATGTACTGCATAAGCATCACAGCTTACTCAGTGACATTTCCCTTCCCCCCTTTACGAAAATGCCTCCTCCCCCATTTTCCTTGACAGGAAATCTGCTGTATAATTAATTTTTCCTGCCTTGTACAATACCTCATAGTCAAAAGGCTGTATAGCCAAGAATCACCTCATAATCCTGGCATTAGTGTCTCATATCTGTCCCAGCCAAGACAAAGCTCTATGGTCCATCTTAAGCACAAACTTGTGCCCCAGCAAATAATACATAAAAGAGTCCAGTTGATTGCTTGGCATTTTTTATCAACAGTGGAATAGTTCTGCTTTCTTGGCAGCAACTTGCAGCTAATGTAAGCCACTGGCTGGAGCAGTCCATGGTCCCCATGCAAAAGGGCCGCACCCAAGCCCCTTTCAGATGCCATTGGTCTGCACAGTAAAAGGTTTTTCAAAGTCTGGGCTGAGGAGCACAGGTTCCTGATGCAAGGAGTCCTTTAAGGCCTCAAAAGCAATCTCACATCTCTCAGTCCATTCAGCCTTGTTTGGCTGACATTTGCGGGTAAGTTCAGTCAGCACTGCTGCCTTCTCAGAAAATTCAGGTATAAAGTGTCTGTACCAGCCCACCAGCCTTAAAAAGGAGCGCACATGCTTCTTGGTGGTTGGTTGCTTTGCAGCCATGATTGCCTCCACCTTCCCCACTTGAGGGTGGATGACACCTCAGCCCAACACATAGCCAAGGTATGAGGTTTCTTCCTTGGCCAACGCACACTTGTCTGGGTGGATGGTGAGGCCCACCACTTTTATCAAGGAAAAAACATGCTGCATATGTTTTACATGCTGCTCCCAGCTGGCCTGTAAATTATGTCATCAAGATAAGCAGGGGCAAAGCCTTCTGTTCCCCTGAGGACTCTGGTTCATAAGCCTCTGGAAACTTGTAGGTGCTCCATGTAAGCCAAATGGAAACACTGTGAACTGGAAGTGTCCAAATGGTGTCCTAAAGGCAGGAAATTCATTGCTGATCTGTGCAAAGGGCACCTGCCAATAACCTTTACAAAGGTTGAGGGTGCTCAGGAACTTGGCCTCGTCCACCAGATCATCTACCCTTGGCATAGGATATAGGTCGAACTTTACCTGGGTGTTGACCTTCCGAAAGTCCAGGCAGAAACGCAGGCATCCATCCTTCTTGGCAACCAGGATGATGGGGCTGCACCACTCACTGAATGATCCAGCTCATCCTTCAGCACAGTCTGGTGCGCCACCAGCTCCGTCTGACCTGGTCGCACTGTGAAGACGCCGCCTGGCAAGATGCTGCAGAGCTCACGCTGTTGGTCCTCTGACAGATGAATGAGCTCCAGCTTGCTCTCCTCCTCACAGCTGGGTAAGTACTGCTCACTGTACTCCTCCTCCTCCTCAAACGCTCAGATCATCATTACTGGCACCTCTGGCTACAGCTGCAACTGTGGTTCTGGCTCCGGGCTTACTCCACTTCTTCAGCATGTTGATGTGGAAGACCTGCTGTTTCTTGGAGTGGTCTGACATGTGGACCTCGTATGTCACCTGTCCCATGTGCTGGTTCATGATGTAGGGTCCCCGCCATTTCACCAGCAGCTTATTATCTGAGCTGGGCAACAACAGCAGGACCCAGCCACCTGGTTGGAAACAGCAAGTACGGGCTGACTGGTCATACCACACCTTCTGCCAGCTTGGGATTACTAAAGGCTCTCTTGAGCCATACAGTTGCAAGCTTCTCCCTCATCTTCAGGACATAGGAGATGTCTGTCTTGTTTGAAGTCTCTCCTTCCCAGGTCTCCTTCAAAATATCCAGTGGGCCCCGACCCTGGTGTGTGTACAAAAGCTTGAAGGGCGAGAATCCCAGTGATGCCTACAGGACCTCTCAATATGCAAACAACAGATAGGGTAGCCACTGGTCCCTGTCCTTTCCAGTGTCAGCCACAAACTTCCTGAGCATATTCACCAGGGTCTGATTGAACCGCTCCACATGTCCATCAGTCTGTGGGTGAAAAGGAGTGGTTCTGATTCGCCTAATACCTAACAGATCATAGGCCTGCCTAAGGGTTTTGCTCATAAAGTTGGGGCCCTGATCAGTTAAAACTTCTTGGGGAATACCTACCCTAGAGAAGAGTTGTAACATAGCAGTGGCAACCTTTTTAGCTGCAACAATTCTCAAAAGGAATGGTTCAGGGTATCTGTTGGCATAGTCACAGATTACCAAAATGAACCTGTTCCTTGCTTTGCTCCTCTCCAGGAGACCAAGTATATCTACCACAGTCCTCTCAAAGGGGGTGTCCACAACAGGCAAAGGTACTAATGGGTCACGAGTGATATGCCTGATAGCTGGCACTGGGGACAGCACTTGCAAAAGCTCTTCACCTCAGCAAAGACCTGGCCAACAAAAGTGCTTACTGATTCTCAGGAATGTCTTCATGTAAGCCAAGCATTCAGCCCAGGGAATGGTATGACCTAGCTCCAGCACCTGTCTCCTATACTTCTCTGGAACCACAATCTGTAAGCCTTCCTCACTCTGCCTTTACAGGAGGTTATTCTGTAAAATGAAATCACGTTTTCCAAAAGCGGGGACAAAAGCACCCTCCTCCACCTTCTTGAACCAACGTTCGGAGCCAAAGTGGGGTCCGAGCGTCGCATCTCAGCAAGATCACCTTTAACAGTTATATCAGCATCAATCAAACTGGGGGGTATCAACAGCAGCACACGTAGGTTTTGTCCCAACAACACTGGATAAGGGAGCTTAGGGACTAACCTGACCCTAAATATTCATATCTGACCACACACCCTGACATAGACATCTGCCATGCTATGCTCACTCTGGTCACCATGAACACAACAGTTCATAAGCTTTTTATCGCAGTTCTTAAACTAAAGGGGGATTAAATCAGACTGTGCCAGGGTCTGCGAGCAATCTGTGACCACTAGCACTGTGACAAGTTTGCCATTAGTAATAAAAGGGTCTCTGTTCTGCTGGGTCTTACTGGGCAAGGTAGGGTTGCGAACAACTTTGACTTCCTGAGGGGGCAGGTGGAACTCTTATGTCCTTCCCTACAACAATTAAAACAAGACATACCTTTGGGCTTGGCACTGTCTGAGGAAAGGGGCAATAGATTTCTTCTGTGGCTAGGAGCAGCATCAGAAAGAGCTCCTCCACCACCTTTCTCAGGTTTACCTCTGGCTGGACGGTCCAGTGCTCCACCATAGCAGTAGCTCCTGAGCCCCTTGTGTGCTGCAACAAAGCTTTCCACCACCTTGGCAGCCTCTTCTGCTGTTGTTGGGTTGTGTTCCTTGACCCAGGTCTTCACCGCTGGATGGAGGACTCACACGTCAGTCTCCATGATGTCCTCCTTGCTGCTCCAATTGTACTTGACCCACTTACAGGTCCTTCAGCTGGACAAAGAGTTCCTTTGGTGTCTCATCCAGACTGGTCCCCAGGGCTCTAAACTGCAAGCGATAGGACTCTGCATTGATCTCATATTTCATGAGAATGGCTTCTTTCAGCTGATCATAGTTCAAGTCGTTATCTAGATCCTTAGCAATGAATGCAGTCCGAGCCTTGCCAGTCAGGAGTGGTATGGGATGAATGGCCCCGTCCTCCTTTGGCCACTCACAGGCTGTTGCCGATCTTTCAAAGGTGGTCAGGTAGTGCTCAATGTTATCAGTCTTCCAGCTTTGCCATCTTCAGTTGGTAGCCTCTATCCCCTCTGGTGCTAACTGCCAGTAGTTCAGGTATTGGATTCCTGGAAGGTAGACGAAGTGGCATACTCCCCCTCTCTCAGACTGCCCCCATATCCAGCTGGAGCTGCATCACCTAATGGGTGAGGACTGAGAATTGTTGGGTTTGCCTTGCAGACTCCTTCAGTTTTTCACCTCAGGCTTGCTGCATAACCATGAAAGTTTCAAACATCCTTGCCAGCCAGTCAAGGGATGACTCACTCAGGGAGAGTCCTGGAGTGAGCCCCTTAGACTCTGTGGCCCCCTCTTCTGTTCCAGCCTCTTCTACAGCCCTTTTCTTGAGGTCATTTTCTTTGTAAATTTCCCCTTCACCCAACTCCCAGATCCCACTTCTGACACCAAATGTGACCAAATGGCCGACAGAGGAGCAGGCAGAAGAGACCTCAAGTATTTCCACAAAAAAAAGTTTTATTTTTTTCCCAGTTTTGAAAATTATGCAAATATTTTCAGTGCAAAAACTTATTTAAATACAAACCATATATGCACTATGCACTGCATAAGTATCACAGCTTACTCCATTATTATTATTATTATTATTATTATTATTATTATTATTATTATTATTATTGTTATTATTGTTATTATTATTAGATTTCCTTCTGCTTCTCATTCTTAGATACATTGGGTTTGGCGGGTCCAATTAGAAAATAACTTCCAATTGCAACATGTAGATAACACAGATTTAGGAGCAGGAGAACATGACTTCGCTCAGGAATGATTTCATCTAGCCACCTCAAGAATCAAGAGCAAAGAAAGCTGATGTTCATTTGAATGCCAATGTTTAACTGACAGTTAAGGTTAGGTATATTCTCCATTGTTCTGGTTGTTTTGTCCACAAGGAGGCACTGTGTTTCTAAAAAAAAGTACAGCACATGGGAAGATCTTGATGGATCCATGTCTAAATAGGTTTAACTCAGACCATGACACATACGCAGTTCTGATAAACCAGTGGTTCTTAAACTTTTCTAAATTCAGGTCCGGTGGGTATGTCGTGACCCAACATCCCCCCGTTAAAATGTTGCGAGGTAGGGGGGTGTTAAATTATTGCGAGCAGGGGACGCTTTTTCTCATAACTAAGATTTTTATTTAGCCATGCCCTCGCGACCCATTCTTGAGGGCCTCGCGACCCATTTTTGGGTCGTGACCCATATTTTAAGAACCACTGTGATAAACAATGTTAATTAAAATCAGCTCATAATGGGCGACACTGATCTCTTCTGTGTCCCTACTGATTTCGCTCAACACATTTTTATTTTTTTGTTTGACATGACATGTAACATGAAGAAATCTTGTCTAGAAATTGAAATTGATGCGATAAAAGATGTAATTAAAACTTTTGGATCATGAAAAAAAGGAACTATCAAAGCAAACTAATTTAATAGGCACATGCAAACCTAGACTTTGTGACTGTATTGCACTACTGTAGAATAACACTGGCACTGGGCAGGGCAGAAGTTAACATTACAGAGGTACTTCGGCTCGTGAACGTGTCGGATGGCGAACAAATCGAAGTACGCACAAAATTCCCAAACAGATCTTGTACCGACCAATGAACAGGCAGCCAGCCTATGCTTCAAGTCACAAACATTCAGTTCTGGTCTAGCACTTGTGGTGTGAAGGTGTTCAACGCATTTTTTCATTGTGTTTCTCTGCATTTTTGCTCTATAAGCCTTCATTATGGGTCTCAAGAAAGTGGAAATGGTAGCGAGTGTAAGAAGCCTAAGTGTATAACAGTTGAAATAAAGAAAATAATTGCAAAACATAAGAACCGCCACCATATCCCTCCGCCACCGTCCACCTACACCAGCAACTACGTATCCACCGCAAAGGTAACGCGCATTATAATTATCTGATAATTATAGAAAAATAAAACAAAATTAAATAAAGGTTTAATGGCTTCCTTTGGCATGATAGAGCTTTAGTTGGCATTTCCAGATGCAAAAATGGCAGATTGTGTTTACCGACAGTGGTTTCTGGAAGTATTCCTGGGCCCATTTAGTAATGTCATTGACACAATCATGC
>JAQMCW010001911.1:0-10944 GCA_030068335.1 Chrysichthys cranchii
ACGCCCTGTTCAGACCTCGCGCCGGAGGTCAAGCCCTGTTCAGACCTCGCGCCGGAGGTCCAGCCCTGTTCAGACCTCGCACCGGAGGTCCAGCCCTGTTCCTGCGTCGCCGCTGAGTCGTCGACAGCAGCCGCCGCAGCCGCCGAGTCGTCGACAGCCGCCGAGTCGTCGACAGCCGCCGAGTCGTCGACAGCGGCTGCAGCCGCCGCAGAGTCAGCGCTGACCATCTGCTCCAGCCCCGCAGAGTCAGCGCCGACCGCGCTTGTGTCCGCCCCACACTGCGTACGTGACAGTTTCAACTTTGCCTGGTTTTTGACTCTGCCCTTAATTATGATTTTGGATTTTACTTGCCTACTCTTGTAAATAAACTCCTTCTGCTTTTACATCTGCTGCTCATATGACATACTACATATTGAAATGACCTGTAAATTTAGCTTCATTATTTATATAGGGGTACTCAAATCTTTTTTTTTTTTTTTTTATCCAATGATCCCATTAAAAATTCTCACCTTCCAGTCTTCTATTTGATTTTCAAAATTACAGGATTACAACTGTGAAAATTCACAAAATCCTGATAACTAAGGTAAGATTGAATTTAGTTTTAGCCTTAAGGCTGCAAATGGTAAAAACACTTTACACTCAAGTCCCCATCACCAATCAGTTAATAATTACAGTTTAATATGATGGCCATAACATTAAAACTTTACTGATGTTAATCTTCAAAGTTCCTGCAAATACAATTTGCCTTTTTTACTATATAGTGCACAATCATAGAAGGGAAACTACTTATAATTGTACTATCTGGTGCCAAAACAATGAGGATTAACTCCCTTTTGAGTTTGGTTCCTCTCAAGGTTTCTTCCTCATGTCATCTCAGGGAGTGTTTTTTTTTTTTTCCTTCCCACCAGCACCTCTGACTTGCTCATTAGGGATTTAACTTTCCTATACAGATTTCTATAAAGTTGCTTTATGACAGTGTCTGTTGTTAAAAATATGCAAATAAAAATGGAGTTTGATTAATCTCGATAGCTTATTGTGAACCTGTACATGCAAGCCAAGATTTTTTAACCAACTCACAAAGTAATGACCAAATCTTTAGTTAGTTAGTTAGTTATCCTGGGCAAATGGAACTAGAAAAGTGATCAGAGAATGACATACTCACACTACTGGGAGGGGAGATCTTGAAAACTTGAAGAACTTTAGCACATACTGATACTCAGGTAGCTGCAGCACAGAATTCTAAGACTATAACTCCTTTAAATAATAATGAGAATAATAAGAAAGAGTAGTGTTGGATATCTTAGGTTCTGGTAATTGCACCCTGGTGTAGGCCTTGGTGATGTTTCCCACTCATTGGTCCAGTTTCTGCTTGGATAAAACTATGTGACAGGATCAGATGGCCACCATAAATGCTAAATATTCTGGTCTAACTGGCACAGGAAGAAAGGCTTTGAGAGTAATCCGAGTAAACTCATCAACAGACTATGCAATTCTCTGACTCGTTTTGCTGAAGTGATTGCAATTAAAATGGCATTTTCAAAGATACCCACTTCTGTTTGGCATCTTGCAAAGTTTCTTAAATGGGAACCTAAACAAGCCATTAAGTAGGGTGACCATATGTTCTATTTTTCCTGGACATGTCATCTTTATGAGATCTAACAAATGCATCCGAGGTTGGATTTTGAAGTTGCCAAAAACGTCTGAGGTTCAGTTTTTGCTTTCTACATTCACCATTCATTTTCTGGGTGTCCGTCTGCCCCATGCCATCATCTTGTCCTCGGTGACCTCTTTTTTAAGGACCAAAATATGACCACTCTACCTTAAAGAAACCTCGTCAATTTCAGAAAGGTTGAATTATGCTGAGATGGCATCTACATACAACTTTTGGGATTTTTTTTATTTGAAATTTAGAAAATTGGGCAATGCAACCAAGTTAAGGGCATACTGGACCCATATACCCATTATTGTCTTCAGGAATATTTTTGAGAGAGGGAGAGAGAGAGAGAAACCAATAGGTAATATTAGGTATGAGCATTGTCACATTAGGGATAAGGCTAATGTATGCAGTGCTGCATGCAAGCAGGAACTCCAACAAGACTAGCTACCATAGCTAGTCAACAGTAGTATTTTATAATCAATGCAAAATTTGACTGGGGGTCAGTGCAGTGTAGATAAGATAGGGTTGATGTGCTCAAATCTTCTTGTTATAGTATGGACTCTTGCTGCTGCATTCTGGACTAACTGAAGTTTTTTATGCTCCTACTGGAACATCCAGACAGTAAGGCATTACAGTAATCTAACATATATTAAACAAAAGCATGAACTACTTTACGGTATCTGCAATGTGCAGTGACATTATATTTCTTATCTTAACAATACTTCTGACATGAAAGAAGGCTGTCCTAGTAATAATGTTTACATGAGCTTCAAAAGAGAGACTGGAGTCAATGATCATGGTACGTGGTAGAACCGTAGCTAAGTGATTATCACTGTTGCCTCAAAGCAAGAGGGTCCTGGGTTCGACACAGGTACCTTTCTTTGTGGAGTTTGCATGTTCTCCCCATGTCCGCATGGATTTCCTCCCACAGTCCAAAGACATGCACATGCTTTCGGGCCTACAGTAATTGGTTAATCTGTTGTGGTGCACCAGCCTACAAATTGATGAGTGACGTTACATAAATCACACTGTGGCCTTTACCTGACTTGGAAGTTAGTAAGCATCCACTGTCTAATGTCCTTTACACAGTCCTCAATTTTATTAAGCTGGTGTCTGTCATTTGGCCTGGCTGAAAAAATACAACTGCGTCGTCAGCATAGCAGTGGAAGCTAATACCTTGTTTATAAATAACATTACCCAGGGGGAGCATATATAAGGAAAAAAGTAGTGGACCTAATACAGAACCTTGTGGTATACCAAACTGTACCTTACTATGTGTAGAGGAGTCACAATTTACATAAAAAAAACTGATAACGTTCATTAAAATAAGACCTAAACCAGGAAAAGGCCATTCCCTTAACTCCAACAACATTTTCCAATCTATCAAGCAGTATAGCATGATCAGTGGTGTCAAAAGCTGCTCTAAGGTCTAGTAACACAACCAGCGCTGTCTCTGTGCTGTGGTGAGACCTGAATCTTGACTGATACGTTTCATGAATGTTATTCCTATTTAGGTACAAGCATAACTGCTGTGCTACAGCCTTTAAAGGGGGGATTAGATATTGGCCTAGAGTTAGACAACTGACTATGTTCAAGGTCAGGTATTTTAATCAGGGATTTGATAACTGCTAATTTAAAGGTTTTATATACATAACCAATGCTAATAATTATTTGTTATAATTATTATTGTATCATTATATTATAATAATATAATATATAATTATATATTATATTATTATAATTGTTATAATTAATTGTTTTTAAAATAAGTTTGATTACTTCAGGTATTATCTGTTTGGTGAGGAAATTACTGAAATTAATTCAGTCTCTCAATTGAGTTATATTGTTGTCTACTGAGTCTAAATTTTTTTGCCTGATAGTTTCAGTTTTGTAATTGAAAAAAATAATGAAGTCATTGCTACTGTATTTTGATGCTGCGAAAGTCTCAGTGGAGGACTTTTTTCTAATTAATTTTGCTACAAAATTAAATAAGAACGTATGGTTATTTTTGTTATCTTTAATTAGGGTGGAAAGAGCTTTCCTATACAGCAGGAGGCTCTCCTTCCATACTCTTTGGTATACTATCAATTTAGTTTGATGCCACTTGCAGTCTACTGTCTGAGTGGTCTGGTATAGTGTTTGTGTCATTGCATGGAATTTATTGCATAATTATGCTCACTAGTCACAGATTTGGAAGAGGAAACAACACCAAATGAAGGAAAAAATGTGAGGAGTAAAGGCAGAAGAAGACAAAAGCAAAAGAAGAGAAGTAAAAGCAACTGCACAGTATAATTTGTGAAGTGAGCAAATGGCACTACTATTGATAAGTGATGCAATCCGGTCATTCAGTTTTGTAGTATTATACAAGAAAAGAGGCTCTTGTAATACATAAGAATGCACTTAAGAAGACAAAAGATATGAGATAAGAGAATACAACCTGGCATACAAGACAAGAGCAAGAGCTAGAATGATGGCTCTTTGTCAGTGGTATTTATTGCAAATACTTCAACATATGCTACTTTGCAACTTCGATGGGAGGTCTTGTCACGAGTGTGGATCAGTACAAAACATATCCAGGTCATTCTCACTGATTTCCTTTCTCACAAGGCTTTATTTAAGGATGTTTAAATGAGGAGGAAAAGAACAAAACAATACAGGCTAGCCAAATCACAATTCACTCATGAACAAGGTAACATATTACTAATGCATACACCTCAGGCTCCATCCTCAGCATATTTACTCCTGCAGTTCAATTTATGACATGATCCTTTTTATTCAGAATTATATCTCTCACTAATCAAACCCTGGGTGTCTCTGTAAACCTAATCACTAACATGCTTTATTATTCTTGTCCATATCATGTTTTTTTTTTTATTGTGGCTGCTATACTGTGCATCTGTGCCCAACAATGATACTACTGGATAAAAAAAAAAAAAATAATATTCAATGGTATTGCTGGTATTGGGGGAGGGGTAAATTAATATAAAATCAGTAGATGAGCTAAAACATCTCATTGGTGTGAAATTCATGTATGCACATGAGTGAAATGAAGCAATAAATCTCTTGCACTTTGTGGTTATTGGTGTTTGTATATTAGCATAAGCCTATAAGGGATTGAGAAATAGAATAGTGCACATTGCCTGTGTGTGTTTGGGGGGGGGGGGGGTTAGAGAGAGAGAGAATGAGAGAATGAAGATGAAACTGAAGTAATAAGGGTATGAGAAAATAGAGTATACATGCAAAGGTATCATTAAAGAGTGTGTGCACACATGCTCCCATGGGTGCATATTATACAGACCTGTGTGCACATACTCATGCTTCTATATGTGTCTGTGTGTAGGAGGCTGGTTAATATATATGTGCATGATCATGCTCTCAATATGTATATACTGTGTGTGTGTGTGTGTGTGTGTGTGTGCATGGTGTGCTATATACCACATTGCCAGTTAAGACCAAGCAGTGATAGCATTAAAATCATTGACAGGTGAAGTGAACAACATTGATTTTCTCATTACAATGGCACGTTTACACTTACATTTTTGCCAGCTGGCAGACACCCTTATCCGGAGCGACATGCAGAAGTGCTTTGACGTAACTATCAATAAATCCATTCTAATACTGGTTCATTAGTTCACAGATTAAGATTACCTTCAGTCTAAAACTTTTGCTTAGAAGGTAATAGCTGTTTGGCAATCTAAGAGAAGTTCATTCCACCACCTAGATACCAGAACAAGATGCCCTGAGAAATGATGGGACCAATTGAGCAGCGCTAAAGGATGAAAGAAGCATGGTGCAGTGTGGGTTGCAATCAGTGCTTTGAGATAAATGGGTGTCATTCCAATTTTAGCTTTGTACCCAGTAATCAGTGTTTTATATCACACACAGGCAGCTACATTTATGCAGCTGCATTCTGGACTAATTGAAGAGGTGGAATGGTGCTAAGAGGCAGACCTGCCAGAAGCAAGTTGCAGTAGTCCAGTCTTAAAATGACAAGGGAACAAGCACCTGGGTGGCCTTTGTGGATAGAAGTGGATGAATCCGTCTGATCTTGTAAAGGAGAAATCTACATGAGCATGTGAAATTAGCAATGTGAGAGGAAAAATACGGTTGATGTCCATGGTTACCCCAAGGTTGTGTGCAGTGACCAAAGATGAGATCAGAGAGTTTTCCAGGGAGATCACAAGATCTTGACATGGGGATGAATCATCTGGGCTGAACAGCAGTTTAGTTTTTCTGGGAATAAATTTCATCTGATGAGCTGCCATCCATGGTGAGAGGTCTGCTAGACATGCTGAGAACTGAAGGACAGGAGTTGAGTGTCATTTGCATAGCAGTGGCATGTGAACCCATTTGAGGATATGATTTCTGTCATTTTGTCACCATGCTGCAAAGTAAATGCTTTTCTCTAAGTAAATGCTCAATAAATTGTGCCTTTTTTCTAAGTTCAGGTATTGGGTACACTTACCTAAAAGCTTTTGACTGAATGACAGTGGTATTAAGAGTTAGTAGAGGCTCTGCATCAGGCACTGGGGTATCTGGTCTCAAGGGTTTGTGCAGCAGAACACCTTGTCTGGTGGCCAAGTTGTGAAGTATGCAGAAAGCCATGATGCTGTGGGAGACATTTTGCAGGCAAATATTGCAGTGTCCCCCTGTGCTACGTTTGTACCTAAACATTTTCAATCCCCATTGCAAATTAGATTTACTGGCAAAATATACAAACTTTCAGGTGTTGCAATAAACAAATCAAGCAAGAACTATTTAAATAGCTGAATATGACTAATATTACAAATGGCGTCTCCACATTCAACCAAAAATGCCACTTTTAATCACTACTTGTCAGGAAACCGCCCAGATCGAATGCGCTTCCGCGGTAGTTGGAGGAACTACACGAAGCGCACCTTTAATATACACACGTTTTCAGGTGCTTCGGAAAGGAGTGCATTTCACACAGGAAGCGCACTACATCAGCGTCAACGGTGCATGCGCATCGGATCAAGTTCAAGGTCACCTGACGGTAATGAGATGCAGGTGCGGCTCAAAAAAGACTTTAAAAGACTCTCGCAAACAGACACTCGTCACGAAGTATTAACGTACCCTGTGTATTGTTTCTGCCGAGCCTTCTGTTTCCTGTGTTGATTTCCCGTGTATGACCTGTTTGTTTTCATATTTCCGATTCCTATCTTTGCCCTTGTCTGCCCTGTTTTGGATTGTTGGTTTTGACTTCGGACTGTTTGTGATCACGCTTCTGTCTCGCCTTCTCCTGCCCGTACGCCCGATCGTCTGACCTTCTGCTCGTGTTCTAGATTACGTTTTTGCCTGCCGTTACTTAACCTGTTTACTTGTTTTCTTAATAAATATATATATTTATATATTTACTTCCGGCTCACTGCGTATGCATCCTGCAACACCTCAAGAACGTGACACTACTGTAGTCTCAAACTAATCCAACCCCTTCATGACAAACATATTTAGTACTTAGTAGAGGACGTTTTTGCAGTTATGACTTGCTTCCAAAATTAGGCTTAGTCAAACACCAGCTTCTAGCAGCGTTACTGAGGACCCTTAACTCAATCCTCATGGGCAGTGACCTCCAGCTCACTAATATTCTTGGGTTTGCATGCTGCAACTGCCTTCTCCAAATCCCACTACATATTTTCTATGCAACTGTGATGGCCACTCTAAAATCTTCCATGGCTATTGTCTATGTAATTGTTGCCAATAAACCTAATTTGCAAGTGCAGATATCAATATTAAATTTAAAAATGTATCCCTAATGAGCAAATTAGAGGCATAGGTGGCAAGGAAAAACATCCTGTGAAGGGAACCCATCCTCATCTCAGTGGCACCAGATTGAGTATAACTAATTTACTTTTTCTAACTGCATACTACGTATATAGGGGAAAGGGGCAATTATATAATCAGGAATTTATGAGCATATGAGCAACTTATGAATATGATTATCAGAGTTCATTCTGAATTCATTACATCTTATAATTCATTATATTTTTAACATGAAGTCTATTTTGATGATGTGAGCAACTGTGATCTAGATTTGAGTGCAAAACTGTCCATAGCAATTACATCCAAAGCAATATTTTTGGTTTCTAAATGGTGCCATCCATAGAAATCTTATTTTTCTTTAGGTTGTCCATATGGGGCCATCCTCAGGAGCAGTGAATGGTTTCCAGGTGATGAGAACTCCAACCAGAAGTAGGGCATCAAATGGATTAGGAAGGTATGGAAAGCAAAAGGTCAGGAGCACTGATATCTCAGGAGCAGCTTGTGTAGATCTGCAGAGAGCGAGAGAGAGAGAGAGAGAGAGAGAGAGAGAGAGATTATTTGGTATGCTCATACATTGTGTTCAGAGTGCAAGCAGAGACTCCGGAAAGACTAGGTATGACAGCATAACTAAATGGGTGTGCCATAAGGTAATACAGACATGAGGGTGCCCTTGGGACTTAAAATGGACAGCCACTCCAATGTCAACAAACCTGAGTAAATGCATGAGACTGAGGTTTATGTGTGGGGTTGTAGGTTCAGAGCATCCAAACATTCCAGTTCACAAAATCACTCCAGATCTGCTCCTTTATCTATGAAAAAAATGACAAAAGGATTGTCTAAACGAATACATATGTTTCAATGTTAGACTTAAACACTGAGATTGTTTTGGGAACATTACATGGAAGGCTGAGTCTCGAACATTATTTGGAAGGCTTTTCCATAACCATGAGGCTTTGTAAGCTATATCTCTGCCACCTGCTTTGGCATTCACTGTCTGATGTACCAACCAAGAGTCTTGATTAATCAAGACTTGATAAAAGTAGATGTGGATGATCATAAAATACCCGAATTGTTCACAGATACTTTTTCACATTCAGTGGCCATGGGACAATAGCAGGATTTTATAATCACTGCAAAATTTGATTGGAAGTCAATGCAGTGTAGATAAGATAGGGGTGGGTGATGTGGTTATATCTTATGGTACTTATAAAGACTCTGGCTGCTGCATTCTGGACTAACTGGAACTTGTTTGTGCACCAAACATGCAGATAGCAACGCATTACAATAATTACAACAATCCAAAAGCTGCACTAAGGTCAATCAACATAAGCATGGAGACACAACCCAAATCAGAGGCCAATAGAAGGTAATTTTACCACTTTAATCAGTGCTGTATCAGTTCTATGATGAGGCCTAAATCCTGGTTCACAGATTTCATGAACGATATTCTTGTGTAGGCATATGTGTGGGAATAACTGTTGTGTGATAACCTTTTCTTGGACATAAAGCAGAAGTTTGATATTGGCTTATAGTTGGACAGCTTGATAAGTGCTAGTTTAAAAGATTTTGGTACATAGCCAGTGCTAAGAAAATAACTGACTATTTTTTGAAGAATTTTGGATCCTTCTGGTATCACCTGTTTGAAGAATGATGTAGGTAATTTAATGCTTTTGATAAGAAAATGAATTAAATTAGTCTGTCAAAGAGGAGTAAAACATCACACCCTAATGACTTAGAAAGTTATTCTGTTATCTGCATGGTTAGTTAACAAATGGTGTGGCTTTAAAGACCTAGCTGTGTATTG
The DNA here is from genome assembly GCA_030068335.1 of Chrysichthys cranchii. Taxonomy (NCBI): domain Eukaryota; kingdom Metazoa; phylum Chordata; class Actinopteri; order Siluriformes; family Claroteidae; genus Chrysichthys; species Chrysichthys cranchii. Next base: position 9,243 of record JAQMCW010001911.1, read on the forward strand.
TAAGACGGTCTCCTATAACCAGAGATCTTTTAGGTTTCCCAGTGGGTGCTTCACTGTAAAGAGCAAACCTGTTAGATATGGAGAGGGGTGCTTCTTCTGTGGGTAAGCCTTAGTGTTAGCTTTGGCTTTGTGATTATGCTGGCATCACCCATTCGCTGCGAGGGCTCTAATGCTGTAACTGCAGGATTTCTAATGCCATCTTAGGCATCCAGATTTTCCCCCATATTAACTATGTTACTCTCACTGTCTCTAATATTCTCTAGCATCTGGATGCAGTCCGCTAATGCTGCACTCTTCTCTGTCAGATAGCCAAGTAATAAACATTTTTCACAAATAAATCTATTACTAAAGATAATGTTTGAGTGTTTAATTTACAGAAAGACTCCAGTTGGCCAGCAGATTCAAAAACATTCTTACTGTGAAGTGACAGTAACCACTACACCACCATGCCATCCTCAGTTAAAACAATGATAAACAATTAGTATATTTGTAGTATTAGCCATGAAATGCTTATTTTCTGATGATCATTTTTAAAAATCAGACTTCTGACAAGTGTTATTAGGATACCAAACCAAATACAGCCAATTTAAAGGGAAGACTTTAAACATCATTAAATAAAATTCAGGAAAAAACAAAGGTTAATCAGTGCTACTGTTAGGATTAATTGATTGGTATTTTTTTTTAATATTGTTTTTGTTATGGTGTTAAGTAGCTTCGTACCACAGTAACAATCATCCATCTGTCTGGCTGTGCAATGCTTTGGCTCTACTAGCAAATAGTCATGTTAGATGGCTTTCAACAACTCCACACAAACAGGTATTTATGTACAGTATGTGACGGGCAACAATCTTTATACTAAACTCATAAACAGTAGGTGCATATGAGCCCAATATATGATCCCACATTCAGCACAAAGTTTGTACTATCATCTACTAAATGTTTCCTTGGGAATGGAATCCAGAGTTAACAGCCCTGACAGAATGTTGAGATGGTTCCACATACACCATCAATTTTTTAATTAATATATTCTGAAGTCTTAAATGGTTGAGCACTTCATATTTATATCACAGAGTGTATTTCTTAATGGACACAAAGATCAATAAATGCTTGTTGAACAAACATCCCATCATACCACTATACAGTATATGCAGAAATGTTTTAGATTACGGTAGTTGAAGCGCCCTCTGCATACAACTCTATGTATTCTGTCAAGAAGGTAGAAACTGGTAAGATATTTTCAAAGTATTTTTTGGACTTGGGAAAAGTAGATTTACTGCTGAATGATATAAAGCCACACTTCTGTTGCGCCAGAAGCAGTGCAAATAACATTTCTAGCTCAAAATATGCACCACAATCCAAGAACATGGATGGCACTAATTAAATACAGATTAATGAATACATCAGAGGCCTAAGTTTTACAGCACTAGGCATTTATGGTCAATTCAGCTGTGAAAGACTTTTGCTGAAGCTAGGAAACTTCCACTTCCTGTTCCTTCTGTGCCTTTTCAAGGTCACGGTAGGAAGCTGGAGCCAATCCCAGCTGACTTCGGGCAAGAGGCGGGGTTACACCCTGGGCAGGCCACCAATTCAATACAGAGCCAGGACACAGACACAATTGGATTAAAGTCAGGACTTTGACTTGGCCATTCCAAAACATTAACTTTATTCTTCCTTAATCATTCTTTCGTAGAATAACTTGTGT
>JAQMCW010001968.1:0-10941 GCA_030068335.1 Chrysichthys cranchii
TGTGAATGTGAGTGTGAATGGTTGTCTGTCTCTGTGTGTCGCCCTGCGGGGGATTGGTGACCTGCCCAGGGTGTATCTCGCCTCTTACCCGATGTCAGATGGGATTGGCACCAGCTTCCCCCCATGACCCTGAACGGGATTAAGCGGCGGAAGACGAATAAATAAAGACGAATTTACCTTGTTGTTAAAAAAAGTGAAATGAGACAGTGCGACAAGGTGTAACCGGTGCGTATTTGTGTTTATTTTCTTTCTTCATGTTGGTATAAAATAAGAGTCATAGCTTACAAATATTACACAGCTGCAGTTTCACAATCATGACATTTTATTTCTTTTGATTTCTTTGGAACAGAAAGTCTAATAAAGGCAATGATGAGCTATTATTTGTATTTAACTTACCATGTACATTAATAGATATGAAATTAAGTTAAAACATAAACTACCCAATATAAACTACACATGTCCTCCAGCTCACATACGGTTTTCACTCATATGAAAAATGTTAATTTATGAATATATTATAATATAACATCTAAAACTTTATATAACATGTTATCTTCTTTCTGAAATTAATTCCACTTGAGCATACTTAATTACCACATATAGACATATAGACTATGTGCAAAGGCTTTAGGCACCCTATCTACAACTTTCCTATATACAACTTCATACCCTACACCACACAACTTTTGACCTACATGACTATTTTGAGTCACATTGTTATTGTTATTTAATGTTATAGAGAATTTTTTTTAGTCCTGCTGTGATGTTATGCAGTAGAATATGTATCTGATAAACAAAAAGCATCGTTGAGGCTGTCTGGGTTTTTACCTACAGCGATACAAGAAATGCAGCAAGTTCGATTAGACTTTATTAATCTACACTGCAGGGCATCTAGATGGCAGTATTAGACCAAGGAAAGGAGTATTTACATTAAACTGTATCTTTTATTATTTGCATATTGCTCTGTTCATTTTTTATTTTATAAAATTAAGCATCCTGAAGAGCATGTATTTTAAACAAAAGATGGGTCATTATCTGACTGTCTGTTTCTGTAGTAGTGCTCGTATTAATTCATGGAGCATAGTTCTTTGGCCTGATCATCATCTTGACAGTTTTGAATGATTGCCTGATGCTGGTCAGGTAGTTGTGCCTGGGCATATTGGGCCATGTGCTCCAGTAGATGCCATCTCGCTTGCCTGTGTACTTCCTGTGGTAATATTTGCCATTAAGGTTAGCCGACATGCAGCCGTTGAACCACCAGCCCGCTCCGTAGTAAGTACCGCAGTTTCCTGACTGGTATTTATCGTTGTCCCTGTCCCATGTGGTGAAAAACATCTGGTCGTGGTTGTAGACTTTGTCGGGATGCAGGGCATTACCGGCGGTCCCTGAGTATGTGTCTATGGACAGGCGGTATTTAAGGAATTTGTTTGCCACGTAAAAATGGTCGTACTTTGCATACTCTCGCACACCCTCCAAGTCCTCGAGCTCAATGTGTAGCATCATGTCCCTGGACTTGGTGAGAAGGTGGATATGGTCATTTCCCAGCCAGAATTCCCCACGCAGGTTCCCAAAGCCACTCTTATAATCATCCCAGGTGCGGTTGAAATTCACGCTGCCATTCATGCGGTGCTGTATGACAGTCCAGCCGCCACCATTGGACTCCATGTCACAGAAAACCTCAAAAGTCCCATTTCTGGGATCAGGAGTAATCTTATAGACCCCATTCTTGCTCTTCATCATGGCACTGTAGTCTGAACAGTCTTTAGGTGCTATAATGTCTGAAATATGATAAAGACAGGGAAGTCAGATCAGAACATAATTCATATGCTTATTTATGGCCTATTATTATTATTATTATTATTATTATTATTATTGCTCACTCTTGTGTTGAGCTATTGAAAGACTATTTTAGATTCTGTTTTTGGTCATAACTTGTTTTATTTTAAATAAGAAATTAAAATTTGAACTTTCCAAATTTAATTTGACTACTCAAGTTGATGGTTATTTTTGTTATTGTTTTAAGTTTTTTGTTTCATTTTATGCCCTCGGTGTGGTAACTTATTAAAATAGGTTGAGACTTACGTATTGGTGCATTTATCAGCGGGCACTCGGTCCTGCAGTTGCCGTTCATCTTGGTGATGATTTCACTGATGTTGTCTACCTTTTTGTCCATGATTTCATTAACTTTGGTCATGTTAAGGTGGCTGATTAGCTCCAGCTGTCCCTGCAGGTCTTTAATCTTGGTGTGAGCATTCTTCAGGCTGGTGGACATCTTGGTCATCTTCACACGCATCTCTTGCATGGCATTGTTTGAACTCTCATTTCCAGTTGTTGTTATTGTTGCTGTTGATGTTCCACTGTCTCCTCTGTGTTGTGTCTCTGTGCTGTCACTTTGAAGGCTGCAGCTAAGACAGGCACTCTTCAGCTCCCTCACTGTCTCCTTCATGCTCTGCAGCTCCGTCATGACCTTCTTCAGTAGCTGGAACTGCTTGGGCAGCTGGATGGTGAGAGGAGGAAAGGTGATGTGGTAGGGGCACTCATCTTCATTTTGGCACTGGCCAGCAGGTTTCAGCTTCACCTGGGAGCAGGTCTCAGGGGACGACATGTTCTTGGCACTGCCAGGCAGACCTCTGACCACAGCTTCAGAGCCCAGATGTGCAGCTATGAGGATGATACACACACACAGGCGCATGATATTATCCAGGCAGAAAATCTGAGCCGAGTGAAAGAGAGAATGGCAAAACTGGCTCTGCTTGGGTTAGCAGCGACATAAATACAAGAGCTGTGAGGAAGACAGGGGAACGGTGGGTGGGGCAGCACAATTGTGTAAGAACTAGAAAAAAAGCTGAAATGGAAAAAAACGCTAGCCAGAAAACTCCTCCTTTTCCTTACAGGCAGATAAAGTACAGAGGACAGAATGTCAAGATTTATAGCTGTTCACTTTCAATTACATTACATTACAGCATTATATTTCCTTTGGCACCAGGTAGAGATTAAATGTGCTGTTTGCATGTTTATGTTTATGTCTTTGTTTTGTTTTTTAGCAAAAAGCAGTCTGTCTTTGAGTTGATGACACATTGCTCAAAAAAATGTAAAAGCCGTAGTAATACACATGAAGTACCTCTCTTATACTGTACACACTTAAATTCTTCCAGTCTTTTTTTGTTTTGGTCATATTTAATTCCTTACGAGAGTCAAACTTTTATGTGGTGCAACCATCTGGCCATGAGTGAAATAATGAAGACTTGTTTGAAATTGCTGTAAATCTATATATCTTCATAACCAAAACATCAAAACTTTGGCATTTATAGTATGAACCTTTACAGAATGTCATGTAACCATTAAATGCTGTTGAAGCGTGTAGCGTGATCATCTTTCTAGTCTCCAGGAGTCTGGACAAGGAATTCAGGTTACAACAGAGTTCATAAAACATGTTTTGACTATCAAGCACAAGTCAGTTCATTCCACGTGCTACATCATTGCCTGTTTTATATAAATATATCTGTACACAACATTATACAAGGCTTATGTTTGGTTATTGTTTGGATTTTTATCACAACTTGCCCTTTCCAAGTCCTTATTCGACCACATAATAGATACGTGTTCAGCTGTTATGACTCTTATGTGAATAATTGATATTTGGGTACTGAAAACCTGCAAGGATTATGATCTTTTCAAGTTTGGAGCCTTTTTTTTTTTTTTTTTTTTTAATATTTTGAGTCACTTCTGGGGAATACGTGCCAAACAGTCTCTAATTCAGTCAATCAGTGTCTGTATTGTACTCTACAGAAACACTTGTCATCATTTATTGTCAACCCTTTACGACTTAAAACTGCTTCTAGAAATCTCTCCAGGAAATGGTACAGAAATACAGAGCTACTACAGAATGCAGAAATAACACCAAAAAAACTTCCAGCCAAGTTCCCCCTGATAACTAAATAGTGCCTTAATGGTCTGAAGTAAATGAAGTATCTTTTTACTTTGTAAAGCTTCACTCAGTGAAACCCCTAAACATGACAATAATCAAGCAGCAGACTCATCATTGTGGAATGTGATGTGGTTCATGGTACGTCTGTGTAGTTCAGCAGGAATGTTTTCATAGATGGATGACGCGCAGAAAGCAGCTTTTTTTGTTGTTGCTTTTTTGGGTCTTCATGGCAATCTAAATTGCTTTAAAATAAATTCAGAGATGGACTTTGCCTCTGTATTTTCTAGAGTGAGCAATCAGAGGTGATCTCAGTTTGTACTAGTCAGGATCGTCCTTCGAGATTTGGAGTTTTCAGTTGTTTAGCCTTCAGATAAACCACATTCGCACTTATTTCTTTGTATTTCTATGCATTTTATAATGTTAAACTTTTCTTTTCGAATCTTTCTCAGCTTTTCTTACTGGACGTGATCAGTGGAGATAAAATGGCCCGACTAAAGGCCAGCCTCAGTTTGCTGCATGACAGTTTAAGAGGGTAAGAGCCGCCTCAGCCAGTGTGTAACAGTGTTTGCCAGCAACTCATCCATTCCATCCACGCATTATCTACACCGTTTATGCGTCAGGGAAGCTGGAGCCGATCCCAGCTGACTTTGGGCTAGAGATGGGGTACTCCCTGGGCATGTCGCCAGGCTATCACAGAGCTAACTCACCCGTTGCACTAGCTATTATGTAACACGGATAACATGCTCTGTTTGTAATGAAGTACAAATGATAGTGTTTGTGTACTTGGATACCCTGAGGTTTGCACTTACTCAAAACAGAGTCCTCCCGATACTCATTATTTTTTTACTCATTATTAAGGGATGAGGTAACTCGGATATGATAGCCTTAAAGCTAAAATTTCTAAGGAAATAAAAAATGACTAATGCTTACACTAAATTTTTTTATCTACACACTCAGCACTAATTGCCTTCGTAGTATACAGTTGTGAAATAATGAGCAATGACTCATAAACGCACTATCCGGTGTCATCCAGCTAAGGATGGGTTCCCTTTTAACTTGCCTCCTCTCACGTTTCTTGCACATGGCATCTCAGGGACTTTTTCCTTGACACCTTCATTTGCGGCTTGCTCATTAGGGATCTAAATCTACATCCATGACTGCATTTCTGTAAAGCTTCTTTGTGAGAGTATTCACTAATAAATGTGTTACCTAAATCAAATTGAATCGAAGTGTTTATGTAATTTCACTTGACCGTTAGAAGATGAAGATAAGTTTTGTAAATATCAAACAGAAAGAATGATTTCATTTGCTTTCACTCGGAATCCAGTTTTCATTTGCATGGAATCCAACTTTCATCTTCTGTGAGGTTTATCTTAAGGAAGTTGCTTGTTGTGGTGGCTGTTTCTATAAGTAAATGCTGATAGAATAAAAATGGGCTCACTCAATTTGACCTTTATTTCCAAGAAACAGACTTGACTTACAATGTTCTGACAGAAATAACTGTGCAACATCTCTAATGTGTGGCTATGGCCCATGCAGATAGCACCAGCAGACAAGTAACCACTTGGAAAATACACAGCATATCAGTTGTTAATAGGCTTCCTTCCTCTGTAGCTCTCAGGAGTCGGAGCTGAAACTGCAGCAGGAGGTGAAGTGTTTCCATGCAGAGCTGAAGCGACAGCAGCAGGAGTTAGAGAATTCGGAGCTGTTCAGCGAAGGCCAGCACACGGATGACGGCAGCATGAGACGGCAGCTCTTAGACCTTCACAACAAGCTCCTCGAGGCTGAGGAGAGACAGCACCAGATGCAGGATACACTCGAGGGGTGCGGGGCTTTCTTCTGCGTACCACTTAATTTGTCTTAAATCTTACGATACTTTCTTTTTTAATATAAAAAAATCATATAATCCTTTTAAATAGCTTGTACAACTATTTATAAATAACAAACATAATAGTTGTGATTGCAGAAGTATTCACACCCTGTGTCATGTGTGTTCCAGTCAAACCCTAACTAAACCAGTTATGGTGCAGCCAGTTGTCATATAATTAGGTGAATGAAGTCCACCTGTGTGCAGGTAAAATTTAGGTGATTATAGTATAACTACACCAATTCTTGGAAGACTGCAGAGTTTGTTAGAGATACCTAAACAAAAAACATTATCAAGACCAAAAACTATCAAAACAAGTTAAGGAACAAAGTGTCAGTTGGGGTTTCATAAAAAAAAAAAAAATCCCCAAATTTTAACCATCCATGGAGCACCACTAAATCCATTAGAAATAAATTATGGAATAACATATGGGATAATCACTTCTTGACATTAGATTGAGAAGTAACCAAGAGGCCAGAGGGTAATCCGGTACATTATGCTACCACCTCCATGCTTCACTCTGGACATGGTGTTCACAATTCATGAGCTCTTTAGCTTTTTGCATCAATGAGTAAATATTACACTTTGGTCTCATCAAAACAGAGAAGCTTTTTCATGCATTTGTTCAGTCTCCAACAGGTCTATGGGCAACCCCCTAATAACATTTATTGGGGATGCCCCTCCTCCGTATAACCCAGGTTGTGGTTGACCTGTGAACATCCAGCTCTTTCAGTTATCCAGACCCTCTTGGTGGTTAAAACCAAAACCCTCCTCACCAAATCTTTGGGCTTTGGGTGGACAGCCTTCTCTAGGAGGTTGCGGTAGTCTGTATTCTTTCAATTTTTTAAATAATGAATTTAACCCTTTATAGAGCCCTAATTAAAATATGTAGATTAAAGATTTTAACCCCAGAGTGTTATTAGGGGACATAAGAAAAACACATATAAACATAAAGGAACATTTATTTAGAATGGGAGAAATCCATGGGGTAACCTCCCGTAGAGGCATGGGGGTTGAAGTTACCGTATATGGTTCTTTGACCAATAAAGGGTAAGGGTGCTCTGGAGTGTTTGTGATATTTTTATTGTCCAATCCTTATTAACACGGTCCAGAACTTTGTCCCAAATTTTTTTGATAGGACATTGGTCCTCACAATGCTGTTGGTAATGAAATCTGTGTCCTTCCATGAAGAAGTGTATTTATATTGAGTTCACATGGCACTTTGATTGCACACAGGTGGACTCCATTAATCAATGATCTGAGATTTGATGGAGTTTCAGTGTTATGGGTGTGAATACTTGTGTTATTTTTTTGTAAATAATTTTGCAAACTATAATATTTTTCCTGCCGCTTCAGAATTATGTATGATTCTCTGTAGATTTGTGAATAATAATAATAATAATAATAATAATAATAATAATAATAATAATAATAACAGCCTATAATTATCCCAATTCAATTTCATTTCAGTGCCTGGTTGTGACATGACAAAATATGGAAAAGTTTCTTTTCTTTCATTTTATAGCATTATAAAAATGTGCGTGTGCGTGTGCGTGTGTGCGTGTATGTGTGTATGTGTGTTTGCCGGCAAGATATAGTCAGGCTCACCATATATTCTGTTATTCAATTCTATCACTATTCTGTTTTCTACACTGCTGTTGTAGCCCACAAGGGCCAAACTGTTCTGGCATTGTTCTTATGTTTCAGTCTCCAGGAGGAAAAGAGCTGGCTTGAGAAAGAGTATGAGAGTCAGCCAAAGCCTGGTGTAAGTATACGACAGACCTACTGAAAGATGACTGCAGCAAGATGGTTTAGAACTTCTGTAACCAAAACGCATCACAGGCTTCGAGTGGTCCTCCTATTGTCTGATGTATTAATGTGAGACTTTACACAGCCATGACTGGTCCACAAGTGCAGCTAATCAGGTTGCAATATAAAAATACCTCAATTCACTGACATGTGATAATATCAAGCATAAGACATTTTAACAGTCAACTATGATACTGTATTCAAATGACTAATACACACGGTCTGGAGTGGAATGAGTGATGGTGCCTCCTCCAGCAGGTTCTTCATCCAGCGTTTGAGCACAGGGTGTAAAGTGGTTGAAGCTTTAGTTAGGGACATTTTGCCTACAGAAGTAGCTTCTGTGTCAAACAGGAGTTGTCTAAATATCAGATCACCACTGTCAAGAAATAGGATAAAGGTAGTACTGTGTGGATGTTCTGCAGTAGAAATGTAGACATTTCGTTTTGTGTTGAATATGTTCTACTGGAGTGAGTTCAACCTGCCTAATACGCATGGGCTCTGAATTGCTGATTACTTCAACTTTGAGCTTTCCTGCTTCTTATATTCTTTGCTTCTGGAGCAGAACATCTAATCAAATGGTGAGGTCAATGAGTGTATGGAGTGAGACTTTATTTGTCTTTATTCGTCTTCCGCTTAATCCTGGTCAGGGTCGCGGGGGGAAGCTGGCGCCAATCCCTGGAGTGAGACTTGATTATTATTAACAGAGAGTGCCAACTGCTGTTGTTCTCTCACAAGTTCACCTTGCAGAGCTAGAGCCTGCTCTACATTAGCTGTGTCCACATTGGTGAAGTTTTCTGTTCGATGGGTGATTTGGATAGGATATAAGTATTATAAACAGGCAAGCAATCCAAAGTGCAAATCTAAAATCATGGAAAGATCAGGCAATTGGCAAACAGGGTTAAACAAAGGAAACAGGGTTGACAACAAAGAAACCACAGTGCAAGCCAGAAACAATAATAAGGACTTAGTGATATCACTAGAACGAAGCTTGGAGTGAACCTTGCTGCACAGAACGAATGAAGTGTGGTGAACTTGAAAGTGACTGAGTCACATGACTTGGTTTGTAGTCTGAGATGATGATGGGAAATGGAGTTTGTGTGTGTGTGTGTGTGTGTGTGTGTGTGTGTGTGTGTGTGTGTGTGTGTGTGTGTGTGTGCGTGTGCGTGTGTGTTTCCAGGATCAGGAGAAGAGGTCCATGTCTCTGAAGGGGAGCTGTGAGAAAATGAAGCAGGAGATCACTCAGAGGCATCAGGAGATCAGGACATTAATGGAAAGCATCAAGGCATGCGAGACACAGGTTCAGAAGGAGCAACAGGAGCTGGAGGACAAAAAGGAAATAATCAAGAGCAAAGAGGTGGTCACCTTTGTCACTGAGAGGCTAATTGTCATCCTGTCAGTCACAGCCAGTGGCATTTGATGGCTTCTTTGTATTTGTCTCCAGGCTGAACTGGCTCAGCTGCTCTCCATTCCTGGTCAACTGGGGACAGAAAATGAGAGGATCAATTACAAAATAAAGTAAGTGCCATAAGCACTGGGTGTAATGGCAATCACATGGTTAGGCTCAGGTCAATAACATATAACATTTCTGTGATATCAATTATACATGAAGTGTTTCATTATTCAACCTGTTTTACTGGTCTTGAGATTTAGAGTATTGCTAGAATATTCTACAGATAGGAGGCAATCGTAAAATCTGGATCCATCCCTTCATGATGCATTCTTCTATTCTGATTGTTTCATTAAAACATTAACAAATGGATTTCTTATAGATGCACATGTCTGTAAATTTGTCTCTGCCTCTCCATAAATCCCAGTGAGTGTCATGTCCAGTGGTGGGACACACCCAGACCCCAGTCCTCAAAACTAGCATCCTTTCCCTAAAAGCTGAAATAAAGCGAGCTATTTCCATAAAACTCAACCACATGTGGACCACATTTTATAAAACATGTGGATGCAATATGATAAGAGCCTGCTTTAAATATATCTTTCATATATCAGACAGTTATTCATATATTGGCATGTGCACAATATTGTCTGCAAAGGGAATTGCATTTTAATGTTCATAACAGTGAATAAGCTTTTAGGATACTGTTAAACGTTTAGCAAAATTTTGAATGGGTGAATAGCATCTCCATATCTCGCGGGAGCTGGCGAGGAAAAACCTCACATAACGTGCTGGGTAGACTGTAACTACTGTGTTTGTGTGTTTGTGTGTGTGTATGAACCAGGAATGTACAGAAGCAGAAGACTGCACTTGAAAGGCAGCTGCTGGAGCTGCTGGAGAGGGTGAAGCAGACACAGGTGGGCTTCAGGCAAATGGATGAGGAGTGCAGGAGCGCAATGAAGGAGCTGAAGGACTGCAGGGCCCAATTGGAGGTGGCTCAGAGGGAAAGAAGCATGCTCCTCAAAGAGCAGGAGATGACCAAGGGGGAGGAGGCTGTCCTCCTCGAACAAAGGTGGACATCATCTAAGATCATTAACAGTCAAGGTTTCTGTCTGTATTTTCAATTTTAGCTCAAAATATTTAGTAGCAGTGAGTCAAGGGAGCAGCCAGGGGCACACATGATTCTCACAGCAGCAAGGCTAGCCAGCTAATGCTAACCAGGCTGGGGCAGAGCATGGGGTACGTCTGCTCAAATGGCAGAAAGGTCTGTCCAGTAGAAGTATGTTTGGTTCAACAAGAAAAAAAATTAGAGGACACATTTGTTATAATTCTCATAAAGTTCTCTTATCAGATGCAGTCTCTTAATGAAGTGACATAACATAGATTTATTCATATTAGAGACAACTTCCTTAATGGGACAACAGAGGTGGGATTTGCACCCAGATTCAGGATTAATGTTTTCTTGAGTTCATTTTATTATCCAGGGTCTGTGGTTCAGTTCTGGTCTCGCTTTGCTGCCTGTGTGGAGTTTCTTTCCATGTTCTCCCTATGTGCAATGTGTTTCCTCTGAGTTCTCTGGTTTCTTCCCATGGCTCAAAAACATGCAGGCAGTCAGATTGGCAATGCTAAATCTCCCCTAGGTGTGAATGTGTGTCCAGCAATGGACTGGCATCCCATCTGATGTGTTACACACAGCGTTCCCAGGATAGGCTCCTATCCGGATCCGGATCCACAGTGGCCCTGACCAACACGGTGGTTCCTGAATGAGTGAACAATTGATATTACTACAGTGTTAATTACACCACATTAAATGCAGTATACAGTATATCTAGTAGATATACAATGCGAATTCCAGAAAAGTTGGGGCAAAAATGAGCTCATTTCATATTTGATTCTTGCTACAGGTCCCAAAATAGTTGGGACAGGGGCATGTTTACCATGGTGTAGCATCTC
>JAQMCW010001982.1:0-10940 GCA_030068335.1 Chrysichthys cranchii
CGGCAGTATCGCGGTTTGACCTTTCGCGGGGGGTCGGCGGAACGTAACCCCCGCGATAGGCGGGGGTTCACTGTAAATAAATACATACATAAATAAATAACTGTGCAGTGACACTTAAACCGACAAATAACCTTGCAGAAAGACAGACAGGAGGTTAAAAACTAAGAGTCTCCATAAGGAGCAAGTGTTAGCAGGACTGAACGATGAGATGAAAGTGAGTCACAGCTGCTGCTGACAACCGGCATCCCGGCTGCGTCCTTCGAGTCAGCAGAGACAGAACAGACTTTCACCATGTTAGGCGAAGCTCCGGGGGCCAAGCACCGAGTTCTTACTCACACCCACACACACATAAAATACACTGCCAGTGCTAGAACAATACATCGCTCCACCACACTGCACAGCGCATAATTACACCGTAACGGCTCTGTGTCATTAGCGAGATAGCAAAGTGTCAAGCCGGCAGCCGAACAGCTTTTAGACCAGGCTTCGAAAAGATCAGGAAACGGAGCTGCACGGTCTCAGTATAGATGTATACTACAAACATCTCAAAGCGTCCGTTTCTACAGCAGGCAAATCCAGTTTATTTACTAAACCCGATTTTAAGAATATTTTATTGCTAATTATCAACAACCAAATCGGAGTTGTTTGCTCATTCCACTGACTACAGAAAACACGGACGCTGTGGCCCCAGTGCCTTCCGGCCTAAAAAAATGAATCCAAAATTCCTTCATCGTGATTTCAAATGTGGAGCCAGAGTCTGCGCAGTAGAGATGAGAGTCAGGTACACCTAATCATGCGCTATGGCCACCCACTGAGCGCATCACAGAATGTCTTCTTTATGGAAATCAATCTTACATCCATCCAGAAAAAGCTTACACAGTTTCAGTTTGAGATACTTCCCTAAAGTGGATTAATCTAGGATTAATTTACAGACATTGACATGACTTGTCATTTATGAAAGTCATTATTTGGGACACATGGGTTCAGCTCAGCTCTCTGTCTGTAAGAAGTTTCACATGTTCACCCGCGTTTCTGTGGACTTCCACCAGGTTCTCTGGTTTCCTTCCTCTATTCACCCCCTACCAGGTATGCAATCTGCCTACACTGAATTGCCCTTAGGTGTTAGCGTGTGTGTGTGCATGATGGACCTGCATCCCATCTGGGATTGTCATCTCCCACTTAGTACCCAGTGTTTCCAGAACGGGCTCTGGATCAGTCCTCCTGGATGGAGCGGTTCCTGAAGACGAATGAATAACGGGTGAAATTTACATCATATCCTGTTTTATAAGGCAAGCGAATGCATGCCTCCTGATAACATACTGATCGAGGACTAAAAGAGTAAATAATAAAAATACCCTGATGAGATCCTGAATGTGAAAACTGATTACCCAGATCAAGTTACATGTCCTCTGCTCTGCAGCAGCAGTGACAGGATCAGGGTGAGGCATGCTCAGAGTGAGTGTCACATCATGCTGTCATCAGCTCGCTTTCTGTATCCAAATTAACTCGGCCTAAACTCTGCTCAGTCCAGATCAGTTCATCTCCGATTCCATCCCTAGGGAGCGCAACAGAGCTGTCAGACTATTTCGCCTTGTTTGTGTCCCTCTTCTGAAGCAGCCACACCCTACTGGCACCATCGTGATATGCCGGCCTCGGCGCTTATCTCCAACCCTACACATGTGCGGTCACCGACGAGACACAGCTTCAGTGTGTCCGTCTCACTCTCTCTACTCCCGCTGCTGCTTCTACAACGTATCTGTTTGCCCTGCTACCTTATCCTTATCATTCAGTCAAACGTTACACCAGGCTAAGACTCCGAACAGCTCAAAGCAAGGGACAACACTCTTAAAATGCCCAAGACTTTCAAGGGCAAGAGTTGTTTAATCTTTGAAATGTACCGCTCTAACGTAATGCTTCTGATTAGGTTCACAACACTGTATCTGCTCGTAGTTCATGAACAGCATGTACATGAAGGGTATGAAGGGTAATGCCCCAGCTCCGGGCTCAGCTCAGATAGACCGAGTTGACCTCTGGATTATTATAATTACCCCAAAAATAAGCAAGAACAAAACAAAAGTGAACAAAAGTGTGCATGAAGAATGGTGGTGAGCGGAATGACACTCCCAACCAGCCACCTGATGACAAGAAAGCTGACCAGAAAGGTTGGAACTGTGGAGCGAACTAGGCCTGCAACACAGTCCATTCCCCTACAACATCAAATTCCATGTCTAATTTAAGAGCAAAGCTGTAGTTGCGTCTTCGCGAAAATATGCTGCCTGTTTCAGAGCAACTGGCCTTGAGAAACCAGAGGCCAAGGCAGCAGTGAAATGGGGGATTGTGAGGAATGTGTCTGAAGAATGGATGAACTTATGTCCATATGCATCTCCGAGCAGACTTAGGATCCTCTTGCAAGCCAAGTTATAGAAGGAGAATGGGTTGGGTTTTCCAGGGCAATGTTCCTTATGTCAAGCTTAAACTCCAGCACCTCCACCTACCATCTGTCTTCTTACACCACGCAGGTGGACCTAGCTGTAATTTCATCCTCCCCTGTTTAAAGTTCGCAACCCCACACGTCTTCCCCTCATACACCACTGCTGTGGTCGAACGCTGAAATGTACCCAGGGTACCTCAGAGGAGGGAAATGCCTACGACAGACATCTGTAATGATGAACAGCGTTTACTTCAAAGGGTCATTTTGACGCTTTGTTGCTGAGATTTTTGGCACTGTCTTTATGCTGCATGGGGGAAAAAAATGACTGTGGCAACAGTATAGATTACCAGAAACGTACATCAAATTCACAAAAGCAATAAAACACTGGCTTTGGTGCTTTATTTTGTTCCAAATGGCAGCGTATTATGTTTCAGCCGCTGCAGGGACTGTGCAGGGTGTACGTTTATAGGAAGTAGAGTAGAGATATGATCACTTCAGAATGGACTGCAGTCTACAACCAAGACACATATACTACATAGAGAGAAAAGTATATGCCCACCTGACCATCACACCCATAAAGTGGGCTTTTTCCAAACTGTTGCCACAAAGTCAGAAGTGCACAATTGTATAGGACCGGTTTTCGTTTTCCATTGGTTGGAAAAAAGAGGCCAAAACATGTTCCAGCTTGACAATGTCCCTGTGCACAAAACTGGGGCCATGGTCTACCCAGGTTGGTGTGAAAGAACTCGAGTGTCCTGAACAGAATCTTGACTTCAACGCCACTGAACACCACCGGAATGAACAGGAAAGCCAAATACACACCAGGCCTCCGCACAAAACATCAGTTCCTGGGCTCACAAACGCTCTTGCGGGTGAACACACACTCTAAAACCTAGAGGAAAGCCTTCCCAGTGGGGTGGTTATTATAATACCAGCAAAGGCAGCCCAACTTTTATTAACGCCTATGGTTCTTGAAGTTCAACAAGCACCTACGGGTGTGAAAACCAAATGTCCATATACTTTTGATCATAGTGTATCAAAAGGTCTGAAAATCTTGAGCATGTTTGTCCAAAGAAACCATACAAACCCAATTCATCACCATCAAACCTAATCGCATTAAACTTGAAACCCCTACAGTGTGGCTTTTTTAAGAAAGCCGCTTTAGCCTGGACAATAGGCTCAGTGTGTGGATATTAGAGAGGCATTAAAACCCCCCTCCTCCTTTCTCATCCATATGGTCAGCGCGTACGCACACACACACCTGGTGCCATCCACTCTCCAAATGTCTGTCCCATGATCCAGGATTGAATTACGACACTAAAAGAAATGCCACACCGGTTTCATTTAAGATGATAAAAGCAGAACGTAGGCAGATAGCAAAACAAATTACATTAGATGAAATTCGGAACCTACGCACGGCACACAGAAGAGAAAAATGCGTAGTCTTCACGGCGCAGAAAGAGAAAGGAGAGGCTACGCCCCTTAAACAAATCACAGCCACTCACCTCATTTACACCCACCCACACACACCTTCTCTATCTCCCTCAGTCTTGCCTTTGGGCAGGATTATATGATTCTATGACTTAAAGAGTAAACACTTATACAAGCACATGTCCCATTATCTCCACAAATGTTTCTGTTATAGCTTCATGCTCAGTTAACAACAAACAATAGTGAGAATGCATTAGCATGACATCACTGTAAAAGTGTGCCCAGAAGAAAGGGTTTTCTCGAGACTGTTGGCACCTCGACTAGACTTCATAACTGTGAGGACCTGCTGGGAGGACTTAACAGAAACACAGCTGACCATGGCCTAGGTATGTGAGAATAACATGTAACAGCTGCACCACAGGAGCATCAGTACCCCACCCAGGCGGTTACAGCAACACAGGACACACACATACAGTACATACGTATATAGATATAAATAAATAAACACTATACCAAATTTCTCTTGCACGCATCTCAATTGCATGTAAATTACAGCACAAAGTCTACTTAATTCCAAAAGCAAAAAGGAGAAAATTGCTTTTAAAAGATTCTACTCTTGGTGCGGCGGAGAAGCGTCAGATGTTTTCAAAGCTTCTTTCTTAGCTCGCAAGGATTTAGACATCAGAAGCAAATAAAGTAAATACATTTCACACTTCCTGATGTCCACATCTTTTTTGGTAAAATAGATTTACGGACTTTCAGACATTTTATTCTGATAAAGTCAACGTGATCTGGTTGAAATTTACTGAGACAGGAATTATAATTGCTCGGCCCTCCAACATGACACTGTGCTTAACGAAATGTTTCTACTGAACATGAAAGTGTTTATATATATATATATATATATATATATATATATATATAAATATATAAAAATTCTTTTCGCGTTTGAAATGGAAATTATGTACGACTACAGAACATATTATACATGCGGATGACCGGAAACAGCATAACTAGCGCTTACATTTGAACTAATCACTTCATTTGTGGATGCCATTTTATATATTGTCTTTACAAATTGTTATTATTTGGTGAGAGTTATTTTACTGATATTGAAAAGAAGTAAACACCTATTTGGTAAGTAATTATTCTAGAAAACTTAGATCAAAATATATAAAATTCTTTTTCGTGTTTGAAACAGAAATTACATATGACCACTATTTCTTGAAAAATAAAATTGGTAATTAACAAACTTATTTTATAAATACTGCATTTAAATTTTTGGCCTTGCACTCAGTGAGCGAAGCCACTGGGTAATCAGCTAATAAAATATTATTATATTATATATATATTATATATTATAAAAATGGTACATCTTGGTACAACCTCCATTCATAATTATGACCGACACCTAGTGGTAGGAGCATCCCCAATCATGAGAAGAGAGTTTGTATAATCTTCACCGCTTCCCAGAATCAGAGACTTGTTCGAGATTGGCCATTTCAAATAGAATCCAACTGCCCCGGTTACCCAAACTCAATATGACTAGTGAACAGTACAGCTGTTCCTAAGCACTGAACAGAACACGAAGGGTTAAAATAAAGGCATCCAACTGTGTTGTACGAAGAAAAATATAACCCCATTTTGGTCCAAAACAATCTTTTTTTGTCTTGTTTGGCCATTTGCCCAAACTGAGCCACAGTTACGGGTTCTAACAGGTTAAAGATATGAGTAACAGGTGCAGTATGTCCCTGATGCAGGTACCACCCCAAACCCAGTGCATGGTACAGTTACGTGAAGAGAGAACTGAAATGCATCCAAAACTATTGTTCACCGTGCCTAATTAATACAGCATTATAAACATTTTTTAACCATATGGTAAGCTTTAAAAGAATCCCACCAACCTCTTTTGACTTCGAGATCCTGAAGATATTGTCGGTATGATGCTGCAGCGCTCATATCAACTTAGCCATATAAACAGCACAAGGTATAAAAAGAAAGAAAAGAAAGTAAGTGCATACGGTGAGAGAGGTAAAAAGGAAGGAGAGAGATGATGTGAGAGTTGTAAGAAATGACTTCGAGAGAAGAAGGGAAAAGGAAGAGGCCTCCGTTCGTCTGTAGGCTCTGTGGAATCCAAGAGGTCAATGATCCAGGGTCATTAAGGAAATCCAGGTGTCTTCCACTTCAGTTTTCTCTTTTCGGTTGCTTCTCGTGGCTTCGGGTAAAGGCTAACGAAAGCTCGCGGATTTGTGCGCGTGTGCACACCAGTCAGCAGCCTGATAGCTCTGAGGGAGCAGCGTGCTCTGAGCCGGAACTGTACTTTGACCACAGTGCAGGTGGTGATGTCACTGCGCGAGCCGGAGCATGTGCTTTACTCCTGCCATGAGTCAGACGTACACGGGTGTGCATTTGTTTGTGTGTGTGTGTGTGTGTGTGCGCGGGGGTGGGGGGTATGCACAATTCAGAAGTTGATCGCATACACAGATTTTCATCTGAGAGGAAATAAGGGAGAAAGAGTGCAAACAAACTGACCTTGCCCAACCCTGACGCCCTTTCCCCGGTAATTTTGAGTGCTGGGAATGAACTGCATGTTCATGTGTACATGGCGGTTGCTTAGTGCTTCTGTAGAATATTACACAGCAGAGTATTCAACATGAATCCTCTCCTGATTCCACGTCATTCAGGATGGATCAACGGAATAAAGCAAGAAGAGAAATCCATACTGAGCGGCTCTATAAACACTCCACACACTAATACTTCCTACATTAGAGACGATAACAGTGGTTATCATTGGATTTATTTACTTACATTTGTATTTTCCTCTTGCGACTAGATTAGATTTTCCTTTTTATTCACTAGCTGGGATGCACATAAAGATCCCCCATGTTTGTCTGGTCTCCAAAAAGAAATAATTCACATTTCTGCCTTCTCATTCACCAAATACCCAAGACATAAAACAAGGTTAAAACATGACAGGACTTGGAGTGTTAGAAAAATAATCAGTGACAGGGTGGTGTGATACATGTGGCCATTCCCACCCTAAGTTGATTATTTGCCTATACTGGCACGTCCTGAAGACTTTTATTTCTTCTTATACCAAAGCAATTTTCCAACGATTCCAATTTTAATAATTAAAGAATGACACCTAATACCGTGGACATTTTCCTATATAGTCTCTCCCAGCGATGCTCTCGTAGTTACATTTACTGTTGTGGAAACATCCTCCGAGAAACATAGCAGTCCCTGTTATAACTCACATAATAACAGCTACAAACAGCCGTTCCCACGCTAGCCTCTCATTTTTTTTTCTCTACCAACTTGTCGTTTTCCGCAGAAGATGCGACTGACTGACATACAAAGTGCTGACACAGCAGACTCCTTGCATAAATATGAAATAAACATCTCCTTACAGACACCTTCACCATATTAAGGATTAAAGGTTTTTCTTTGTTAAATACCAGCACCGTTTTATCATATTAATAATAGCCTTAGTCCAGCGCACAAACCTCTGGGCAAGTTGGCACTCCAGCAACGAAGTACAGCAAGCGCATTAATATAAACCAGAGAGAAGGATAATCAGTGCTGCTGTTGGTAAAAATGCATAAACACCTTCTGACCAATCAGACTTAAGAATTCAACAGAACCACCTAGTGGCAGAAACATAAAAAAGAAAAGAAAAGAAAAGAAAAAAAAAAAAGAAAAAAGAAAAAAAAAAAAAAGAGAGAGAGAGAGAGATGTGCATTTTATTCAGAGCCCTAATCCAGCATCAGGGGCAAACACAGGTTCTACTTGCACCATTTAGTGAGAAACCTTTGCATGCATTATTTCAACAGACTAAAAGTAGAACATTCAAACTGTTTTTTTTTCCCTCTTGGATATGTAAATATTACATATCTGCCCTAAGGCATGCATTTTTCTAATGGAGGAAGGTTATAACGCTGGTGTTTTATAATCAGCAAGTGGGTATAATGAAGCATACAGAAATCTAAGCTATATCAGGACGCATCTTGTATTGATTTTATATCGTATGGAGCCCTGAATCAAAAGCTAATCTAATTGTGTGATCTCTGGAGATTCGCGCCCTTACGCTGCAGCTTCTAATCTCATCATGTTTATTCGGTGCTATATCAAGACACCCATGCCTACTTCCCATCCCCTAAACACTATCTGCACCTTTCCTTTATGGCACAATATCATCTGTCTAGGCTTGGTTTATTTCTCTCTATATACACTCATCAAGCTGCCATGTTCGCAAGTGTTTAATGAGGAGAGGATCATTTGCACAGTTTTGCGTTGCTTTTGCATATTATGCAACCAACTGCATCCTCCTGCTCTGTGCTGCTAAAGTTTACCATGGTGTGTCTGAGGTGTGTTTACTTCAATGGTTCCCAAGATGGGGCTCGGGCACCCCTAGAGGTCCGTGAAGTACAGTACATCCCATTATCATCAGAGTTACTGCATTTAATTACTAAGTTCTTTAGAGTTATTAGCCATTTAACTGGTGTAAATCGAGCCATCTGTAAACATGCCGACTTGGCTCTGTCTGCGGAAATTTCAGGACTAAAAAGCGCCAGAATATTATTGTGCTCCTACAATCATGTACCGAGTCTAATAATTGAATAGTTCGATCATATTCAGATGTCTGTGGATTGTTTTTTGTGCTGCCTGTGCTGGTCCAGAGGTTTCACCACCGTTTCACCACCGCTGTTGAGGGAACAATGTGTTTTCATGCTGTACATGAATGACGGCATTAAATCTACGACTTCACTCAATTCGAATCCTCACGCTACAAGAGCTACGAACACACTCTAGAATCCTCGAGACAAACTTTGAGGTGACGCAAACACTGTGACCTCTCAGCCGTCACATTTCCTCAAACACTTTCTGGGGTCGCATAAACGCACGTCGCGCACAAACACGTTTCCCATGAGAAGATGAACTGCACACAGAGCTTGGGTACCAGGCTGTAATGAGGAGTGATCAGCAAGAGGATTGAGGAGAGTGCTGTGTTTGAGAAGAGCACACAGATAAGCCAGGGGGAAAAAAAAAGAAAAAGAAAAAAAAGGCGTGAGCGTGTGGTGCAGTCATGCTGGCCGGCGAGATGCTCTAGACGCCTAGACATCGATCTTCCTTACAGAATATTAAATCACATTTATACCTGTTTAATCCGGTCATGAAGCTCGTGCACTGTTCTACATGGCAATCTCTTGCTGCGACTAAAGCTACATCACTCCACAGTGGTACCATAGTACACATTCAGTCCAAGTCTAGACTTAAGACTGCCTGATTGCACTCATACACTCGGAGCACAAAAGGACGCCAGACAGAAGCCGCCAGCTCCTCCAGACAATTACATGAATCACACTTAAATATGAAGCCTCGAGAAAGATGCAACATCCAAACGATGTAAGAAACTTAGTCAACTTAGTACGACTCTTCCTTCAGTAAAATACTGCAAATACTGCACGGGATATTAATCGTTTTTTAAAAAAATATTTTTAATTCGGTAATTATGTTGCAGTTATCTTACTACAGATAAATTTATTTTATTATACTAAAGCTATTTTTTTGTAGATGGTTATAGGTAGACAGTTAAAATAACTAAACGCACATTTTCCACTTTTTTCTTTAAAACAATGCAAGCTCTCCCCTCTTGACTGTTTCCCCACTACATTCTGTACTGAACTTATTTCTACCACGTTTCTTTTGTAAATGTGTCGGACAAAGAGAAATTGAAACTTTTTTCCCCCTAGCATTTTACCTAATCTTCTACATGGGCTACATGTATGAGCTGCAGCAGTGTTGAGGCATAAACATATGGTGCCTTCAGGTGGGGTCGTGTTTACCGTGTTCACGAGAAGAGTCCATATGAACGCCCTCTCTTGTGGTATTCATGACTCCGGGAGTGGACATCTGAAAGCGGGCATTTTCTGAAAGCTCAGAGTTCGGGAGTTGTGACGCGTTAGCTGATGTTTTCAGAAATTGTGGAGGCCGTGAAAGCACATTTTTTGGTGGATGGAGATTTACTATATTGCAATTTCAATCGTAATTTTATAACACGTCTGAGCAAAATGTTCATATTCCCAAAGGCCTCATCTTTTCATTGTGCCTTTGAATTTCCTACGTTACGCTACATGCTCGTTAGCTTGCTCATCGTTCACGCTAGACTCTGTGGCTTCCAGAGGCCAACAGTAATGTTAATACTAGCTAATGTGCTTTTTACCTACAAGTAATGAGCACGTTACAACAACCTTACTATAAACAACAAGAAAAGGTGGCGTCTTTTGGAATCCATTTTGCCGGCACCTAGCAGTCGTGTACTCAGGATCACTATGCACTTGAATGGCAAGCATTTCATCTACACAACTTCCCATGCCATAATCATGAGCTCACAGGTTTCATTTGAAGGCAGCAATAGTACAAGCAAATATGAGTCATTAGTCATATTTTTACCGTTAGCTGTAGAAATCTGTAAATGTTAACCTGGTGGGGATTTTAACCTGCTCTGTGACAATTCATCACTCAACTTGAACACTGAATAACACCACAACTGTGTGATACTTTGTCATTTTCAACAGCATTTTCTCATTTCAGTCTAGCGTTTAGCAACGTTGCCTCAGGCGCGATCCCTCAAACAGCTTCTACAGAGCATGAACTAGTAGGAAGCACGGCTAGCATACGTCCCTGTGTGTCTGAACAGTATGTTTTATTACCACACTTTGGCTGAAAAGCAGAGAAATTCAATTATAAAAATTCTAAAATATATCTGGTCTGCTAAATATCCGCTAAAAGTTATACCTTGGGTTTATCAAGCATGCTAGCTTGTACGCTCATATTCTAATCATTTATCCTTCGGTTTCATGTCACACTGTGTAGCTGCTGCCATTTTGAGGACTGAAGTGAAGAGTGACTGCGTTGTTGTATTTGTTTTTGTTAGGGTTGCACCGATACTGATACCAGTATCGGGTATTGAGCCGATACTTCGCTAAAATACTCGTACCCGTATTTGTACATAAATTGCCGATACCATGCACCGATACCACTCCTATTTCACAACATCAAACTGATCGCTTTACTA
>JAQMCW010002026.1:0-10937 GCA_030068335.1 Chrysichthys cranchii
AGTAATGGGTCTTTTGTGTATGTAGAAAATGTTTCAGATCTTTGAGTTCAGCTCATGCAAAATGGGAGCAAAACCGAGTGTTGCATTTATATTTTTGTTCAGTATATATAAAAAAAAAAGAGACAACCCACATAGTGTACTAATAAATGCATTTGTATCAGATTCTTCTGCATTCGTTTTTCGTTGAAATGACCACATGGTTTGACCTTATTTGTTTAGTTTCTCCATTTAGTCCTTGGCTAGTTTAGACTGTTCGCTGATCATTTGAACCTTTGCCTGTCTTTGGATTCGTTACATTTGTCTGTCTTGCTGAATTTCTAACAAATCCCTGCATTTGCATTCAAACCTTGCCCATGCCTTACGATGACCTACAAGTGATAATGTTTTTTATAAAATCTTACACCAGACACATTAAGCTAATGCTCCTGAAATACATGCACAATGCAGCATAAGCTAGAACACCTAAATGTTTATACAAGGGGAGCATTATGAATTGACAGGCAATTATGTTTTTTCTCTCCTCTACAGAACATGGGGCACAACAGAGACTGGAGTTTCTCCTCGGAGTATACATTTTACTGGCAGCTGCCAGAATGTTAAAAGCACTAAATTTTACAAAGTGTGTTCGCTGACCTTGCTCTTAATGCAGAGAAAAACACACTAAATATCATGATGGAAAATCTTTCCTGAGAGCACTTTTTAACTTTTATGTTTTTACTGAGCTTCTTATCTGAATTCACTTCCAGTCCTTCGTATTCTCGCACTTGTGGGAATTTACAGCTTCTCCATGTACACCCTGTACACCATACCATCTGAACCTACTACCACTGAGAAGCTTAAATTGTCTTCATATAATCAATTCTCTTAGCCTCCTTCATATTATGTAAGAGCCTCATCAATCTCTCTCTCTCTCTCTCTCTCTCTCTGTCTGTCCTCCTATTCCACTATTGATGATTTTCTTCACCTATCTCATATCTAACTTTTTAACGTCTCCTCCTCCTCCCAGAGCATCCCAGTCTCCTCTGTTATGCTTTTTCCACCCTGTCTTCAATCTCCTCTCTCCCTGTCCCTGACACATCTCCCATATCCTCTGCTGACTTCCCATCTGGACTTTTGTTTGCCTCATTCTCTCGATTATTCACCATCCTGCTGGCTTCCTTCATTTCTGTTCATACTTCTGGTGTGTGTGTTCATTTTTATCAGGAACATGTACCTGAATCTTTAACCTTTTCCCTATCACGGGTAAAATAAATAAATAAAATAAAATAAAAATAAAATAAATAAACTCACAAAGGCTACGGGGGGAAATAGTTATATGTGATGCAGATTTTTACTTTTAAACAATTGCATGTAATGTCTACAGAACAGCATTTTTACTATGTTGTAATAATTGTTGTATGTTTTAATAATTCTAGATCCCTGCAAGAACAGCCCCTGCAACTGCACAGTTATGATGTTGCTTGCTTTTTTTATGTTGCCAAAAAAGACAGCGACAACCCCCCCCCCACACACACACATTATTTGATTTGAGAACACAGTACATTCATTAAAGAACATATTATTACATTTTAATAGATATGTACATACTACTGAGATTATGTCATAATTGTAGATGGGGAAAAAATCTGTTTGATGCTGGGGTTCATGAACAAGTGAGCAAGCAAAAGATCCACCAAGCTGTAAGCCTGTCAGTATTCCTCAATATTCTGACAATGTTAGAGTTTGTTCTCTTTCCATTTCTCTCTCAACCTCCATCAGCCAATGAAACCACATTATCTATTTTCCATATGGCTTTCCTAGCAGCAGATTTGTTAACACAAGGCAGATATGCTGATGCATGTCTGAAATCAAGTCCTTTGCGCTTCATTAAATGTGAAGCCTCAAACACTGTGTTCGTCTTGTTTAATGTTCTAGCATCTTGCATGTTTAAGGTTACAATGTTCACTTTTCCTCTCAGTTTGCTAAGGATTTGACCCAGTCGGATCTTTCCAGTATTTCTGAACTTCCTTCATTTTGTATTGTACATTACTGACACGTTTTTAATAGAAATACGAAAAAGTATGGAAGTTGTTATCACATTACCATGAGTGTTATATAAATCAATATCAGAGCTGACCTTTGCCTGGCAGCAAGAGATTCAATTGACAACACTACTGTCTTATTTGCTTTGGGAATAGTTCACCAGCCACACAGCACATGCTGAATTATATTATAGTTTTTGGGTAATAGAAGATGGACAGATGGAAGAGAGGAGGCCCAGTGATTCTATCACAGCTACGTACTTACTCGGAGGAAAAAAACACAAAATGAAGAAAATAGTTTCATCATTTATCACTGCGACTCATTTATTCATCTTGAAGCATATAATCCAGGAACTACCCTGAGCTACAATTAAACTAATAGGGGTTGTGTTACTAATAACAGGGAATGTACTGCGCATCTGAAATCATCACTGTGTACATTTACTGTCTGCATTTAGAGATCGGGTTCCGTCAACTGTGTGGCAACTAACTGCTAACTGTATGTGGCATTATTACTTTCTGTTTATTGCCTCTGTTGGTTGAATATGTTTGGTTGGTGGACTGTTCTTTGATGTAACATAGACATTGTGGTATTTAAAAATCCCATTAATGCTGATTCACAATCTAATCCAACCAATGCAACACACATTACTATGCTTCTACCATGTCAGTGTCGCTACTGTTTAGACCAAAGATTCTAGAGCACTATGCGCAAGATGGATTACTGGCCAGAAGATACGTTGATAATTAGGAAGTACGGAAGTTCAACACTATGGGCGCCATTTTAGTAAGCTGACCTTTCGTCACAGAGGCCGGATGGGCTTATCAAAATGGCATCCATGGTGGTTCAGGGGGTACTTCTGCCTATTGTCTAACTGATCCATCTTACTCCACTCTAGAATCTTTGGTTTAGACCTTCCACCATCAGTGGAATATCCGGTCAGTAGGAGTCCTGCAATGAGCTTTTAAATTAATAGTTGGTGTAGGGGTGCAAGGGGGTTATAGGGGGGTTGGGTGTTAGGCTGGGGATGGGGGCACAAATTGGGTGTGGTCATAGAGGCTGGGGATGTGCGTCTCCATCACTGAAGCAATTCAATATGGTAGCTCTTTCTTTTCCATGATAATCTGTAACTCAGACGAACACACCTCCAACACGCATGAGACCAACTGTGGAGGAAACTGCAAGAAGAGTGGACCAAAATCACACCAGAGCTGTGTGAGAGACTAATGATGTCCCGTGGCTGCAGATGTACTGAAGCCATCCAAAGCAACGACCTGTACACTTCCTATTAATTTTTGACTATTGTGACCTTCAGAAAATTTAGTTGTGATCTTTCTTCATGATATACTCATTGCTGTTCTCTAATTTTGATCAGTGTTCTTGTTCAAATATCTCATTTAAGTTTCTTATACTGTGCTTCTGAATGTATGTAACTCATGATATATGGTTAAAATACTGCACTTTTACTCCCGTTTGGATCATTTCCAAATAGGACTACATAGTGACCTTGACATTTAGGAAATTGTAGGTTGTTCTCTAATTTTGCAGAGTTTGTATGTTCCTTGGTTTTCTCCAGGTGCTCTGGTTTCCTCCCACAGTTCAAAGACAAACAGATCAGGTCAGCTGGCTACTCTAAATTGCCCATAGTGAACGTGAGTGTGAATGGTTGTCTGTCTCTGCGTGTTGGCCCTGTGGTGGATTGGCAACCTGCCCAGGTTGTACCTGCCACTTGCCCACTCAGCTGGGATTGGCTCCAGCTTGATCTGTGACCCGCCATGGATAAAAGGTGTAGAAAATAGAAGTATGGTTGGAGTGCAATGCAATCACTGTAGTATGTGAGTGTACATGCTTCTACAGTAAAGGGCAAGTATAAAATGCAATGCAATTAAAAGATACTTTACAATTCGGTAAATGAGTGTATACTATGATATACAATATATAAAAGATTACTTTTTATAAGACCTCAAACACAGAATAATGAAAGTAACACCCACACATTGCATTACATTACATTTCGCATGCACATTACAATTGATTTTACTGCAAAATCTTTTTTTTTCAAAAGGAAGGATGGAAGGAAGGTTTATTTTTTCTTAGTTTGCAATACTTTGACACCATACTTTGTTACTTCCAAATATTCTTAGAAATTACTTCTTTGTGATCAAATAATTAGTTACATTTTAGTTTTGTTTATGCTAGTAAACGTGCACTTCTTGTGGAGGCTGTAATATCTGTTTACTCTTCATCCCATAATTGCAGTATTCGTCGTCTTCTGTGCGAGGAAATTAGATGTCATCGGAACCTTGTCACTATTGCAAATCCACTACTGTTAGCTTGAGAAGTGTCACATTTATGCTCCTTTTTGGATAAAGGTTATGACACTATTTTCCTTGGATTATATAGGAAAATAGAGCTGTCTAGAATGAAATTATGCTTCTACATTTAGTGCCGATGACAGAAACTCAAATAAATATGTCTGTGGAAGGTAAATTTCCTGCCTTTTATGGTACCAGTGGCCAGTCAGAGATAACAAAATTATGCATCTGCATATTTTTCACGCATAGTGTTTTTTCTGTACTTCCTCTTACTCCATCATAATCTGGCACTTACAGCAGTGCCTTATAGTGTGGCAGACACGGCAAGACTCTGGTATTTTTCCAGTGGCAAATTAGATTATATCTCTTTCACCCAATAAATTGTGCACGAGATTGCACTGATGTTCAGGACACATTCTGTTGCAGACGATCAGACCTCAGTGAGATTAAATCAACTTTCGTTCAGACTCTTCACTCTGATTTATTTACTGTGCTCAAAACAATGTCACACAAAACTATTAAAGAGAAGATACAGTGTCTATGTTTATAGAAATGTAGAAAATACAAGAAAAATGGCTAGCATGGCCGTGTCTCGATGTATGAGTTGTCTTAAATTTAAGCAAAGTTTCATATCTCAGATTGAAAAGCTTTGCATTAGAAAGGGAAATGTTTGTGAGTTCAAAAGTTTGCTTGCTGGCCTCCTGTGACTGGGGAAGTACCGTAATTAAAGTAAGGCCAGATTGTAAGTTGCATTTTGCCCTAAACTTTGACACGGTGGTGCAGTGGTTAAAACTGTTGCCTAACATCAGGAAGGCTCTGGGTTTGAGCCTGCGAGCTGACTGGGGCCTTATTGTATAGAGTTTGCATCTTCTCCCTGTGTCTGTGTGGGTTTTCTCCAGGTGCTCTGGTTTCCTCTCACAATCGAAAGACATGCAGATTAGGTCAATTAGGTGTGAATGCAAGTGTGAATGGACATGCCCAGGGTGTACTCCACCTCATCCCTGAAATCAACTAGGATTGGCTTCAGCTTCCTCCTGGCCCTTAATGGGTAAGCAGTATAGATTATGGATGGATTGATTTCACCCTAAACCTTTTGTATATTCCGCAGTTGTCTGTGTCTAGTTCTTTTAAAAACCTGGATCGATTTACCTTACAAAGTTGTCACTATTATTCTGATGTATAGCTGCTTGTTTAAGAGGTTGTACAATTTGTATATCAAATCATGAGTTAGAATATGTTCATATGTTGTAAGAGAATGAGTGTATGGTGTATTTTGCATTTTCACGAACAATGTCTCCACTAATGTCTAGCTAATACGATGTAACAGGAAATACAATGTAACAGTTAATATTTACTTATGTAAAATGAGACAAAATTGCTCTTCAAAGATTGATTATCCACTGTAGACCACGACATAAGTGGCTTTGAAATTTAGCAGTAAACTTGCAAAAGTGTACTGGGTGATCAAAGTGCAAAAATGTACCAATAAGTTGTACCAATCAGGCCAATTGCTCTTTTAATCCAAACTCACTCACTCATCTTTGGATGCTTAATCCTGTTCAGGGTTGAGGGGGAAGCTAGAAACAATCCCAGACGACTTCAGGCGAGAGGCGGGGTACACTCCACGGGGCCAATCCACCGCAGGGCCAACACACAGAGACAAACAACCATTCACATGAACATTCAAACCTCAGGCAATTTAGAGTAGTCAATCTTTAGACTGTGAGTGGAAAAACGCACACGGACAACGTGCAAACTCCACACAGAAAGGTGCCCAGGTCAGCCCCGGGGATTGAACCCAGGACCTTCTTGCTGTGAGGTGACAGTGCTAATCACTACACCACCGTGCCGCCTTAATACAAGCGATGTGTTCATTTTTTTGGGATGTGTATTTCTAAATGGTGGAGATTTTGTATGTATTAAATTATTTTACTGTAAATGAGCTACTTGAACGTTTTTTCCATTAATGTTCTTGAAAATATAAAGCAAACAATCTGTTAAACACAAGGCCCTTTATATCCTGAGCACTGAGAAACATGCACAGAAATGAAAAGTTGAAAGCTGCCATATGATTAGGGGTAAAAGATGAGTCTTTCACAATCTATAGGCTCTGCCTTCTATCAACATGCCTGTAGGGAACTCATTTTGAAAATCCATTTCTGGAGTCTTTCAGAGCTGACCTTGGACAAAATCTTCAATTCCCACATGTGATCCTGATGATCACCTCAAGGCCAAGAAAAGCAAAGGAAAGAAAATGTTCTAAATATCATGACCTGATCAAGGGCAGAGAAAGAACCTGGATGTGCCGCAGAGGCTGTCTAGATATTCTGCTGATATCAATAGATCTGTGAGAAAAATGTGATAGCAGGGCAAGGCATAAAATCATACAGATACAGGCCAAGAGTTTCAGTTAATGTCCACAGGAACCTTCAGAATAGGGAACTAAATGTGATCTCAGTGACTTTGACCATGCCATGGTCGTTGGTGTCAGACAGGCTGGTTTATCTGAAACATCAGAATAGTGTTCTCAGTGACTTTGACCATAG
This sequence comes from Chrysichthys cranchii, assembly GCA_030068335.1. NCBI lineage: Eukaryota > Metazoa > Chordata > Actinopteri > Siluriformes > Claroteidae > Chrysichthys > Chrysichthys cranchii. The sequence continues at coordinate 6,884 of JAQMCW010002026.1, forward strand.
CATTGCATTTGCTGGTGGCAAAAGGGCTAGGTTGAATATTTCAGAAACTGCTGATCTGCTTGGATTTTTACATGCAACGGTGTGTAGGGTTAGCACAAAGGAAAAAAAAACATCCAGGCAGTGAGAGTTCTACCGGCAGAAATACCTTGCTGACTTGAAAACTCAAATGGCCAGACTGGTTGGAGTTGAGGGGAAGGTGACAGTAACTCAAATAAGCAGTCTTTATGACCATGGTAAGCAGAAAAGCATCTCAGAAAACAAAACACCTTAAATGTGGAGGAGAATGAGCAACAACAGCAGGAGACCACATAAGGTTCCACTTCTGTTAGCCAAAAACAGGAAGCTTCAGTGGGCAAAAACTCACCCAAACTCGCATGGATCTATCTATCTATCTATCTATCTATCTATCTATCTATCTATCTATCTATCTATCTATCTATCTATCTATCTATCTATTTATTTGCACTATTTACTGTAAACTCTACACACAAAGCAATTTCTGAAAAACTCAAATCAGCCCGTCTGGCACCAACAAACATGTCATGGTCAAACAAGTCACTTAGATCACCATTCTGATATTTTCACTGAACTGAACATTAACTCTTGACCTGTAACTATATGGCTTTATGTACTATGCTGCTGCCACATGATTAGCTCATTGGATAACCGCATGAATAAACTGGTGTACTCAGTGGCCATTAAATATATGACATGGCTAATACTACAGCACTTGTTGAATAGGTATTGCAATACTAAGAAATGCTTATGGTTATTTTATTGATTTGTATGAAATATGTACATGTGAGAATGAAACTGTAATTGCAGATGGCTGAGTTTTGAACACTGAGTAAAAGATAGCAGGCATAAAAAAAATACTTCTCTGTGATCTCATCTGATCTTTCTCCTACACTCTCTCACAGAAACCGTTAAATATGAAATATTTAGATAACTATTTTCTTTTTCTGTCACAGCATGCTGCACGTCAAATTTCCCAGCACCCCTCTAAAGTTTGTGATTACCATATGACTACGTGTGTGTGTGTGTGTGTGTGTGTGTGTGCGTGCAACCCATTACCTTAAAACTGTATTTTCATGATTTTGTTCTTATCTTCCATTTTCAATGGTCCTCTTAACTTGTGTACTCTCACCTAATACTCAGGTGGCAATGCCATTTAGGAACGACATGACATGCTATCACTAATGAAATGGCTATACATTTACATGACTGTACCATCAGTATGAGTCAAAAATTCACGTAGTCATTAATCTGGGCCATGTAGATTCATGCTCCGAGTCTGCTGCTGGCAGCTCTATGCTCCAAGACATCTGTGCGTTTATGTTAATGCATTAGACCTGTGAGAAAACTGCATGTCGTTATTTTTTCATATGCATTTAGAGGGATTTCTGTGACAATATTAGAGCCACACTCAGAGGTGGGCGTCAGTGAAAGCAGTAGCAGTTCTGTGTGGGAAGACAATAATAAGGAGACGTTTGTCTGTGCGCTTGGAAGAGGTTGCAAGGAAAAATGCATCCTTTTCTTTATTTGTCATAACAGATTTGAGTAAGTGCACATAATGTCATTTTATATGACTGCCTCATTCACGCCCGTTTCTCTTCTTCCCAAACCTGGAACCTCAATAAGCCAAAACAATTTTTTAAAAAAAGATTCTTTGTACATTTCAATAGTGTATTTATACAGGCACATCTAAAGTCTGTCTGTCTTGCTACAATACAGTCACCCCTTACACAAAACACACAGATGTCACACATGTATAATCAAACTGTGAATTTTCATCACCCGAACTGGCTTCCAACTGCAACTCCCAGAACACAACGCAGCCTACAAACATAGCCTCTGAGGACTACAACACCCATCCACCATGTTCTCTGAAACCATGTTACTGATTACACACACCATTTACTTCCCAGCCACACTCAACATATAAGGATTAAGTATAAGCGTAGTGTTTTTGTACTTGTCAATAGCAAACCTTTAAATTTTGTATATAGTCTTTCTGGTGTTTGATCCCATTTCTAGTTTCCAGTCTTTTATCTCTACCCAAGTTTTTATCTCTGCCAAGTTTATGCAGTTAGCTCATCGCCTGATCATTGCCTGTTTACTGATGCTGTCTGAAAGCTTTAATAAAGCTTTGTTTTACCCGCACATGCGTCCGCATGTGACTTCGAGACATGATGATGCTAAATGATTCATTTATTTTTTAAAAGAAATTTATTTTTTATTTTATTTTACATATGATACCTTTATTTGGGCAGGGGGTAGCTCAGGCGGTTAAGACGTTGGCCTACTGATCGGAAGGTTGGTAGTTCAAATCCAAGCGCTGCCATTGCTGGGCCCTTGAGTAAGGCCCTTAACCCACAGCTGCTCAGTTGTATAAATGTAAGTCGCTCTGGATAAGAGCATCTGCCAAATTACAATAATATGTAATATATATTTTCACGGGTAAAACTGAAAAGGCAGTAGAATGAGAAGACGACGAGACAGTGACTGAAGTGGTTAACCATTAACCTGCTTAACACTCACTTTGAAATTATGAAGAAAAAAAAAGAGAAATGGAAAGCCAAAATTGGGGAGGAAAAAAAGGTTTTTATGCTCAAATGAGGTGGTTTTTCAGACTATTCAATAAAGCAACATTTTGCAAAACTTAAATGGAAATGCATTTTTTGTATTTAAGTCACAAGGTTACCTTTGCTGCATTTGCAAGAGGAGAAAATACAGCTTCAGCTGCATAAAACTACTCAATGGAAACACAGATAACTTGCAGTTGTGGTTCATTGAAATTTTCAGATTTTTATAGCATCACTTCTATGTCATGCAAAACTGCAATGGAAACCTGGCTAGGGACAGAAGTTGCCCTGTTACTATTGCAAACGATACAAGAATCCTCACATCCATCCTCTGATCAAAAAGTTTAATAATCCACTTATACCTCAATATAATAGGGTTAGATGAATAATCAAACTTATATCTCACATGTAGGTGCCAATGAGAAAAAGGCTTCCCTTCTGACCTTCTTTAATTCTCACAGCGTCTGTCTGATTTTCTATACTCAGTAGCCAGCACACCCAGATCACATAAAAGATTACACTGTTTAAACACTGCCTGTGCTTCTGATGGAGCTCTATTCCAAAAGGTGTATTCTCCTCCTCAACAAGAACCTTCAATTCTGACTGCGATTTCTGTGCAAATGGATGTTCTTTATCTTACAGTTTGTCATTGCTAGCAGCTTATTCACGAACCTTTGCTGCATTTTCTATGACTTTTCTTAATATTTAACTTGCCTTTTTGAGAAGCATAGTGTATTTATTTTCTTTGTATTGGAGCCTTAAGTTGGATGCTCCTCAGCAGAATAGGTGGTGTGGTTGCATTTCTGAATTATTATCAAGCACCAGTCTAATATTTACTTATTTAAGAAATCGATACACCAGTTGGTTGGACATTTATAATATGGTTATGAAGGATTAATGTGCACCTTCTAGGGCTTTAAAAAAATTGTAAACTTGCCACAGAAACAAACTAATAACTTAAACATTAACATAAAGGTACTACATAAACCCCACAATCACAACTAAAGAGCTTTGATTATAAAGCTTTCATAAGTCTTCCAACATTGCAGTACTTTATATTGTAAATGAACTAGTAAATAAATAAATAAATAAATAAATAAGTAAATAAATACATGTGGCTTGTGCAAAAATATATTGACCGAGCAGTGGTGGTGCACCATTCCATTGTGCAGTCTCACAAATATCTGCATGGAAGAGTCATCAGAAGAAACTTTACCTGTGACATCGCAAAAGTAAATGTCTGATACACGTAATGCAGAACAATACCTAGATAAGCCAGAGGCATTTCAGAAACAATTGCTATAGTAATTACCATACAATTACCATGTAAATAAAAAAAAATGGAACTCATTGGCCATGACAGTAACAATCTATCTATAGCAGTGGAGAGCCGTCAGGGCCTTCAAGGCCTTCTCTGAAGGTCTAAAGAAATATCTGAATCACAAACTGATGTTAATTATATTTTGTCC
>JAQMCW010002032.1:0-10937 GCA_030068335.1 Chrysichthys cranchii
GCATGGAGTTGAACTTACCTCAATTGGGCTCCAATTATTGAGAAAAAAATCAAACAATCCGCTCAAATAATCTATTGTTGTCTTAACACAGGATGTCATCATTTCTCATAATGCAAACAAGACTAATACATAAACAACAAGAAACAGCAAGACGATTTCAGAAAAATGCCGCAAGTTTCTCACCACGGTATCCGGCCTCTGTGACAAAAGGTCAGCTTACTAAAATGGCGCTTATAGTGTCGAACTTCCGTACTTCCTGATTATCAACGTATTTTCCGGCCAGTAATCTATCTTGCATGTAGTGCTTTAGAATCTTTGGTCTAGCCTTGGTAAGTGTAGAAGGAAACTACAATTAGTGCTGAAAAAAAAGGCATCTGAAACACTAGTGTGAATCAAACCCCCCTGTAGTTTGTTTATCGAGCCAATATGTCTGTTGGCGATGCATTCAGCATGGGGTTACATTATATTTTCCAGCACCTTGGCTGTCCGTGGACTTGTGCTAGGACTTTTTGTTCTGCTCATTGTTCAACACTTTATTTTTAGATCTGCTCCACTCCAGATTCTGCCAGCTCTTCAAGCCTCTGTCTATTTGCCAGTGCATCGCCAACTCTCTCACTTTTAGGGAGCTGTTGTGTCAGTGATAGGGTGACCATATTTTAGTTATGAAAAAAATGAGGACAGTGAGAGCAGGATGGAGCAGACACACAAGCACATGCAAAATCAATAGTCAAAAGCCAAATCCTGGACATTTCTGGCAATTTTGCATTTTTTTTTACGTCTTAAAAAGAGGACGTGTCCTGGAAAAAGAGGACATATGGTCACCCTAGTCAGTGGTGTCACTAAAACTGGTGAGTATAAGTTCCCTAAATTTTCCTTCCTGATTATACAACAGGCATTATTCCACCCTGAAACATAAAAGCAAGTATGTTTTTTTTCACACTCACTCATATTAATGAGAAATCCAACATAGAAGCAATGAATTATAACGAGTTAGCGATCTAAAAGATGATGAGTCTGATGCATCTGATGGTGATGTTAGCACGAAACTTTAATCTTTTGAAGCTGTTCATTTTGTGCAGAGTATATACAGATGAGGAGGTGAGCGAGCTGGACAGACTAAAGGACTGCTGCATCATTTTCTTTACGTAGATTGAAGAGAGTGCTAAATCACACTGGCACCACTGTCAGTAGGTAGTTAAATGGCATTGTGGGTAATGCAGAATAGTAAAATAAGTAAAATTATATCAACATTAGCAGAGTTTCTGTTGTAGTTTTGCATTTAAAAAAATTAAACCATAATTTAAAAATTTCAACAAAAAACAATTGTGACTGGTCTGCGTTTCCATTGAGTGATGCTACACAAATACAGCTAGGTTTTCTCCCCTCGTGATAGTTTCTCGGTCTATTTTTTTTTTTTTTTTTTTGCTTTATTTTCAAAAAGGTAGCATTTCCATTTGCACTTCGTCATGTGTTTTCATTTTATTTATTATTTTGGCAAAATATTGCTTTATCGATTCATCTGAAAAAACTCATCTTTTTTTTTTTTTTTGGATTATTTGGTAGAAATTCACGTTTCCATTACTCGATTTTTAGCTCCCAGTTGCAATTTGTGCAATAAGCAGGTTAATGGAAACACAGCAACTCACAACTACCCAGAAAAATAATCCTCCAACTTGAATCTAGTTCTGGTTATTAATTTCCTGTACTTGTTTTATTTTCATCTCCAGTTCATGGGCTATAAAAGCAGTTCACAAACACACACAGCAGGAGCTCTTGCCTTTTGCCAAGATGTTGATGAAAGAGGCTTAAAAGAAAAAAAAAACAGAAAGTACTTCATTAGAATGTAAATTTCAGTTGCCCTTAAATATCATGTTAATAATAAACAATAATATACAAGTCATTCGGGGTTCGATTAAATTTTTTCCTCTTTAAACGCTACTTCAATCTAAATAAGCATAACTTAGTATTTGTCTTTATATGCAACAGAATCAACATGGGAAGTGTAAATCAATATAACATCAAGTTGAAATGCACAAAGAATAAAAAGAGAACTGCAGAGAAAACACCAGTCAAATACCTTGACAATGCAGCCACAAAAAGATGCATATTTCATTACAGTCGAATAGCTATTGGACCTTGTTATTTATGCTATTTGAAATATTTTGCTGATTCTTCATTGTTCATTATTCATGCTTATATTTTTTTCACTGCTATTTATTACATATTGCCCCAGGGCTTGCCTTATTGCTCCTTCTTGCTTGTACACTAATGACTGCATCCCTGAAGATCCCCTATTACACTCCCGACGTTTGCAAATGCCACAACAGTCTCACCAAGGTATCTGTTTAAAAGCAGAATGTTACCCGACTGGCCCGCTGATGCAGCCAAAACAACCTAGACCTGAACACACTCACGTCCAAGGAACTGTTGGTGGATTACAGGAGGAAATTCTCATCCCCACGAAACTGAATGAACTATTTTTGAGGTGCTAAGTTTCCTGGGAACTATGATCTCCCAGGACCTGGAGTAGGAAGCAATTAAAAGTGCCGCTGATTACTCATCCTTACCTATAAAACGTTCTCATTATACTGATAATCCAGTGGTCTTAAACTCACTTAAGATTTGGTGTCAGTTCAGACATCATTTTAAGTTTGGGGCAGTTTCTTCTTTTGCTCCATTAAAAAATAATCATGTATTTCCTCCATTGTGTCTAGATTCAACCTTTTCTCTTTGGTGTGACAAAGGCATTACGGTAAGTGTTTTAAGATTTATTTGTGGATGGCATTTTTGATTCTTTTACTCATTTGTCCTCTACTTATGGTCTATCTATGTCTCATATGTTCCACTATCTTTAGGTTCGTAGCTTTTTCTCGTTGACCATTAAGAGCTTTCCTATTTTCCCTCCAAAACAGCGATGGGATTATTTGATCTCCCTTAACCCATATTAAAAAAGGTACAATTTCAAATTTCTATAATTTCATATTATCCTTAAGTGCCCAGCCACGTACCAAACCCGAGACTGCATGGGAAAAGGAATTGGGAATACAATTAAACGATGAAATATGGCACTTAGTTATTGATAACATAAGATCCACCACTTCTTGTGCACATCTTGGATTAATCCAATTCAAAGTCCTACATAGGGTTCACTTTTCTAAATCCAGACTCTGTACAACATATCCTGACATGATGGATGAATGTGATAGATGTCATGGCTCTCCTTGCCATTTGAGTCATATGTTTTTTTTACTGCCCAAACCGACAAGGATTCTGGCTCAGTTTCTTTGGTATCATAACTGAGGGTTCTTGGGGTAGTCATACACCCATGTCCAGTGATTGGCATATTTGGCGTCCCCAATAACATAGTCGCACTAACTTCTGTGCAAAATGACATTATAGCTTTTTCATCCTTAACAGCCAGACGTGTAATATTATTATGCTGGAAATCTGCTAGAAGCCCATGATATGAGCTACCATGTTTTTTATAAAGTTGGAAAAAATCTAATATTCAATTAAGAGGGTTGATGGCAAAGTTTTTCCAAAAATGGCAGCCATTTATTTCTTATTTTAAAGAACTCCAGGTGTTGCCTGATTGAACGTACCTTTACCGTTTTCTTTTATGCTTCTTTTACGATATATTGCGAATTGGTCTAACTGAGCTGGGGTGGGTTAGTGTTGTGTATGTTTGTTTGTTTGTGACTTGCTTGGTCTGTTTTTCAAAATGTGAATGGTATTGCAAAATGTTGTGTGATTCGCCATTTATTATTTCAATAAAAAAATTCTGGAAAAAAAAAATTGCTGCGAAAAAAAAAGTCCAGCAGAGGACATACTTCCTTCACTAACATCCAGCTGTGGTTTAACCTGCTCCAGAAGCATTCACTGATTCTGTTCTCACCCTCCTGCAGGACATGACACATAAGTGGAGCACACTGAAAAAGCTGTCAGTTCAGCAGAACTGATTTTAGAAAGACATTTGACCAGTTTCTAGGACCAGTCGACCATCAGAGGCAGGAAAGCTGGCAAGGACTTTCCTCCAACAAGAGCACTGAATAAAGGTACACCAGAACCAAAATATCTCAGTATATAATTTTTTTCACCTGATGACAGCAATACAATATTTACAGTAAATTATTCAAATTATGCAGTTTGTATCTGCTTTACAGTCGCATATTGTATCCTATCCTGTACACAGCGCTTTTGAGTACACTACCACTGTTGTTCTTATCTTTCTTGATATGTTGTTCCTATACGCGGGGCTGTTTCTTTACAATAACGTTTAAGCCTTTCAGTTTGCAGGTGCAAGGGGGCCTCTTGCAAAAGCCTGAAATTCTAAACTTTAGTAATGCATATGAACTAACAAAAGTAAAAAAAAAAAATGTTTTTTTGAAGAATGAAATTTGAAAAATGGTCCTGAAGATTTATGATGATGTAATAGCTTTGGCTATAAATCATGACAACACCCAATGACAAGATTTATGCATTATATGCTCTTTTTTTTTTTTTTTTTTTACAATGATGCATCATGTTTTAACTGCTTGTTGGTTGGATTGGCGCTTTAGTATAGATGAGCTTCTTTTTAATGTTTTCTCCCTTTCACTGGTCCCATAACAAAAACTCACAGTGGAAACAGATGTCATTAATGCTATGTTCAATGTTGGTGAAGTGTCTCACTAGTGGAAAGGTGATGTGCATTCTAATGGTACAAAGGCAAACTAATCAGCTATGACAAACTGATCAGTTATTCTCCTCTTGGTTTTTACAGTAACTAATAAAGGCAGAGCAGGTGATTTTGGAGAACCCAGCAAGAGTAAAGCTAGATTTTGAAAGTAAAAAACACCACTTCTTCCCCCCAAAGCCACTCCTCTAAAATACCTGAACGTGCACTGTCTGATTACTAGTGAAGGACAAGTCCATAAGAGAAAGCATGAGGTGGACAAGCGTAGTCCGTCATTGTCAAATCCAACTACCAAAATACCTCCAAAGTCCAAACTAAAACCAGATAACTTCCTGGGTCTTCGCCATCCTTGAAAAGCCATACCCATTTTCTCTCTGGTTTGACCTCTTGTTTTTGCTGCCTTCTTGTGCTAGGTGAAAGGTCCTGCCTTCCCCCGGTGAAGTCCGAATGACCTGTATGGCATTTTCCAATGCTTTATTATCGGAGCAAAATGAAAAATAGAGCACGCAAGATTCCTTCTCACCTGTTTTCTGGGGAAATCCTATTTTGATTCTGTAACGCTCAGGCTAAATATCATTGTCCTAAATCAAATAAAGTGTACACAGTGCACAGATTCAATTACGTACAAAAGCAACAGCTAATGATAGTCACCTTGTTAAAAATAAACATCTACATCTACTATCACTTTTCTCTCTAAAGAGAATTTCAAGAAATAATTTTTAAAAATGCTTCTGAAAAAAACACCCAAAAAACAAAAAACACCTAGGTATACTGTTACCGAGTCCAAATACTTTTATGTGCAAGTGCATTCAGGCAATAAACCCTGCTCTTGATTCTGACTCTGAAACAACATGTATAGTACTCAGTAGCATTTATTATGTGTTTAATCAATACTGCAGAAACACTGGTAAGTCCTGACAACTGACATGCAAGTGCCTGGAAAGGGCAGTGGTCTCAGACCATTTGAGGCTCTGGCCTGCTGATCAGAATACAAAAAGGTTGAATACATCCTGATTACTGCGTTGTGCTCCGAATTGCAATCCAACTGATTGACTGTGTGCGTATATAGTATGTGTTTATACGTATATACCGGTATATATGTGTGTGTGTGTGTGTGTGTGTGTGTGTGTGTGTGTGTGTGTGTGTGTGTATGGATATATTAGTTTATTCAGTCTGATAAATATAAGTGGTATTGTTATAGCCATAAGCACAGTACGGACTACTTGGAATATCAATGCGGTTTAGCCCAGCAGCATGGCTTTTTTGAAACATAAATAAAAATGCTTTCTCATTACCATATGGAATATGGTACAGGAAATAGATGTCTGGAAGACAGTATAGAGGAAAAGAAAATGCATTAATTTACATGTCCTGGAGATATAGCAAGGGACATCAAGCTACATTTTTTATACAGTACATTCGTAGTAATTTAACTGATTTAATTACCATATAAATATATTCTAACTTGTTACAAGCTTCACTTTGATGTGACTACAGAGTATGCTTTGTTCTCTGTTTTAATGAAAGTTCTTTCATTTAAATGTCTTTAGTAAATTTGTGCTGGATTCAGAACTTATTCCAGGAGCACTGGGCACAAAGCAGGAACACATTCTGGCCAATTCTTCTACCAGCATGTTTTTGGAAAGTGGAATGAAACCAGGGATCCAAAAAAAAAAAAAAAAACCTCACACGGACACACAGAGAAAATGTGAAATATCAAACAGACAGTAACCAGAAGCTCAGGATTGAACCCCAGTCTCTGTAGCATTACACTCACTATATAAAAGCCCTCTTTCCTGTTTAAAACATTATTATTCTCTATCTGGCTGTGCACCACATGTCCTCTATTATAGAGTCTCATCAACCACATATACATAGCTTTGAGTTATGCTACTATATCCATACTTATACATTTCATCACATCGCACATCATGTTTGCTGCTTTTGCCTGGTGTTCATACTACTCCAGAGTTTTTGAGTCCCTACCAAGGAGAGCTTTGGAAAAGCCACTGGCCCCATTTTAGCGTGGGCAAGCGAAAACGGAGGCTTTTGGAATCAGGGACACAGACACCCACGTTCTCTTCCTGATTGATCTTGTCAGTCACGTTGTAGCCTTCCTTGATTCATCATGCTTCTATCACATAACCCATTTCCAGAAGAAAACAAACCGGCATCAGCTTCGACTCCCAGTGGGAAATGAAGCATGGATAACAAATTACAAGCATTGCTGACCTTGTTCTCGTTGCTGTCAGCTATTAGGCAGTTAAATTCTACATTTTATTATGCTACAACTACCAGTTTGTGCAAGATGCAAGCTATTATTCATGCAATCTGCAACTAAGCAACCAACTGCAGAGTAGACAATTTGCTTCCTATTTATACCAGGACGCGCATGCCCAAATACCTAGTTTACCAGAATACATCATGTGATATGCATTTTCAGGCATGTTAGTATGCACAGAGATTATTTGTGATATGGAAGTAAAAAGCTCATCTGGAAATAGTTTTTTAAGACACAGATTTAAAACTAAAATGTATTTAATGTAGCCTTAGTCTTTTCACCCTGCCTTTGCCTTTCTCACTTTCAACAAATCCTGTATGTGATGGTGTTCTTTGTGCCACAGTTTTATTGACAATTAGGCCAGAATAATGAAAACAATACAATTCCATATGAGATATATTGATCCGGTGTAATAAAAAGATCATTCTTGTGGCTTAGAAATGCAAGCAAATGCAGATAAATGAGTGGATTTCTATGCCTCTATACAAACTAACCTGGAGTGCACAATTAAAATAAGCTTATATTTATGGGGCTGCTGCTTGATAGTCCATGCAGACCATGCTCTGTGCAAGGGAGAGCAAATCCCTGTGGATTCTCCAAAAAGAAAAAATGTCATTGATTCTTATAATTTATTAATTGCTCAGAAACCCTAGACTGAACCCACTGAACATCCATCACCCAATAACGTAGTAATAAAACTTAGCTGAGGAAGTTTGATGGAAAAAATTGGAGTGTGTGAAAGACATTGAGTTCATCTTGCAAATATTTTCTGTACCACTTTATCCATTGAGCTACATTCAATCCCTGCTGTCATCACGTGAGATGCAGGGTCACCAGTCAATCACAAGTCTAACACAAAGACAAACAACCATTCACATTGATGGGCTGTTTAGTTTAGCTAGTTGACCTAATGTCTTCAGACTTTGGAAGGAAACCCATGCATGCACGGGGAGAACATGTAAACTCCACATGGAAAAGCTCCCACGCAACTGGCAGGTTCACACCCCGAACCTGCTTGTTGTGCGGCAACAGTGCTAACCACTGCACCGCCTTGCCATCTTTCCACCGATGCTTGCCTACATAGCCAAAAATGGACTGGCACCCTCCAACCTTACATTACACCCCACAATGCACCACGCTCCCTCTGATCCTGTAGCACTGCTTGACTGATCCCACCATCTCCCAAGGTACTAGAAAGACATGCGTTTATACTCTTCTCTATTCTGGCACCTAGGAGGTGGTATGAACTTCCCTTGGAAGAACAGCTGAGTCACTGGGTGTCTTCAAGCGACAGCTGAAGACCTGCCTCTTCCAAAAGTATTTGGATTAGCACGTTCCGTATTTATCCTTAAAAAAAAAAGTCTGCATGCTTTCATACAGTATTAACAGCCAACAGAGGTCTAGACTGATAATATTCTTACCAGGCCCTTGTGAACCAGTATCAGGAGGTATTTACTGATAGAGACTTTAAGCACTCTGGATAAGACCGTCTGCCAAATGTCATAAATATAAATGTAAATATAAATAACCTGGACCAGTTTACAGCATGGTGGAAAGAAGGAATTCCTTCCACAGTGCTGTTTTAGCCATGGAAAGATGCCATCCCATGAGCTCGGCAGGCAGGCCATGATCACTCACACCTATGGGGAATTTAGAGTAGCCAATCCGCAGCATGTCTTCGGACTGTGAGAGAAAAACGGAGTAACCAGAGGAATCCCACCCAGGCAAGGGAGAACATGCAAACTCCACACAGAAAGGCGCCCAAGTCGACCCCGGTGATCAAACCCAGGATGTTCTTGCCGTGAGGCGACAGGGCTAACCACTACACCACCATGCTGCCTGTAAATGTAAATGCAAATGATAAAAGAAATTAAATAATAATCTACTGCAACATAGTTCAGTAACTATGACAACCAATTACATGTCCTGTACAGTATGGCATTGCAAATATGTCATGAATTGCATTAATGTTTAGTGCTTAAAGAAATTATTTGTTGGCTGCATGCTAGCAATTTAAAACCCAGCGTCGGGGAGTATCTTTTCTGGTTCGGGCTCTATGAAGAATCTCCTGTTCCACTGGTAAGTCATTAAGAGCCACCTGTTCACTATGAGGTGTAGCGTGGGAGATGACAGCTTGTCAGAGGCCAAGCCTTTAATTACTAAACCTGGTATTAATTATGGTGTATGGCACACACATACGCACATGCGCACAATCAGCTCCTTTGTGTGTGACTGAGCTCTAACAAGAAAAATGTACGATACGATTGTAAGCTATGCATATGGTATAATTACCATCTGGTTTTGTACCTCTAATGGTGAATGTGTGAACTCTGGGATACACTGGCTAACAGTGGAGCATACTGATGTTTTCTTTTTTGGTATTTCATGATATGTTAATGATAATTCCATGTGAGCTTTGGTTTTTAAAGTGTTTTTCAGTAACGCTCAGTCAACCCCTGGTTTGTAAGCTGCATGTACTGTATGATTGCTGCATCCAGAGTTTCAATATTTCAGACTATTTCAGATATAACAGGCCATATATTTGCATCTATAAGATTCCTAGGTCCTGCCAAGAACTTTGAGGACTGAAACAAGACGTATACAGGAGCTAGCAGTCTGGGGGTGTGAGCAGCATAACAATCTCCATAAAGCAGATGTGTGTGTGATATAATGCTAGCAGGTATTTCTTTAATGGCAGACAGATGTGTCTTTCAATGACGTGCAAGCCAACATGTTTTTGCCATCAGTGCCGGTGACGGAAACATAATTTCTACCATTAAGAATGTATGGAGAAGAAGAGGTGTATTGTAATAGAGTGGAATACATATATTGCCTTCCTGCTTATTGTCATGTGAATATCTCTTTTAAAGCAATTGTAGCACTACAGAAAATCACAATATGGTAATTGAATGTAATCTCATTTATAACAGCAGCTTTGCAGCAATTTTCAGGATTACCCCTAAAAAATGAAGGTTGTACACGGTCTTTATTTTTTTTAATCACTTACAAATTGTTTACTTTGCTTCTTTGTGTACACAGTATTATTGGATTTCTAAGGAAATTGTATTTTTTTTTTTTAATCTGTGTATCTGTCAAATATGAAGGATGCTACCAAAAAACAAATTAATCTTTTTCATGCAGATAATGCACTGCAAATTTCATACACGAATTAAGAACACAGGCGTATGATTTACAGAGACATGTCTCCTATAACAGACATCTTCAGTACTGTGACTATTTTATCATTATTATTATTATTATTATTATTATTATTATTATTTTGTTATAGATTATAAGATTATGTTATGGATATTTATAGATATTTATTTTATAAGTTCTACATTATTACGTAGGTATAAAAAAAAACATTTTAGATTGCCAAACATTACTTTTCAAAAACAAAAAACAACAACAAACAAACAAATAATAGAATTTAAATATTATGTAAGATACCACTTTTCAGACAAGAAAAAAAGAAAAAGAAAAACAACTGTGTAGGCTTCTGGGTTTGCATGCAAATAAATCAAAACAAGTGCGACAATGTATCCAGAAAAACTGTGGCAGATTCTCCAAGATGCTCAGTAAAATGTACAGCTCATTTCCTTATAAAACTGTAAAAACTGTACCTGGGACTACTGTTTAAGAGAGAAAAAAATCGCTAAGGGTCACCTCACCAGATGTTGACTTTGTTTAGTTTATAACCATTTACTGCATATTGCAGTGTTTTTCTTTTAAGTAAAAATATTTAATTTCGTTATTTTTGAAGTCATCTTTTCTTTGCAGCATTTCATTTCCTTCCATCTAGCCATTTTTATGCAATTAGTGCACAATGCCCACTAAAGGCTTTACTTGGGATTTTTTGAGACCTGTAGCAAGCATCAAATTTGAAAAGAGCTCATTTTGTGCATAAAATTGTAAAATTTCTCAGTTTAAACATTTGATATGTTATCTATGTTCTGTTGTGAATAACATATTAGCTCA
>JAQMCW010002036.1:0-10936 GCA_030068335.1 Chrysichthys cranchii
CCCACTGTATATCTGACTGTTTGGTTTATTGTTTGGTGATCACAAGTTAGTTTTGCTTTCAGCTTGCAACTATAAGTTGAAGTTGCAATTATAAGTTGTAAGCTGAAGACACTATCTCTCAAGGGCATGTAACAGGTGATGCAGGCTGGGGATGTTACAATTTGGAGTAGAAAAATCTATAAAAGTAAAAGCTTAATACATTTAAAGTCTCAGGACATCAGGAGACAGACTTCACATCATGGAGTTTCATTTGTAGACAAGTGTGTTTTGTGTGCTGTAACTGTACAGGTAAATGTAAAGGAAGTGCTGGTTCTGATAAATATTACATTCAGTCCAGCATATGTTAAATTTGTTGTCCAAAAGCCCTGGGCGATGGGCACTACTGCTGAAAAACATGTAAAGAACATTAGTGACCGTGAATGTTCCTTACTGAATGAATTTAGTCCTATGCTATAAGAACATTATAGAGCAGTAAAATATTGTTGGGAGGAAGTATTGTAATTTAAGGTTTTTGTATCATATAAAAATAAAAATGAAAAATGCTTCATAACACACCATTAAAGCTAAAATCAAATATACTTGTTTTCATATGGAAATTTGGCTTCATATTTTACTTTTAGCTCTTAAAAATTACCGAGGTCCAGATCTCGTTGACCTCACAGCTCCTTATGAGTATGTTAAAGCAGAAGATGCCGGTAACATTTTGGAACATATGAAGCAAAAGTCTAAAGCATTTAGAGACATAAGACATCAGGAGACAGACGATTACCTGAACCCAAAGGTAAAACAGCAGGATGGAGATTAATTTGTGGAAAGGTGTATGTGTTGTATGTGCTGTACTCCTTTAGTGGTACAGGTAGGCGTAATGGAAATACTGGGTTTCATGAATGTTGCATTCAGTCTATCATATATTACATTTAAAACAAGACACTACAGGTGAATAGGATTTTTTTTAAAGAATACTTATTTGTATAGAAAGGGAGTCAAAGATTGCAGCAAATTATTTCTGAATGATGTCTTTTGTAGCTTCATTGACCTGTCCTCTTCCTATGGTTTGCCACAGTCTTACTTGTTTTGCTTCCTCCAAGCTATGACCTTGATGACCTAGGGATTAGGGTGAAGCCATGTCCTTTGATTGCCATTTTAGGGGTATCTGATAACCCATCTGTGCTCTTGATTTGCATACAGAAACATGGTTGCTTTGTCACTTGCTGTCGGGCTGGAACGCAATTTTGATAGGTTGGACATCTCCTCATCCCCCAACAATAGCTTTATGGATGACTAGCTTAATATGTTTCTTGAAAAATTTCTGCTCAGTAAAAAGTATGGCAACCTTTTATATCATATTTTAATATTAAGTCCTCATTAAGGACTATTCCCCTGTACTGAGGTGACAGAGCAAGCATTCATAAAGGTTATTACATGTACATGTATACATATATTTTGCCTTTTTTATGTTTAATTTAATTAATGTGTTTATTTATTTAATATTTTCTCTCTTTGTCAAAAGACCTACAGTAAAGAGGCAAGGATGGGATAGTTATGTGGGCTTATTTAGACATCGTATTGGTATAGAGCATTGTGATACTCCCTGTTTTGTATTTGTTTCATCAGGATATCTTGTACAGAATACTATTTTATGGCTAAATGTAAATAAAAATACAGTGTACAAAAAAGCATTACAGCTCTACAGAAAGTCAGATTCAGAAGCTTTGAGAAGTAAAATATCCCCCACCTCTCTCTCTCTCTCTCTCTCACTCTCTTTCTCTTTCCTTCACTACCACCCCACCCTTAGCAATAGTAGAAAATGAAACAAGATGAAATTTCCATGATGATTTCCATGGATTTGATTGTACGTAGAAAAGACTTTTGTACAGTGTCCTTGACTTATGCGGAAAGGCGTGTGTGTTGTATGTGCTTTACTTCTTAATGCTACGGGTACGTATAAAGGAAGTACTGGTCCTGATGAATATTACTTTCAGTCATATATTACATTTAAAGCAGGTGAATGAGATTTTTTTTTAAACAAGCACCATGCTTGACTTCGCTAAGCTCATAGAAAGACGTTCTTTAACAAAGGTTTGTAAATTCAGACTGCATTGCTACGTGCTTGATTTATACACCTGAGGCAGTGGGTCTGAATGAATTCAATGATTAAAAGCTGTGTCGCAATACTTCTGTCTTCTGTGCAGGTGTGTGTGTGTGTGTGTGTGTGTGTGTGTGTGCAAGTCTGTATGATGAGTGTTTCTAAACTATATCATACAACATGATTGCACAAAGTGGATGCAGTTTCAGTACTTTTCTAAACTGTTAAATTTCAGCTAACGCTGTGGTCACCAGTAAACATAAAACTGTGAAATAAAACTTTTTCTTTTGATCTATGAAATATTTGTTACTACAGTTGGAGGTGGAAATCTTATGATTGAATTCGTAGAACTTTATTCTAGTAGTACTTTTTGAAGCTCAAAGAAGAAAATGAAAGCACTTCTTTACTCTTTGATTTGCCTAGAGCTGTTGGAATATGGAAAGTAAGATTACCTACTGTCGTCATCAGACGTATTTCTTTATTTAAATTTGTTACTCTGTAAACCTGCATGTTGCCTTTTAACTTCTTTACATAATTAGTTTTAAATAAATAAACTGGAAGGAAAGTAGTTTTTTACTACCAACTACCAACACACAGAAACAGATAACCATTCACACTCACATTCCCAACTACATGCAATTTCGAGTAGCCAACGAACCTAATCCCCTTTGTGCATGTCTTTGGACTGTGGGAGGAAACCGGAGTACCAGTAGGAAACCCACAAGGACACAAGGAGTACAAGCAAATGCCACACATTAAGGCGAACCTCACTTACTATATTTTTTTATTATGTCACAGACATTGAACTATTTTTTGTAGTCAAGCAGTCCTTTCTAGACTATATGGCCAAACGTATACGAACACCTTACCATCACACACATATGGGCATTCCCTAAAATGTTGGTACAAAGTTTGAAGCACACAATTGTATAGAATGTCTTTGTATGCTTTCATCATCATCAGGTCCTGTACGTGCCGTACGGCACATAGGGTGCCAAGCGGCCCCCACGGGGCTCGGTTGACATTTCCGTAGCTAAGCGCATTCTACAGGGTGAGGTCGCCAGCCCCACGCCCAACCCTCCCCTAACTCGGGACTCAGGGTCATGCTCTCACACACGCACACATCCACACCTATGGGCAATTTAGGGTAGCCAATCCACCTAACGTGCATGACTTTGGACAGTGGGAGGAAACCGGAGTACCCAGAGGAAACCCATGTGAAGACGGGGAGAACATGCAAACTCAGCACAGAAAGGCACCTGTGCCGAACCCGGAGCTCGAACCTAGGACCTTCTCGCTGCGAGGCGACAGTGCTAACCACTCAGCCACCGTGCCGCCCTTTGTATGCTTTAGCATTACAATTTGTATCCACTGGAATTGTGAAGCCCCAAAGCAAGTTCCAGTATGACAATGCCCCTGTGCACAGAGCGAGGTCAAAAACATGGTGTGCCAAATTTGGAGTGGACAAGCTTGAGTGGTCTACACCTTGACGTCAACTCCACTGAAAACATTTGGGAAGATTTAGCACAAAAAAAAGTCCAAAAAACATATTGTTCAAAAACCACATAGTGGTGTGATAGTTGGGTGTCCACATACTTTTGGCCATACAGTGTTGTTCAGGGAAAGTAATCACATACAGTGGATCCTTGGATTGTGAGCATAATTCGTTCTGGAAACGTGCTTGTAATCTAAAGCACTCGTATATCAAAATGAATTGCCCTATAAGAAATAATGGAAAATAACCTGCACTTTACCTTTAAAAAGATTCGTGGCTGGTATGAGGTAGAGGAGAGAGGAGGAGAGAGATGAGAGGAGGAGGATTATTGTGTAGGATGACTTTCACTATAACTCACGGAATCACTGCAGTCTGTCGGCTCACTGGGATCTTTTTCCTTTCATGTGACTTTAACAAGGAAACTATGCAATGATCGCTGCTTTTGCCTCCTTTTGAGGATTCCACAGAAATGCGACATTGCATTGTCATTAAACAGATTCATGGATCACACTGCTACAGTGTTATTCAGGTGGTGATTTCTGCAAAGTTTTGCACTCTTTCCCACATTTTACACATCTCGCTGGGGGCCATTTTCACACACATACGCACACGCACACGCACACGCACACACACACACACTAATAGTATATACTAGCACAGCTGTTGACTATATGAGTGAGCCACGTTCCCGCAGTGAGTGAGAGAATTGAGAGCAGGTTCTTTATACAGGTGTACAGTATACGCATGTAAAATGTATGTTTTTCCATTTACAAGAACTTCCATTTATAAGTACAGTGGAACCTTGGATTGCAAGTACCTTGGTCTGCGAGTGTTTTGCAAGACGAGCAAGAAATTTTAATAATTTTTGACTTGATGAACGAGCGAGGTCTTGCAATACAAGTAGTATGCATACGCTTCATCTGTCGAGCGAAGTGTGAAGTGATCACAACTTCTCTCTATCACTCCCTACGGGATTGTGGCTCACTCGTATAGTCAACATCCGCATTACAACAGAAAAAGACTGATTGCTAACTTAGATCAGGGAGATGTGTAAAATGTGGGAAAGAGTGCAAAACTTTGTAGGAAAGCACCAGTTGAATAAGGCTGTAGCAGTGCGTGTGATGAATCTGTTTTATGACAATGCAACGTCGCATTTCTGTGAAATCTTCAAAAGGAGGCAAAAGTAGCGATCATTGAATAGTTTCCTTGTTAAAGTCACACGAAAAGAAAGATTCCAGTGAGCCGAGAGACTGCAGTGATTCCGTGAGTTTTAGTGAAAGTCATCTTGCACAATAATCCTCCTCTCCCCTCTCTCCTCCTCTCTCGTCTCCCTCACACCAGCCACAATACTTTTTAAAGGTTATTTTGTTTTCTTCCAGGTGTGGTAGGGTTGAGGTGAGCACATGCGCAGACAGGAGACAGCAGTACTAAACTAAAGGTTTATTCTAATACCAGGCAGAGGCGGAGTCAAAAAAAAGGCAAAGGTCAAGACAAATGGGCAGATTCAAGACAGTTTTATGTATTTTCACTTTTATTTTGTATTAATAATTTTTACATAAATATTTGTGGGTTGTGAAACAAATGACCTGAGTTTCCATTATTTCTCATAACAAAACATAAGAGTAGGAAGGGCAAAATATTAAAAAAAAAAAATCAGGCTTAATAGGTGCAGTATGTAGGATTTAGGGGCTCGATTAGCAGAAACAGAATTCATAATTATGTTTTTATTAGTACAGGTAGTCCTCAAGTTACGATGGAGATGCATTCTGCCACCATGAGTCAAACAACTGTGTTATAACAGATATCAGTGAACAGAATGGTGAATGTAGAAAGACAAAGCCGGATCCCAGATATTTTCAGCGATTAAAAAAAAATTCCCACCCCGGACACATTTTTTTATTACTCAAAAAGAGGACATAGGGCTACCTTACCTTTCATATCTACAAAGGTAATGTGTCCTTTTCCACAGAACCTGTCATTTTGTGCCATGTCTCTACAGTAGACACGAATGGGCAAACTAGCACATTTAGTGTTTCACATTTTTACACATGGCAGCTTGAATCAGCACTGGGAGAAGACAAAGGAGAAAAAAAATGATGAAGAAAAAATTAGTTGATTTATTTTGGTTTTATATAAAAACGAGTGGGTGGCATGTTGTTGTGATGGCCTCACAACAAGAAGGTCCTGGGATCGATCCCCAGGCATCTTTCTGTGTAGAGTTTGCATGTTCTTCCCATGTCCACGTGGGTTTCCTCCAGGTACTCTGGTTTCCTCCCACAGTCCAAAGACATGCCCAAGGGGTAATTGGCTACTCCAAATTACAATAGTTGTGAGTGTAAATGGTTGTCTGTCTCTGTATGTTGACCATGTGGTGTGTTGGCGACCTGCCTAGGGTGTACCCAGCCTCACGACTCAAAGTCAGCTGGGTTTAGCTCCAGCTTCCCCCCGTGACCCTGAGCAGGATTAAGCAGTAGAAAATGAGATTAGATGAGTTAACAAATGAGTAGAAATCCACTTAAAGTTATTGAAATGTTGCTTGGCCTAACAGTCGCTAAAATAAAAAAATAAAAATGAAAAAATGTGGCAGTGCATGCACTGAATGCTACCTAGAATGGCTTGTATAAATCTGTGGCCCTGTATACAGATATTATTGAAAATAGCTAAATCTTAGAGGAGAAAAAAACAATAAATATGCAAAAACAAAAAAAAACCTGTAGTCTGAATGAAACAATGAAATACTGTGTTCAAACCAGTATGATCTTATATTTGCACTTCAATACGATATCCCACTTGTTTTGTCTCGAAGAATAGTACTGGCAGATTATTCTGTATCAAAAGACCTTACAGTAATGCTGCAAACCATATTGCTATAAAACACATCTTTATCATATTGTTACCCTATATGATAAAAAACTTATTATTGTGAAGAGGCCAGGATAAGTGTAACAGTTTTAAACTGGAGCTAAAGCTAGACAGCACTAGATAAATTTAAACTATCTAAAGAGCTAATGTTTACTAGGCCACAGGACTCTGGGTTTTTGACACATTTTCAGTTTTATACAATGTATATTTAACAATAAAAGATTTAAATAAACAATATATAAAATAACTGTAATTGTAACCACTGTTAACAAACTTAGGAACTAATACTAATAAGGAAAATACCTGGAAAATCTGGCACCAGTAAATTATTGCATAGTGGCTGTTTTAGTGCAGTAAAATTGCAGTTAGAATAAGGATGTGTGCTTCTGTGACCTCCCTCTTTTCTACCAGTGTGTACTCGTCCGCCACTGAACACCAAAATTGTGGGTGGTGGAGATGCTGCTCCTGGGTCCTGGCCTTGGCAGGTCAGCATTCGGACAGAAGGCTTCCATTTCTGTGGTGGCAGCCTGATCAACCAGAACTGGGTCTTGTCGGCTGCTCAATGTTTTGAAAGGTATGTAGGGAACTATGCTTGAGAAAATGTCTAAAATATCCACACAAAAATATTGTAGCTATTTCCATGTTCATTGTGTACAACATATAAAATGTCTCATAGTTTAAGCAGTTTATTACTGTTTATTGTAAATCTAAACCCCAAGGAAATAAATGTTGGGTGCAACAACCATGGTGATATCAGCCTCAATATGTCTTTCTTTCATTTTCAGCATTACTGCACCTGCAATCACAATCTATCTAGGAGTGGGAAATGGGACTCCGCAGAAAAAACCCATTAATAACTATGCTATAACAATGTCACCCTTAACAATGACATTGCACTAGTCCAGCTCTCCTCTTCAGTGACATTCAATGATTATATCAAGCCAGTGTGCCTCGCAGCAAGTAAAAGTTCTTTTCCTGGCGGTACTAATGTCTGGGTCACAGGATGGGGGAGAACCAGTAATACTAGTAAGTACACCACACCCAGCACAGTGTATGCTTAATCCATTAATTTCAATAAATTGAAAAAATATAGGGAAGGTGTGAATCGACCCTTGCTTTGGTATATTCTTCCTTGCTCCTGACCAAGTGGACTCTATGCTTAATCTATGTATTTGAATGGTTTGAAAAAAGGGAAGAAATGAATTGTTCCTTGCCTTGGAATATTCTTCCTTGCTGAAAATCAAGCTTGGTCTATCCAGTTAACAAAAAAGCCATGTTTGCCATATTTGTAGGTATGTTACAAAAAGGCTAATGGAAAATTATTTAAAAATGAATGAATATTGAATAGAGCATTAAAAAAGAAACAAAATGATACCAAAATAATTATTTGCACATTCCTAACATTTGCTGGTAGATTCAAAATTTCTGAACAACTGCTCATAATGTAACATCATAGATAGCTTTAATAAAATAACACAAGTTAAGCAATTAGTAAAGCTCAAACACTGAATGAGAAGGGAGGCTGAACATTGTCTTACCAGCTTGCAAAGATCGCTTACCCATTTGATTAGCTTGGCCTGTGTTTTCATTGCTGGTAGCTCCTCAGACCAACCTGGATTATTCAGCAGGGTTCATTATGATGAACATGTTGGTAAAAACTCATAATGGGTCTCCACAGATCCACTGCTCCCTGAAACCCTGCAGGAGGTGCAGATGCCAATTGTCAGTAACAGTGTCTGTGCAAATATCTATGGACCTCAAGTAGTCACAGACAATACCATATGTGCTGGCTTAGCTCAGGGAGGAAAAGACATATGCGCGGTAGGAAATCTAAAACCTGTCATATTAATTCATGACACATTACCATGTAGTAAAAGAGCAGACATGTGGCTAACAGCTTTTTGTATCTGCAGGGTGATTCTGGAGGTCCAATGGTGGTCAAGCAGAGTGGAACCTGGATTCAGGCTGGGATCGCGAGCTTTGGCTCTAGCAAAGGATGTGCTTTACCTGGTTTACCTGGTGGGTACACCAGAGTGTCTCAGTACCAAGACTGGATTAAGAGTAAGATCACCAGCAATCAACCAGGATTTGTTACATTCTCAATTGGCATTCGTGACTCCTCCAACCTTTTCTGTCTATTTTGCTCTTTGTCCATCATTCCCCTCTTCCTCTCCCTATCTATCTTCTAGTGATGATAGTCAAATTAAAGACCAAAGCAAGTAAGCTAACATTAATGTAGTCTATCTATTCTTCTATATGTAAAAGCCAGACAATCCTGCTCCTCCTTTCTATTTCCATCCTTTAGTCATGATAGCCAAATGAAAGGCACAAGAACAGTCAAAGACAAGACAAACAGACATTGACAACTGAAAAGCTTCCCCTGCAACCCACAATTGATAAATGGCATAGAAAATGGGAGGATGGATAGATTTTTCGATTTTTCCCCCCCATTTAATTAACTTGGATTTAATTGGCTGAATGGATTTAATTGTTCCTTCTCCCTTCCTTTTAATTTCTAAATATAGTACAGATAATACATAATTTGAAACAAAATGTCTATAAAGCCAAGAGTAAAAGTAAATGTAGGGTAATGTTTCCATTCCAACACTGTGATTGATTTTCTCTAGCCATATTGAGATATTGATTTACTGGTGTGATTGGGATCATTGTCCTGTTGCATGACCCAGTTTCAGCCCACCTTGGTCTGCTGAATTTGTCTCAGCAATATTCTGGTATGAAGTGGAGTCAGGCATTATTTTAACAAGTGTCCCAGAACTTATGGCTGCAAAGCAAACCCAAATAATGACCTCTTCACAACCGTGATATATACTTGGTTGTGAAGTCTTTGTGCTGATATGCCTCAACAAACATGGACCTGTGCGTGAAGACCAAACTTCTCCACCTTGGTCAATTCAAGTTGAACCTGGATTCAGGCAGGACGCGATAACTTTGGCTCAAAAGAATGCACGTCTTCAAAAGGTACAGCTGTTGTGTACACCAAAGTGTCTCGGTACCAAGACTGGCTTAAGAGCAAGATCAGAACACATCAACCTGTTTTTGTTACATCCCCAATTGCCAGTCGTGGCTCATCCAACATTTTCTGTCTTCTCCATTCTTTCTCCATTATTCCCCACCTCTCTTTCTCTATCTTCTAGTGATGATAAACAAATTAAAGACAAAATCACACCAAAGGAAGGAAACAATTTTGTAGACTATCTATATTAATAGAAAAAACATACTGGGCTTGTAGCTGCAACTTTTCCTTAAATACTTACTGTATAGGTTTAACTGTATGTGAAACAAAGAAACCTAGAACCTTGTGTCTGAAGAGCTGGGTATACACAGTGAACACTTGAAGAGTATAACATTAAGCCAGTTGCACAGTTGCTGTCTGTATCATACCCCAGACGTTTGCTCCAGTCTGGTGCTTTCATGAACTCCCTACACACTACCTTAACAATACAAATAGTCTAATGGAAGCATCGTTCACTGTAATAGAAATCCATCATCATAAGGTTTTATAATAAATATTCTAATAACTGTATGTAAATCTATGGGGTTACTGCAACCCAAAAGTTTATTAAAGCTCAAGGCAAATTCTCAGAATAAAACAGGTTTGTGTCGGTTTTTCTTCTAACTTACAAACTATATATTAATATTCAAAAACACCTTTAGGCTGTTAAGAGACATGCCTATATTTGTTACAAATACATTTTAGTCTATGAGGATTTTTTCTCTCAGTTGAATTTCTGAAAATTATAGCTAACAAATGATTTAAAACAAAATGTCTAAAAAGGAAAAATAAATGCCAAGTAATGTTTAGTATACATACTGTATATGGAAAAAAGAAAGCACAACCTCCTTCAATTCTATGTTTTTATTTATTAGGACCTACATAACAATTATGTGGTCCTCACCAATTTCCATGAACAAACAAATTACCTAAGGTAACAACAAAAATGACTGCAGATTTCAACATGTCCAAAAAAATAGTGCATCCTTTAATTCAGCAGCGCAGAGAACCAGCTTCAGTAACAATAACTTGAAGTTAATAACATGAAGGAGTACTTGATAAACTCTTCTTTACAACATTACTTCAGTTCACTGATGTTTGATGGCAATAATTTATGTCCAGTTCCCTAAAGATCTTACCACTGTATCTCAATGGCGCACATGTCTGAATTTTGACCCTGATTATTTCTTCTTGAGTCATTTAGATGTTGATTTACTGGTGTGGTTGAGATCACTGTCCTGTTGCATGACCCAATTTCAGCCCATCTTAGTCTACTGGATTTGTTTCAGCAATATTCTGGTATAAAGTGGAGTTCATCTCCAGGGATATTTACTGTAAATTTGGTGCCATACATGAGTTTGTGATTTTGTTGAAGTTCATAGCATGTGCAAGCAGAAGAAGGTATGTACAGTGGTGCTTAAAAGTTTGTGAACCCTTTAGAATTGTCTACATTTCTGCTTAAATATGACCTGAAACATCA
>JAQMCW010002070.1:0-10934 GCA_030068335.1 Chrysichthys cranchii
TATCATCGAACCTGGTAGCAAGGCGATGGTTCTTTTGATTCAGGAACATCTGCAGCTCCGCTCTTAGGACCAGTGTATGATGCAGCACCTAGCCGCAGGAGAGCCATCTTACATTGGAGTGGAAGAGGAGGTGCTTAAATTCAGACCCGAAGCCATCACACAACTGTTCGAACAGCTGACAGTTCAGTGCACTTGACTTAACAAAGTTGATAATGGCAATGACCTCCTGCATCACTGCATTAAGATCAGGCGAGAGATGTTGAGCAGCAAGATTTTCCCGATGAAGAAGGCAGTGGACAATTCCGACACTAAGATTTACTTGCTTGACTAGCGCAGTGAATCCTTGGCGGACACCAAGCATGGAGGGAGCACTGTCGGTGCACAGGCTGACACAATTTGCCCAACTCAGTCCTTCTTCTTGCTGAAATTTGTCAATCATGGCGAATATATCCGCGCCTGTGGTTGTTGTTTCCATGGGAGAGCAGAAGAGGAACTCTTCTTCCAAATCCATGGAACCCTCATACCTCACAAAGACCATAAGCTGCGCATCATTCCCAACATCGGTAGACTCATCCAACTGGTAGCTGTATTTCCCTGCTGCCTTCATGCGTGCAATTACTTGGTCTTTTATATCCAGTGAAATATTGACAATCCGGCTACGCACTGTGTCGTTGGAGAGCGGTACGGTTTGAATCTTCTTTGCTGCGTCATCACCACAGACTAGCCAAACCATGTCTGTCGCTGCAGGTTTCACCAACTCTTCGCCGATATTGTGCGGCTTCATTTTCTTTGCTATTAGCTGAGCAATGACGCACGATGCTAGGGTCGCTTGCTTGGCCGTGAGCAAGGCAGGGTTCGATGGTGTTTCTAATCATTGGTGCTTGAGAGATGTTTCGCACCGTTCAAAGTATGCGCGATTCTTGCCCACATGTCCCGGGTGCTTGGTTGCAAGATGTCTCTTCAACTTGTTCTCCTTCAATGATTCATTGGAGAGCACTTTGTAGCACAACACGCATTGTGGCTTGATGACTCCCCGATCAGAGAGCGAAGTAAATCCAAGATTCAAGAAGACTTCCTTGTAAAAACGCTTCGCCATCTTTCTTGACAAAAATGATCAAAACATTGAACGAAGATTGCAGCCAACTGATGAATAATAACACAGACAGACACCGTGAGAATGAGGAGCTGCTGCAGTCACTGGCGGTCGGTGGGTGCCTCTATAGTTGGCTGAAGTACAGTAACAAACCTGCGTGCATGCAGAGAGCGAGGCAGCGGCAACCATGGGCGGCAGACTGTCCGTGCTTTGCTTGGTATGTCTGTCCATAGTGGGTAATAGGCTAGGCTAGAGCACACACATACAGACCATGAGAAAGTTCAGCTTCCGGAGTAATTCGGTCGTTGGCTGCTTTTGTTGCTCAGTCGGATGTTTTTTCTCATGACTAAAATTTTTATTTAGCCATGCCCTTGCGACCCATTCTTGAGGGCCTCGCGACCCATACTTTAAGAACCTCTGCAACAGACCATTATGCTCAAGCATTTTTATGTGATTATCTTTTAGCGATTGCATTCAAAACTCATCATCCATTTACAAAAGAGTAATCGTGCTCCTTCCAACAATATATCATATATGGATACAGTGTATAACCGTCTTATATTTGAAATATATATATAAATTAGACCTGGAATAGTGTGCTAATTATGACAATACTTTTTTGCCTAAAATCTGAATAGTTACAAATATTCAAAAACAGATGTTTGTCTGTCAACATGTAGACACTTTATATGAACTGCATGTCATAGTATAGTACAGTATAGCTTTATATTCCAGTACATTTTTTCTATTACGCACTAAAAGAGAATATAGGTAATTTCAAGAGGTAATGCAAACATTTTGCAAAAATAATTGTATGAGAAATATGTTATACTGTGTATGTGCCTCACCCTGTAGTGTGATGAGTGAGTACTGAAGAGGGCTGGCTAGTGTGTGGTCTGTCATGGAAAGCTTTACCAGTGTAACCAGGAATAGTGGGACGGCTATAATAAAAGACAACATCACACACACATGAATTCAACTGACTTAAACAGCGGCATTCACATCAGTTGTTAGTCCAAACAGCATTGTATTTATACATTATGTCATATTCCATCATATCCATGTACAGTACAAATAACCACTGGTGACATACTGAGCTGTGGGAGTGTCAGGAGGTAAGACCATACGCAGCACTGTCAGTGGGATGAAGTCGTTCTCTGGGATGTCAATATTGTCCATGTTCTCAGAGCCAATCACACCACTGTGCAGGACAGAAACCCATAATAACAATATATATATAAAATATATATATTTAAATAGAAACATACAGGTGCTCCCAAAGTTAAGATGGCCCGACTTACGATTTTTCGAAGTTACGATGGCGATTGTGATCTGATAAAAATTGTAAAATATTTAGAAAATATTTAAAATTCGCAGGTAGGCATCGCTGGCAGGCCAGCGTAAGAGCATATGACGTACGCGGACATTCAGACGACGCCCGGAAGTACATGGACGACACCCGAAAGTGCGCGTTTGATGCTCGGATCACTCACCTCGCGTGATGCCTCACTCTCTCCAGCAACTCACGGAGTTACCTTGTGTATCGGTGTACTGTACAGTGCGTTACCTCAGGTTTTTTTGTGATTATTAATGGAACAGCTCAGTATTTGTGTAGCGGGGTGCTGCGGCTGGACGGAGCATAGAGACACAGTGCGGCTGCCTACATCAGGTGTGTGGACCTCCCTGACAAACTCTCTCGTTTGACAGACGTGATTTAAATGAAATCTCACTTAAATGTTAACTCGCTCCACAGCATAAAATATCAGTCTCCCTGTTAGCAAAACAGAGCATATAAAGACCTTTTAGCCCCGTGGAGCATGATACAAAACTCAACAAAGTAAATATTAAAACAACTGAACTTCATCTGATACCCTAACTACATATTAAAACTTTACAATTCATCACGAGCAGCATTAAACACTCACGTCTTCCTCATTCAGGAAGTTAACAACGGCATAAAGACGGCATAAAGTCTTAAAGTGATAGTACCCAGAATACACACCCTTCCAAACTGCACTTTTTTCTTAAATGGGACTGATCAGATCATGGTCTGAAAACAAATATTTTAACTAATCAAATAAAAGTACATTTGAGATGTTGGTGAAGTTTCAAACAAACAGGAAAAACAATAAATTATAAACATATAATTTCAACCTGGTTACATAAGCTAAGCTAAGTGGTTCAACACAATTGTTCGACGATATTTTCGACTTACAATGGGTGTGGCCAAACGCATCTCCATCGTAACTTGAGGACTACCTGTATATATACTGTGTATATATATATATATATATATATATATGCATTTTCCTAAATTTTCTACCAAATTATATGGGCAAATCTTTTGTAACTACTTACCTATATAAAGGAATTTGTCCTGATTTTGGACATGGGCTGGAGCTGTTTAAAAATGAAAAGAAGGAAAAAATAAATGTGTGATTGTATATTTGTCTTTATTTAAAAATGAGGTGTTACAGTACGAAGGAATAATATTGTATTAAGAAATGTTAATGGAAATGTTTATAACTTTAACCCTCAAGAAGGCTACAAAAGAGACATATAACTCATTCAGTTCTCTGAAATACAGCCTGCTGACAGGGAGTGAATAAGTGAGAGAATTTGCAATTTCACTTATGTTATTACAAAACATTTTACAATAGTTAATGATGGAATGATAAAGGTAACTTGTTCTATGTATGTTCATTATACAAAGAACACCAACTACACGAAAATTTTAATATTACACAAATCACTTACAAACTGAAGGGCTTCTTCACATAATATGAGGCACGAATTTGATGCCTATTCCAATGAGGTCCAATAGTCTTAAAAAGAAACAAGGAAATACATTGAGCAGGAAGAAGACCTAGAGATCTACATGATACTGAATGGAAAACAAACCTGCCATAGTTCAGGCCTGCTATGGTATCTCTTCAGAGTGAAGCGCTGGCTTACAGGGTCTGCCATTTTCTCCAGAGTACTCAGTGGTGGTTTGAGATGAAGGGATATCTTAGGGTCCCAGTCTATATCCTCGTAACCTCTATAAACAACAGAGCATCACTGATATTATACAGAGATAAAAAAGAGAGTCTTATAAAATTATTAAAGCTTTCTAATGGCACAAAGCTGAATATCTGTCTGCTCTGGTATGTAAGTATATACAAGTTTTTCTTTTACCACTTATTTACTGACATTCTGAATTAAGTAATGAAATGTCTATAGAGGAGTGTGCAAGAAATAGCACATGGAAAAGACAATGCTTGCTCTGATAGGTGGTCAGAGATCCTTAACCTTTGAGCTTCTGAAACGTACCGCAAAGGCTTGTCCATTGCTTTAGGGGGAACAAAGGTGCATGCATCCTAGATGGGTTAAAA
The DNA here is from genome assembly GCA_030068335.1 of Chrysichthys cranchii. NCBI lineage: Eukaryota > Metazoa > Chordata > Actinopteri > Siluriformes > Claroteidae > Chrysichthys > Chrysichthys cranchii. Next base: position 4,468 of record JAQMCW010002070.1, read on the forward strand.
AAAATATGGAAGGGACACAGTATTATGCCCAAGACAGCAGCGTTGAATACAGTGGATATTGCAATGGATAAATATCAGCTATATAATTATGCATAATTCGTGCCTACTTAAAGTAGCCACACAATAGTTCAAACTAAACATTACAGCAGTGAGATCTGGAAAATATAGGGACTACTGTGAACAGTGCTCTCTCCAACCTCTCAACACACCTGAGCAAGTTATCGAATGTATCTTTAACAGCTACAGGTTAGTCATGAGCTGGGAGAGAACAAAAATAAGGACAGTCACTGAAAAAGCTAATCTAATCTAAGGATGTTGCTGGTGAGTTTCAGTATCCTTCCTGAAAATCCATCTTGCATCAGAACAGTTATTACCACTCCCCTGTCCCCAACCCCACCATAACCCCTACCCCCTACCCTCCTCAGAGCTTCACATCCCAGAAGACTGGTGGAACCAGGATCAGGTCTCTCCCTGCTGCTGTGGTCTTGTAAGAGCGAAACATGCAAAATAAAAATGAGTGAAAGTGTTTAATAATTTAAACACTTGTCTATATGCATCACATCTATTAAACAGGGTAATTGGTAAGGAATAAAACACTTTGGGATATACTGTTATAGGAAACATGTTTCTTCACCAGTATCTCACTTTTTCTCTCATTTTAACCCTGTAAAACCCAAATAGTTCGCAGGTAGAATGGGTTCAGGCATATATGCACATTTACCATCCAATAGCACTGCAAGGATAAACAATAGGACCCGTGACTATGTAAATGTTGTATTTAAATAAAAACATTTACAGGTGTAATTTTATAAGAACTAAAGGTAATGTTGTGATGTTATTTTAGAACAGAGGGCCTTACAGGGTTAAATAAAATAACTAAAATACTACTATTACTACTACTACTACTACTACTACTAATAATAATAATAACATTGTACAGAGAAACCAGAAGGGGCAAAAGTCCTTTGTCCAGAAGATTCTTCATTAAAAAGTGCTGACACTGGAGACTCCTTCCATAAATGATTTAAAGACGTTAAATAAACGTTTGAAACCTTACAGAAACTTTAATCATATCAGTTATATGTTTTTCTTTGTTAAATAACAACACATTCTTTAAATTTGTTTATCATTTGGCCTAAACTGTGTAGAGTGTCCTTCATACAACTGCTACTACAGAAACAATAACATATTTCTCATTCACTCATCTTCTACTGCTTAATCCTCGTCAGGGTCACCATTCACTCATACAACCATGCACACCTACAGACAATTTAGAGTAGCCAATAAGCCTAATCCCCTCCATGCATGTCTTTGGACTGTTGGAGGAAACTGGAGTACCCTGAGGAAACCCTCGTAGATACAGGGAGGACTGGCAAACCCCACACAGAAAGGCACCCAGGTCGACCCCGGGGATTGAACCCAGGACCTTCTAGTTGTGAGGTGACAGTGCTAACCACACCACTCCAACACTACACCGCCACCCCACCCCAATAACACATTCAAGCGGGTATATTAAAGTAAACCTGTAGAATAAAACCAGAGTAACGAACGTATATTACATTTACTTTCAAGCCTAGCTGGCACCGTTAACTGGACCCTGGAGTCCCAGTGCTTGTTGATGGATGTGTCAGGTCTGAGTGAAGGAGTGTGAGGCTGATGTCCTGCTGCCCTCAGGACACATGGAGCAGTACAGACCCGGGGTGTGGGTCTGGATGTGTCCCTGGGGGGGCCCGGGGGGCAGGCCTGGGGCTGGAACTTGACAAAAGCGTCGCTGTCTCTTTCCGTCAGTGTCTCAGTGTCGTGCCGCCCCATTTCAGACGGGACTCTCACAGACCTGCACAACCAGCTGCTCGACACCGACGGCCTCAGGAGGCTCCCTCTGGGAAAAGCGGAAGCGCAGCTCTTCCTCTTCATCATCAGCAGCAGAGAAAGAGCGGATGTGGCTCGTGATGTGTTTGTGTTTATCTGCTCTGATGAAACTGACACACAGAGCGACGGCGTCGGAGTGTTGCCTAGAGACCGCGGTCGCGTCCCAAACCACGGCCTACATGAATCCAAGCGTAGTTCACCAACCAAGCAGTGATGGGAGTCACCGCTATCTAATGTGTAAACTAGTGCAGCACGGGTAATACCCGACTTCTTCATGTGAGATATCTGACTGCAGTTCGACCACTAGTGGTATCTAACTTGGTGATGTCATTTAGGGGGCTACAGTGGTAGGCCTGTGCGGTTTGGGACACGACCCGTGGTTTGTTTGACCTGATTAGTGCTATGTGACGGTGTCCTCTAAAAGCTACATGGCTAACGTGTTTGAAGTCACTTTTGTTAAATGTACTGTTACTTTGAAAGTTGATAACCGACCTTTTCAGCACAATATAACTTTACAACAGGAGGCAAGTCTGTTTGAGATGAAAGGGGGGAAAAAACTCCACCAAAAAAACAAAAAACAAAACAGCGGCAAGTGCAGAATGTGTCCACTAGGTGGCGGTCGTGTGCAGAGGGAGAACTCTGAAGCGGACTCAGGTACTCAAGCTTTAACTAGCGCCAAGTTTACTACTACCAGTAGTACTAGTGCTACTACTACTACACCTCCTTATGGCTGTTGGCCACTCCTTTCACAGCGAATCATCTGTCTCCATCTAACTCTATTCTCTGCATCCTCTTTTCTCACACCAACTAACTTCATGTCCTCTTTCATTACATCCATAAATCTCCTGTTTGGTCTTCCTCTAGGTCTCCTGCCTGGTGGTTCCAACCTCAGTATCCTTCTACTGATATATTCCCTATCCCTCCTCTGTACATGTCCAAACCATCTCAGTCTGGCCTCTCTAAATTTATCCCCAAACATTGCACATGCGCTGTCACTCCCAGAGAGAACCTCAGCATTTTCATCCCTGCCACCTCGAGCTCTTTCTCTTGACATTTCCTCAGCGCCATTGTCTCTAGGCCATACAACATTGCTGGTCTCCGTCTTGTACACCTTTCCTTTCATTCTGTCATAGTCCCAACATTCAAAGTCGCTACTCTCTATCCTACACTTTTGCCTTTCCTCTTCTCCCTCCACCCACATACACGCATTCCTCCTCTCCTTCTTCGACCAACAGTGGCCCAATTACCACCGGCACCCTTTAGGTCGACAGCACCAGTGGCGGTCGTTGTTAACCCGGGCCTTAACTGATCCGGTATGGGAGTTACAGAAAATGATTCACATATTTTTCTGGCATAGTTTTACGTCGGATGCCCTTCCTGCCACAACCCTCTGCATTTATCCGGGCTTGGGACCAGCCCAAAAAGACACTGGCTTGTGCCCCCCTGGGGCTGCATTTAGCACCAAGTGTCCTAAAATACTTAAATAATAATAAGTAAATTCTGAAGAAATCTAATTTTCCTGGTGACATTAATTCAGGGTTTGTTAACATTTGATTTTATTTATTTTAATCCCAGCTGTGCTGTGTTTGCGGACACGGTGACAGGAAATGTCCGAGCCCCAGTGTTTGCTTGTTTATGGTCATTGAGGTCAAATGTGTTACTTCTGTTGGGGAAAACACCTGAACAAACATGTACAGCCATGTAAAGGTACACCTTGTGCTCTTCACTACAGGAGGAGTTATGGCTGACACAGGCCTGAAATGTCATCCCTGTCCACATTAAGCTAAGATAAGGGGCTTTGTATCAGCAGCATTAATCTATACAGTGATCTGAACAGCTGAGTTTGTACTGATGGAGACTAGGAAAAGAGAATCTAATCACAGTGTAGGGACCAGTACTGTAGATGTCAGAAAGATAAGTCAGACCTGTAAAGACATAAGCAAAATAACTTCAGATTTGCTACATTCGGATTAGTATAGCAGCCACAAGTATAGGCCACTCATTCATGTGAACTTCAGTAAAATTATTTGTATCTTTGTGTGAAAATAAATTTGTTGTACTACATGCCTGTTCAAATGGTGTAAATAAAATAAATACTATAACTGCATGAGTTTACATGGAAACATGCAGGTGCTCCTTGAGTTATGATTTTTTGAAGTTATGATGAGTATTGTGATGCACTAAAAATTGTGAATATTTAGAAAATATTTAAAATTCACGGGCAGGCATTGGTGGCAGGCCAGCGTAGCAGCGTATGACGTATGCTGATGGTCGAACAACACCCTGAAGTACGCTGATGACACCCGGAAGTACGAGGACGATGCCCGGATCACTCACTTTGCACAATGCCTCACTCTCTCCCACAACTCACGGAGTTAACTTGTGTATCGGTGTACTGTACAGTACATTTCCGTGGGTTTTTTTGTGTGCTTCAAGAGCTAATTTTAATTCAAAAGCATGTCTTCTGCAGGTAAAGTCTCCTGGCTAAGCTAGGCTAAGCTAGGCTGAGATTCCAAAGCTAGGCTAAGTGGTTCAACACAGTGGTTCGACATATGATATTTTTGACTTATGATGGGTGTGGCGGAACGCCTCTCCATCGTAACTTGAGGACTGCCTGTCTACTTTTTTCTACCTAAAGTGATAAATGCAAAAAGATTTCCCACTTGCTACTTGTCTCTTTGTAACATCATAGCTTGCCGTAGTCTCCCAAGACCCAAACTCGTATGTTGCATGCCTTCTCCTCACCGTTTCTGTTTCTAAGCACCTAGTAACTTGATGCAATGTTATCTTCAAACATTAAGAAGTTTGTTGAAATTGTTATACCCAGTGGTCCTCATATTAGCTCCTTACAAGGATGTACACACAATGTAGTTGGGAAAAAATGTGACGTCCTCGTATGAGAACAGTGGGGTCTCATGAGGATACACTGAATTCGTATTTTACTGTGTGAGTCTGGACATGTTCTCGGCAGATCTGAAGTCAGACCTGAGTGCTCGGACTGAATACACCCTGGACGGGACATCAGTCCACGGAAAGTCTCCATACACACACATTTGCACACTCATTGACAACTAGGATCAATTTAGCATTGTCAATCCTACTTTCTGGCTTTTTTTTGTGAGGCGGAAGGAAACCAGAGAACCCAGAGGAAACCCATACAGACACTGGGAGAATAGGAACCCTAGGATCGAATAGATAACACAGGAGTTGTGTTATATGACCTGTTAGTAGATTTAAAACTATGAATAGAAGTACTATATTTGTTCAAGGCTGGCAGGTCTGGATTTATGATCATTTCTGTCCCATTGCACATTTATATTAGCCTACATCCTACTGCTTTGCTAATGTTTCTAGTTATTAGACTCAGTGCAATTATCATCAGGGTCTATATTTATATTCACATCACCTGTAATATGCAGGAACATCAGACAATTGTAACAATGAAAATGTTTGAAAATCTGTTGAATGTACAGGAGATTTTATCGAGGTAGAGCGTCACCTTTCCTTACAAATGAACTGGCTTACGAATGTGGTGGAGGTGCTGACGCAGGAAAGTAGTTGGCAACAGCACCATCAGGAATTTCTATACCTTTGATAGTCTGACTGATAGCCTGATAGCACATACAGCTGGGCAATGTCACCAGAATTACTCTGCTCCAGTGCTGGAAAAATACAACTACATAAGACCAGCATTACAAGACATCTTGTGCCTGTCTCTGTCTGACCTTAAGTCCTTTATTGCGTCACAGTTGCAGTTTTGGGATTCAGGTTTCACAGAGTTATTTTATTCATTGTCCGTGGTTATTTATTCGTAGTTGTGTAACTTTACTGACATGCGGAGTAAATTGTTTCAGCCACTCTTTAGAGAACAAAAAATATTCTATGGCAGTTCTTGTTTTCTTCACAACAGACTCTGTAATTTATTAAATTCCTCATCTTGATAAAGTCACTGTAATTTCATGGCCTAAATGCTTAGCAACAAAGGCAGAGACAGATGAGTTTTATGGAGTGATTCAGTGGATGTGAGGCATTCCATACTGGAAGCATTTTCATTTCAAACTATCAAAAACAGCAACTATGTAATATACAGCCTAGTTTCTACTCTAAACATAAGCATTTTTATTTATATGGATAAACATGGATATTTCAGCATATAAGAATGTTGGCTGATACCATTAGCCATGTCACGTGGTTTGGAGTGTTATGTGTAATGTTAACATACAAATAGTAAAAACTGCCTCCTACAGTGTACAACAGACGTGAGTACATACCTGTGCAATATCACTTAAATGTCCAATGATTCATAACTGTTTCACCTTACAGTAATTGCATTATTGTAAATTGAACAGTAAAGTATTTGCTCTTATGTAAACTGATAAACAAACAGATTAGGCATCATTTCTTCTAAAAGTGAAGCCCCGCCATTATTCATATCTTTTATTTTTTCAATATTTATACTGTATTATACTGTATACTTTATACAGAAGTATGTGTGTGTGTGCGTGCGTGTGTGTCTATATATATATATATACAGTACCGTGCAAAAGTCTTAGGCACCCTATTTTTTTTAGTAAAAATTTTATTATAGGTATTTATTT
>JAQMCW010002103.1:0-10934 GCA_030068335.1 Chrysichthys cranchii
AAAACACTTTACCGGCACAGTCACACACACACACACACACACACACACACACACACACACACACACACACACAAACAAAGTCTGACTTTCTGCTTTTCCCTGTTTACGAATTTACTTCACATTTTGGAATTATTTACTTTTATATATTTATTTATTTATTTATTTATTTAATAAAAAGCTGACCTGCACTTAAACACACCTGTCTCCTCCTCCATTGCCTGACAGAGTGCAGATGTACCAATTCATGAATACATCCTGAAAGCTCTTTGTTTTGAACAAACAAATGGATTTTGAGAGAAATCTATTCACACACTTGTATTTTCAAACCACCATATCTCTCATGATGACAGATAAATTGATATTTATAGCAGGAAACAAGCTTTTTAGGGACATATGGGTATTGCTGAAAGCCTTTATCAAAATTCCAAGGTTTCAGGTAATGCTGTCATCGCAAATTGAACGTAAATGTGCTAGTGATAGTCACACGTGAAACACACCACAGCATAGCGTGACACACAGTCAAATTCTTTCTCTGCATTTGACCCATTCACCAAGTGAAGCAGGTATATACTAAAATAAAGTGAAGTAAATATATTACTGCTGAGGTTTGCTATTTTTATGTAAATTATAAATATGAATTTCATGACCGGAATCATTATTTGTACCCGTAGTGTCTTGCTTTAAGAACCTGTTGTTTATCCTATGAGATGAACATAGTGATCCTCTCAATAGCAGAGACGCTAATATAAAGATAGCATGGTCAGTCCAATTTCCTGTAAAGTCAGCAAGATAATTGTCTTGGATGACGTCCTTCCACTGTGATTCATCTTGGCTGAGAAATACGTTCTGCTATTGGATGCTAGGTCTCATCATGAATCAACCGCAGAAGGTTCAGAACTAACATTTGAGTGCCTCAGGGTTAAGTTCTTGGCCCCTTCTATATTCTCTTTCTTTCTCATGAGAAGAATTTCATCTATATCCACTGTGTTTGTGTAGAAAAAGGACTGTATTAGAAATATCTAGGATTGAAACATATACCGGTAATCCTGCAGAACGGTAGAAATTCATATTCGGATGTTAATTGGACAGGAATTCAGGGCTCCCATTGATTCTTCTTGCAGTTAGGTACGTATCGTTGGCATTGTCATTTTAAACGAGGCGTTCATTTATAGCAGCATCTGACTCGGCAGCAAGCACTAGCTGGGTGAATGAAAATATCAGCTCTTAACCAGAATGTTGGTCTTGATGATTAGCTGTTATTGGCGCTTCACATTAAGGGATTCTGATTTCATGAGTAGTATAGCTAGCTAATGCATGCCATTTAAAATCCACTTAGCAACATTAGACAGAAGCCAAATGCAGGAACACATATGCAATTTTAAAGGCCACTGTTAAAATTAGGAATGTATAAACACTCGCTCACCTTCTGCCGCTTAATTCTGTTCAGGGTCACGGGGGGAATCTGGAGCCAATCCTGGCAGACTTCGGGCGAGAGGCGGGGGTACACCCTGGGCAGGTTGCCAATCCACGGCAGGGCGACACACAGAGACAGACAACCAGTCACACTCACATTCACACCTACGGCCAATTTAGAGTAGCTAATTAGCCTAATTCCCTCTGTGCATGTCTTTGGACTGAGGGAGGAAACCGGAGTACCCGGAGGAAACCCACATGGACATGGGGAGAGCATGCACATGAACTCCACACAGAAAGGCACCCAGGTCGACCTCGGAGATCGAACCCAGGACCTTCTTGCTGTGAAGCAATGGTGCTAACTGTTTCTTTAAAGCAAATGTTAACTTACATAAAGTATTGGTTTTCATATAACATTTGTAATGTTTTATTTTACCACAGAAAACCTACTTCAGAGTTCTTCTGGCTTATCTTAAGGCTCCCATGCTTGCCTGGAAAGGGGCAGGGCGGCTACAGAAAACCCCTGGGTCTGACACTTAAGTACCACTCTGAAAGCATATGGTTAGTGTATTTTCTTTGAGAGAGTAACTATATACTGCAGCACATGTTAGAGCTCGGTAGCCATATTGGTCAGCATGGATCATAGACTCCATAACCTCTGTCCCTCTTTGTACTGCTTTTCGGGTCTAGAGTGAAAAGCGAGGCAAAAGAAAATGACCCTCCTGTTCATTCTCATTCTCTTTCTCATCTGTCCTTTACACTCGGCTTGCTCGAACAATGAGATAATTACTACTGAGCTCTTTTCTGAAAGCTCAGAATGCAATTCAGTCAGTAGACAAGAAATTATTCCAGTCCCTGACTCACATGTGTTGAGGTATAGTAGACTATTGATTAAGTTGTTACACTTAAAGTGTTAAATCTGTTATGTATTTAGCATTCTTAAACGCTTCTTTGTAGAAGGGTCACCTGAAATACCTCAATCGATGTGTTGCATCAAACGGAAAGCACCATGAATCAAGCATTTGGTTCATGAAGGACGACGTGTTCTTTTTATTTTTTTGCTTGTTTGATTGGTTGCTTTTTATAAAGCCCGGTAAACATTTCCATGCATAACCTTGACCAGAAAAAAAAAAGTTCAAATCTTCCTAAGATCACGTGAGAATATATAATGGATTGTCTGTAGTGTCTGGCTTCTGCGCCGACCTCCAGTTTCAACAAAACTACTTGAAATGTCATGTTTTGATGTAGCTGTCTACATTTAACAACAAAGAAGTTAAAAGTTTGTATGTTCTTCCCCGTGTCTGTTTGGGTTTCCTCTGGGTGCTCCGGTTTCCTCCCACATCCCGAAGACATGCAGATTAGGTTAAACAGCTACTCTAAATTGTCCATAGGTGTGAATGGGAATGTGAAAGGTCGTTCGTCTATGTTTTAGCCCAGGTGTACCCTGCCGCTCACCTGAAGTCAGCTGGGATTGGCTCCAGCTCCCCCGTGACCCTTAATGGATAAGCGGTATAGATGATAGATGGATGGATGGAAGTTAAAGGTGCAGTTTCTTAATAGAAGAAATATTCTGCAAAACATGTAGCACATTCATTCATTCATGTATTCATTTCTCTATATTCTGTAATCACTTTATCCTGATCAGAGTCACGGTTTATCCAGAGCCTGTCCAATCTGAGGATATATCCTGACACCAAAGAAGTCAGAGGAAACCCATACAGGCATGGGAAGAACATGGTGGATGCTGGAGCATCAGCAAGTGCATTATGTTGCTGAGAAACCATGTATGGAAAAGGTCCAAGCCAGATTGTGTGTATTTGCATTGGATTCTTTTCAATTATTTCTTTCCAGACACTCCCCAACACCTCTTTACTCTGCCCTATCTCAGTCCCGTGCCCAAACACGTTGGACCTCCAAAGTCCAGTTCATTTGACAAGACTGATCACTATGTACTGTGCCCTGGCCGCTTGAAGGGATGGACCGGGGCCTAATTCAGTTGTATTCAGGCACATTACACATCTTGTGCAATCTCTAACCATACCCAAGTACACAACTGGACCACTATGACATGAAAATTATTTGACGGTCACAGTTAATGTCATGAACTCTGGCAACCACTTGAGAACTCCATATCCCATGAGCACCTGCAGTCTCACAACATGGCCGAAGACCTTCCTAGGTCAAGGTCACCTGACTATTAACGAGATGCAGGTGTAACACATTTCACGCAGACTTTATAAGGACATACACACACACTCACAACTCTTAAAGCATTGTTCTTGCCTTTTGCGTACAGTCATTTCCGAGCCTTCCTATTCTGATTGTCTTTCCGTGTCTTACCTTGTTTTGTTTATCCCGGTTCACGTACCTTGTCTAGCCCTTGTTTGACCTGTTTTGATATTCTCCTTTTTGACCCTGGACTGTATTTACGACTCTGATTTCTGCTCTGCCTAGTTTGCCCTGTTTGCACGATCGATTACTTCTGCCTGCCCAAGTTTCTGTCTCCAGCCTGCCGTATACTCTGTTGTGTTTATTACTGTATAATAAACCTCATCCTTTTATCTGCACATGCATCCGGCGTCCTCCTCGAACCCTGACAGTTAACACCTACACCTGATAGTCAGTGTGCTGGATATGCTTGCTGAATGAACATCTAAATTAACATATAGTATCTTTTCTAAGGATAAATGGGCAAAAATGGCCTAGAATTGTGTCAGGAATGTCATAAGTCAATTACTATAGATTACCCACCACACTATAACCCTAACCATTTGTACGTTGTTATTAATCTTGAGTTGTGTGAGTTGTTCAGAATGTACAGTTGTGAAAACATGCTGGTCCAGCATTCCATCCCAGAAGGCTCTAGCTATAAATACTTCTACATCTGTTTTTTTTTGTTTTTTTTTTTCTGTGTAATTGCTGAGTTTGAAAATTTCATGTTCCCATATGTGAGCGTGCTTGTAAATGGATACCACCAGAGTCGGTACTTTACCTTCAGAACGAGTGCATAATGCCACGTTATTACTCTTTACTACCGTTCCTGTGAAGACTGGGGATTTATGTAGCTCATTAAATGGAAAAAATGAGGATTCCAACTAAGAGGAGCAAACAGATGTAAACTGAATTTCTCACATAAAACCATTTTTTTTCCCAGGGTGCTATGGGATCATGACTAAGAGACAGGTTTGCACTTTATTATACATGCAGTCCTCTGAGCTTGTACCTGTGAGCGAGCATTCTGGCCTTCGTCTTCATCAATATTCTGAAGGCAAAATATTAAACCTGAAAACTTGTGCAGTGTGGAGTTTTCGCTTGCAGCACAAGGCTTCTTGTACTTCATCAGCTGTCACCTCAATATCCCAGAACTGCATTGCTTAAGCTATGTAGCTAGTAGAAAGAGATCAACTAAAAGGGGAATGGATGGATTCACTTGACTTCTCTTAAATATGAAGGGATCGCTATGATGGCTTTGTTGACCTTTTAGGAACATTATTATAGTGGGATTACTGTGCAAAAATGTTTTATTTTTCCTTTGATATCAGCTGCATTGTACACGTGATGTTAACAACCCACGAGTAAGCTTTCAGAACTGTCCTAAGACATTTCAAAGGCTTTAATTGGGAATACAATCCCACCCCCTTGAAATTGGTCAATATTTCACATTTCTAGGAAAGCTCCTTATAAAGATTTATCCTTCACGTTCACTCATGAAGTCCCTAAGCGACGTATGTTGAACTTTGGGAGTTCAATGTAAGGAAAAAGTGCAGACTTATATTCCATGTGGTCCATTTGGTCTTTTTAATTCCTTTAAGGTGAACTGGACCTGGGTTCTTATGGATTAAGGTAGAATTCAGTGGATTTTACGTATTTTGCCCCAACGCAACGCTTCGACAAGCCCACTGTTGAGCCAGTTAAATCTATTCTCTGTTTGTCTGAAGGCAACCGCCCTGCAGAGAGTCAATCAATTGGTTAACATGCATCGCCTGAGTATCAAATATAGCTCAACTTCAGGGTAGAAACAAGTGCGAAGTCCTCCATTAAAACATTTATCTCCAAATCTAAACTTAGAACAATTCCAACCCTGATGTGTGGACAGATTTACTAAGTCTGGGCCACACCGAAGGAGGATCATTACCCTTAAACTGCCTAAGCTTCTCACACCCCAGTGCATATTAAAGCTTGAAGTATAAGGTGTTTGACAGGATCATATTTTACTGTTGACCTCTGGCGAGACTGCTTATGAAAATATGACAAGGTGCAACGTTTGTGGCAGGCACAGATTAAGCTGTCTCATTTTATTTATGTAGTCACACAGCACCTCGGTTTTGTTTCCACGACTGGAGTGACTGGAGTGGAGTGAAACATTTCAGGCCACTGACACCCAGAAGTGGATTAATTGACCAGATGAGCACATCCTGAAGAAATTATATTGCATAGATTTTCTTGAGAAGTTGCTGTACTTTTACCATTTGACAACTCTTATGGTATTTATTAGTATCGTACTGTATGTTTTCTCTCCAATTTGGTCAATTCCCATCCACCAGGCAGCTCATGCCATGCATACGATGGCTACTATTTGGGAAGGATGAAGGCTAACGTGTTTTCTTTGAAATACATGAACACATAAAACCTACAATTAGTTCAAACTGCTGCTCACACTTGAACGGGATGTGATATCCACCCTCTTCCGCATGCATTGGCTCTTCCCACGATTGGCTAGTGTTGCTGCTATTGACAGAATGGACAGCATATGCCATCTCTCCCGAGCCAAGATCACATCCAATTCCACTCTCTTGGCTCCTGGTCACTGATGGCTGTGGCACAGTCCAGACTCAACCTCGTGATCTACCAAAAATAGTGTGTGTTTTCTGTTGCACCAGTCGAGAGCCCTATGATTTGAATTTGCTGACTAAGATACTATGCTTATGATTTTATTACTTGAAGTATTTGCTTCAGTTCTTGTGTTTAGTTGGGACTCGTAGTAGTTGTGGGTCTTTTTGCTTTTCTTTCACCCTACAAATATCTCATAGTTCGTGGAATCGTAATCTTCCCTTCCTTATGGCTCTTTTAAATGCAAATGAAGTTTAAATGTGGTTTTGTGACGCTTTCACGTTGGATATCTCTACGCACTATGGGAAAACTACCTACATGGAACAGCAGGGCTCAACCTATAACCATTTTGCTTTCTTCAAGTTCCTCTAGCACGTTACTCTGCTTTGGACCTAAATCCCAGGACTACCGCTCACCTCAAATTTTAAAGCAGTTATTACATGAGCTGGCGGTGTCATTATATTACCCGGGAACGAGGCTGTAATAAGCTGCCCCTAGCTACACACAGAACCTCTCATAACTTTTCTTATACGAGTTGTTTTTCTCCAACAAATTTGCAATGATGAGATCTGACTGCGAGACCATAACACAGCAAACGGGCTCTCTGATGCTGCCTGTTTACTTCGACAAATCTGTCCCCCTTGGCCTAAAATCTTATTATGTATCCTCATTTTGAAGTTGCGTTTGGAAAGGTGTTATAAAACCATCTATGCTGGATGCCTTGGTGCTATTTTGTTTTTTTTTTAAAAGCAGTCGTTTAGTCTGAGCTTCAGTCTTTCTAGGGATTCTGAATTTAGCATGTAGACTTTTGTAATCTCTTATTAGCATTCATAATGTAATAATAATGATAATAATAATAAAGAAAATATCTCATCTCTTGCCAGATAAGGGGGAGACATAGATGACATAGATGGGAGTTAAATATGACTAAATCCTGCTAATTGGGCCTATTCAGCAATGTAGCATGTTGAGTGCACTTTGCTGCTTCTTAAATCATGAACATCTGCCAGAAAGAGACATAACCATTCCTATGCTAATGTGACTCCCTGTCAGTGGTGCTTTGTAACTCATTGAGGTGTTGTACTGAAATGAATCCACAATCTATTCTTTTCCGATGTTTCTGAGCGTAAACGACTGGATCTGGTTGGTTTGTATCTCACGTACAGGCAAACGTAGCTGAGCGAGAACACATTAAGGATGTTTGTATTCACATTTAATGTGCATTTTTAAGTTTGCAATGACAAAGCAAGACAGAGATTCTGGCGATTTGAATTGGGTACATATGCTAATATTATTACATTAGCATCATTTGGTAGACGCTCTTATCCAGAGCGACTTATATCTGTCTTATTTGTACAACTGAGCAGTCGAGGGTTAAGGGCCTTGCTCAAGGGCCCAGCAGAGGTAGTTTGACGGTGCTGGGAGTTGAACTCACGATCTTCCAATCAGTAGTCCAACGTCTTATCCACTGAGCCACTGTTATGTTTCCATAATGCACAGAATCACAAACAAATTCTAAGACCCTAGATAAACACCCAGCCTATGGTAGGAAATAATAGCTAAGCTTCACACATCAACTTTGAATTTAAAATTTAAACTTACTGGATGTTGAATTTTCAGAGGTCCAAGCACCAATGGTACCAAAGTCCAACAATGGACGTCTATGTATGGCAACCCAACGCACCATCACCATTAATTGTATAAAATCAGCTAAACGGATACTGTTTCTTGGTTGTATCTTGGATTTTAATGAAAGATCTAACAGTCTTAGCAGTAAAGACTCCAAGCAGACACCAAAGTGAGCCTATACAGTATCTGAGCAACGTTATTCCATACGGAGTCCCAACCTCAGATACGTATGTCTTTCATAACATGCCCTTAAATACCTACATACCTTTGTGTTTTTCGGTATGGCGAAGGGTACTACTGGAAACAGGAAGTTAGCAGGGGGGTACACTTGAATAGAGTATATTAAATTCCACTGATACATACAAGACATTATACCCTTAGATATACCCAAAGTTTGGCATCAGTACTCAAAACGAGGGGTGGAGGGGTGGGTTTCAATCTTATCCATGATTGGTCTTTATGGTCTGCTGGTTTCATTTCACCAAAGCAACAGACGCAGTTGATTCCACCTGTTTTAGTTAGTAGATTTTGGCCATGAATGAACTAGCAGGTGCACCTCCTGCTTTGTTGGAACGAAAACCTCCAGTCTTCCTTGCCCATTGCGGATGAGACTAGACATGCCAACCTGTGAGAACTGCCACCGAAATGTGGATAAGCCTTTAGTATCATGTCTCAATCGTACCAAGGGTAGTGTGAGCATTATTCAAAAAAGGAAGTCAAGCCAGAATCATGTGCGCTGGCAATTACAGGAGCCTAAACTTGACTTCTCAGAAATGCTGATGATTAGAAACATTTGACTACAACCTAACTGTAAGTGTATTGCATGAAAACAACAAGATTCATCACTTACATTTTCTCAGGTTCCACTTCAACACAGTCCATTGCATAGTGCTTGGTCCCCTTGATCGCGTCAAGCAGCTATATGTAGTTACTACATAATAAAATATGGAGTAGGTTACATATGGCAATTGTTGTTAATATTAAGGGGTCAAGCATAAGGGATACTCCTGTAACTTTATGATTAGATGTAGTCATAAATAAACCCCCCTTTCCCCCCCCTCACAGCCAGGGGTATAACTCACAGAGGGATCTTTTATTAGCAAATAGGAACTCATCGTTTGAAATGTCATGGGGTTGGACCTACTTGTCTTTGCCATATTGGTGGTCTGGTTCATTAGTCTTGTCTTAGCTGCCTTGTGTCTCCCTTTCATGGATAATAATAATAAGATTTCATGGCCAATAGTCACAGTATGCTGGACTTCATGGTTATGAATTATAATGAAGCCCAGGGAAAGTCTGAGTCACACGTTCTGACTGACAGCTGGATGGATTATGTAGAGGTCAAACAAATATGCAGCTGGTATTTGAAATGGTTTAAGGTGGAGGATACAGCCGTCTGTTGAGTGTCATATGCTTTGCGGTATCATATTCAGTCCTAATTCAAATGCAGCAATGTGAGGATAGTTTGCTTTTATGTAAAAAAAAACAAAAGCAAAAAAAAAAAAAAACCCAAACAAACAGCAAAGCGTTTAACAGTAATGAATGATACTTAGGGGTTTTCACATCTTCACGTTTTAGTCTGTTTGAATCAAAGTCTGGTTTTCCTGCAACTTGTTTGGGAAGGTGTGAACACAGTAATCACGCTTGGGTGCAGACAAAAAACAAAAAAAAAATAAAACGCATCAAGACCCTTTAGAGGACGTTGTCCCAGGTTGGTTTCAATCAAATTCTGGAGCGTTTGTTCATGTTCAGTGTTAGCATGTCATTGTACATGTGCAACATTATCTTGCATTTTTTGCAAAATGTGAAACAGTATACAATAACCCTCCCATATCGCGGGTCACAAATATTGCGTCCCCGGCTATTCGCGGATTTTTATTTAGACTATATCCAATTTTGTTTGCGAATTTCCCCTGTATTTCCTAGCATCCGCAAAAAAAACCTATAGTGAATTGTATTTATGGATTTTTCGACGGTGGAATTCATCAAACAGCTGTTTCTTGATCCAGTTGCTTTTGTCGATACAGTACCATCTGTTGTTTATGACGACTGTAGTGGTTCTGAAATCCAGTCTGTAGCAAGTGGGTGTTAATTAAAGTATTATACAGTATAGAAAAAAGCCTAAGATAGGCTAGTATACAACATACATACAGTACCGAAAATATAAGTCCAGGCTACGCTAGTATAGAATACAGCACATTACAGTACTCGCTATAAATGTGACGTTTCTACGAATTCGACACCAAATTCACCTCGCTGTATGCTCACAAATGTTTTCTTTCTGTGTTTAATTGTGTCTAGAATGTGTTTAAAGGATCATTTAGAGCTTAAACTATTTTAAAAAAGCATTTGGGGGCATTAGCAATGCTTCTCTCACAGAAATGTGCACTAGTGCAGAACACAGGACTTTTTCCCCCCTATATTTACTTTCTTCCTCCCGCCCCAGACACATCTGACCCAAAAGTGGGGTGAATGTTCTCGTGCATATTTTGGTTTGCTTGGATTTTTCTCTTTGTGAAAAGAAACCGATCCAAGGGGGAAAACACTCCAAGTCTGCAGTCTCATCAACCGATTCGGACCTACTGAAATATAGTTGCGTGTAATAATAATAAAAAAAAAAAAAAGCCCTAGAGGAGTTTATCCTTCATATATTCTGAGTGAAACTACACAGCGAATAAAACTTCACAAAGATGCCATTTTTAATAGATTACAAAAGAATGTATTTTAAAATTTAAGCGCCGTGGTCGAAATTTTGAAAACATCAAAATATTTGATGCATAAAAAGATGCATTCAAAGTCTTTTTTTTTTATTCTGTATGCACTCAAATGCCAGGTTTTTATGAAAGATAGAATGGGTCTTGTCTGTGTGTGTGTGTGTGTGTGTGTGTGTGTGTGTGTGAGACCCTTAGAGAGACAGTAAGGTCAAATTCAAGTTTAATTAACATGTTGTAAAAGGCTTAAAGTGCAGTGCAGTTCAAATGTGCTTGCGCTAATCAAAAGCTCATAATTAAAATGACTCTTTTTTGGTGCACTATAGCATTAGCACTATTGAAGAAAGAAAG
>JAQMCW010002225.1:0-20920 GCA_030068335.1 Chrysichthys cranchii
TGCTGCACAAGAGGCTCTGAAAACAACCGTTCACATACTTTTGCCACAGATGGATGTGTCATATTGGATCATTTTCCACAATAAATAAATAAATGACCGAGTGTAATATTTAGTCTCGCTCTTTATTTGGGTTCTCTTTATCTTCTTTTAGAACTTGGGGAAAATCAAAAGATATAGAAATGTAGAAAATTCAAAAGGGTTCATAAACTTTCAAGCACCACTGTATATATTTCCATACACGTTAGAGAGAAAGTGTTTGCATGCCAATCAGAAAAGCAACTTATTTCATAACAGACCAACAGACCACTTGAGAGAAAAAAAATCATTACTGCTAAAGACTGCGAAAACATTGCCTGTGTTTAGTTTATTGCTGCTCTTTACTGTACACGCAAACGTTTGATTTCATTATTTTACAAAACATCTTTGGTTTGCAGCATTTCTCGGTAAGTGAGTAAAGTTGTACGCAGTACTGGGTGAAGTGGGAACAGTGAGGCAGTGTGACGTCCGTCCTTCTGATTAAAACCAGTTCATGAAAACACAATAACAGACACACTCCTACCTCTCCTCCCAGCTAATCCTCTGTCTCCTTTCTGTCCAGCTAAACCTTGGAGACCCATGATGCCTGGACGGCCAGAGGGTCCTTTAGGGCCAGGGACTCCTGGAGAGAAATAAAATCCCATGAGGGTGATATTTCATGAATAATTGATTATTCTTTAGTATGGTGGAATGGATCACTATTACTTGAGAAGAGAACATGGGCGAGTGTGTATTATTCTTCTCCATTTCAGAATACAAATCAAAGCGAAACTGATTCTTTTGAACACGAATAAAAAAACAAACAAAAATAGACATAAATGCTGGCTGGGAGGTGTGCAGGATGGAAAACGTACATGTCAAACTCTTTTATTTATTAGTGGGAAATACGGCGAAGGGGAAAAAATATAAATAAACCTCGAGCAAGTGTTTGTAGAAACGACAAAACATCACCTAAGTAAAGAGAACAGGTTTGATAATTATGCTGAGTAACTGGTTTAAAATATTTTACATCAAATCTTATGGTTAATTTCTGCTTTTTCGTTTGTTGGGTTAAATATCCAGAACACTTGGTGTTCCTACAGATTTGGTGTTTTGTGACTCGCGTCTCAGTTTAGCAGCTCACAAACAAACAAACCCCCCCACAAAAAACCCAACACCAACCCAATACATACGAGATGTGTGGTTCATGCCCAGCAGTGATTGATTCAGGGCGGAATCACATTCTTGGAGCTAGCCAGACAAACCTATTGCGAATTAGATGCTTGCACACCAGGTGTGTGTGATTGCTTGAGCGTGTCTGCCACCTACATGAAGGTGAGAACCCACGGGTGTTTGATTGAAATAGAATAAACTCTGCATATGTGAAAACATTCAGATGTGTATGTGTACCTGCTGGCCCTGGAAATCCTGGGGAACCGGTTTCTCCAGGAGATCCTTGATCTCCGGGAGCTCCAGGTAGACCACGATCTCCCACAATATTCTGATCTTGGTAGAAACTGACTTCCCCTGGTATACCTGAATAGATCGATATTAACAGTGAACCTTTTTATTTCTACTAGTTTTATCTGAGCTATGCTCAGATGCTCATGTCGTAAGGTTTGCATGAGCACAGACTCTCACCTGGTCGTCCTTTTGACCCTTTTTGACCTTGAACTCCTTGTACACCATGTGAGCCATTGATTCCTGTTTGACCTATGGGCAGTGACAGGGTAGAAGGATGCTTATTCAGGTGCATGTGTTTCCAAGATGGGCGTGATGATAGAGGAGTATGCACACACCCTGGCATTGTAGGGGTTCTAGGGTGATGCACTCACTTTGGGCACTCGCAATATATCTGATAAGCATAACAGACGAAATGGCAGAAGACCACTTGTTCACCTGGGAGAAAAGCTTAATGCTTACCACTAAGCTTCAAGGTGAGACAAGACGTGCACTGGGACTGAGAGCTCGCAGGGCGGAAAAAAAAGAATCATGAGGTTCTTTGTTTCGTGTGGACCTTGAGAGCAAAGCTAAAGGATGGGGTTGCCAAATTTCAGCAAAATCCATTCCAACTACATCTTAAAAACCGCAGTCAACAAGGGCAACACACTTCTCTTCCTTTTACAGGTTAACATTTATTGGTAAAGATGGCACCACATATAACCCAATATTGTGCAGCAAACTTGTGCTTTCACACAAGTGCATGACGACTTCTTGTTTTTAAATGATCATTCATCATCGACCATCATCGAGAAAATGGTTCCAGTCGGGACCACTCCCGATTCTGGTTTAAAACAAAACACGAATACAGGCCCAAATCCTTGGATATACAGATACAAACAGATGTAGTGGAATTACGTTACCTTTAATGCATCCATGCATTTTCAGATGCTAACGGATCAGATGGATGGGGCATTTGGGGCAAATTATTACATTAATTACACTGCTTTGGGAGCATTCATTCAGCTGCTCATGGACACAAACCATAAACCGCATGTCTGTTCTAAAGACACGTCCAAGCGTGGAGAGAATAGTGATAAAGCAAACACTAGAATTTCTGCCACTCAAGGCAATGTCAGTGTTGGACAGTGCAGAGCTAGCAACAACAAAATTAGCAAGATCCAAGGACAAAGAGCTACACTTAGCCTCTAGTATCCACTTCCACGATAAGATCAGAATGGGAAAAGATGGAGTTTTTCTTTCATTCTCATGCTTCTGTTTGTTTAGACATTTGAGACACTTCTTACCTCTGGGTCCAGGTTCACCCTTTAGTCCCCTTTCTCCTTTGGTACCAGGGTAACCCATTCTCCCAATTGCACCCTGTAAAAAAACAAGTTGCATTTCTACTATTTTACAATTTATGATCTTCTCAATAAAAAAAAAAAAGACAATTTCTTCATGCCTTTTAAACTGCAACCATGTGGCACTTCTAAGCTCTATCTTGCAAGGCTTACGATGTAGGACGACACCAAGCCAGTGCTGTTAGACTGAAAAGTTTATTTTACTCACATGAATCCCTTGTGGCCCAGTGTCTCCGGGATAACCATATATTCCTCTTGGTCCGACAGTGCCAGTGTTGCCCTTTTCTCCCTTAAGACCTGGGCCAGGTGCTCCTGGGGGACCACGCATCCCACTGGGCCCTACACAAAACAGCACAGGAGGTGTGGTAAAGCTCCAAAAACAGTCTTTCATGAGACATTTCAGAAGCCATGCATAAACACAGGCGGTCAGATGTTTACATTCACAGACAAATATGTCCAAATTCTACACACAGTACACCTAATATTTGGTTAAACGACATTGTCAATCAACATTGTCCTGTTGAAACCCTGAATTGCGTCCAAGCTTCAACAGTCTAGTTGATGATTTGAGGTTCTGCTGAAGATCTTGGTTCTTCATAATTCCATCCCATTTGTACAATGCAGCTGTTCCAGAACATGATGCTACCACCACCATGCTTCAGTGTTCCCCTGTACCTTTGCTCATTGTGGCCAAACTCAATCTTTGTCTCATCTGGCCATAAAACTTTCCTCCAGAAGGCTTTTTCATTGTCCATGTGGTTAGATGCAAACTTTAGTTGAGCTTGAAGGTGTGGATTTTGGAGCAAGAGCTTCTTGTTTGGATGGCGGCCTCTCGGTCCATGGCTACCTACATAAAACTTGCTTGACTTTAGATGGTGTTCCAGCACCTTCCAGTTCAAGGCAGGCCTGGGCCTTCATGGTTGTGGGATGTAGCAAGCATACTTCACATTTTCTCACAGAAATGCATTTCTAGTTACAAAGTGCAATTGTTTCATATACAAAATCTAACCTTGTGGTCCTCTTTGTCCAGTAGAACCTCGCTCTCCCTTGGGGCCATCCACACACAAACCCTGTGCACCAGGATTCCCAGGGGGTCCTGGAAGCCCCGATACACCATAGGGTCCTGCGTCTCCTGTTGGACCATATGGTCCTGGAGGTCCAATTTTCCCCATGGCTCCTTGGTCACCTTTAATACCTAAAAATGACAAGGTTGTTAATTGAATCCCTCAGACGTTCCTGCTACTAATCCGAAAATATATAAATGAATTAAGAGTAATAATTAATTCGTTCTTTAGATAGCCTGTGGATTCGCTGTGAATAGAAAAGCTGGCTACATAACTAGCCATAACATTTGTGTAAATTTAGCTAGCTAGATGGTCTTGTAATTTATTTTATATACAGTACGTAGAACATGTGTGATTTAGGATCCCCAGGATAGTGAGCACAGGTTGCCATTGTTTCACTTCTCCGTGTTCTTAGTTTGTGTTGACGTGTCCCTTTGTTTTGTTGGTTTTGGTCCTGCCTCCATCCATGTCCTGTCATGGTTCGACTGCCCCATCATGTTCAGATTTTAACTAGTATGCCTATTTAGTCTTTCTCATCTCTACTTTTTGTTGCAAAGTCGTCCCCCCACCCCCACCCCGCACGTAGACCGCCCCGGTGGTGGCAACATTTTAATAACGACCACCGGGACCGAAATGTCCCCAGTTTGCTTCCCAGAAATCTGGTCACCTTAACTAAGACTGCCTTTACTGAGGCTACATGTGCGTCCTGCCACACATTACAATATGATGATTTCATGCAGCTAGCATTAGCTAGTTCATTATTTTAGTTATTTTATCACTTTTCAAACTTTTTAAACTTTTCACCTATGAACAAAAACCAGATCATGCACTAAAACAACTGCATATTTGAAGCCAGTTTATTAATACAAGAAATGAATTTAACTTGTCCCAATAAGACAAGGTAAGGGCTAGCACTGCATTCACCATCTGTGCATATAAAGCACACACCTCGTTCGAATTATGAGCTTCATTACAAAAGTAATGTGAACATCCAACATTTACGGGAAAAAGAAAAAAAGAAAGTCAAAGTTGCCCTGGTTAAATGGTTTATATTAGTTAGTAAGCTGTATTTGTTATGAGCACTTACCCACTTGACCACAGATACCAGTTGGCCCTGGAGGGCCATGTCCAGGATCTATATAAGAAGAAATTATTGTTTAATATAATAATCACGCATACAGTACATCTACATATATGCACTAGGTGTCGTATGAACTAGTTGAATGATGCGTTTGTCACTGTGGGGATCTTTGCTAGTCGGTTGAATAGAAAAAGGAGTGAGACGGGTGGTCAAGGCAGATGGGTAAATTTCTGTAATGTTCTAAGGACAACCGCATATTGTGTGAGTCCATACCTTCTTTTTGTTTCACTGCAACGCTGCTTTGATACCTCATGAATTAAATACTTCATACTGCAAATCCACTTTAGTTAAGGATACTTTCAAGATTTCAGAAAAGGTTTTAAATGCGTTAAGTGCTTTCCAGTTCATTTGAAATTCCCCTTTCTTACTGTTAACTTTGCATTTTGGTTTTACTGTAGCCACGACTAAATATTATTTTTCATTAATTAACAGTATAGTCAATGAGGGGAGACGTCGGCTTTTTGCTACCACTGTGAGAGGAAAGGGAAAATTATGCGTTGGCCAATGGACCAGCTTTTATTCGGTTTCCAACAAAGCATATTCTGTGCCATGGGTATCCAAAGCCACTTAGCTAATTTAGAGCAGTGTATGTCGACTGAGACAGACTGATCCAGACTTACTTTCAGACGCTACTGATTCCAGAGTTTAACATGATAAAAAAATTCTCCCTGATGTACTGGATATACTCGGGTAACCCAAGAAATACTGGATGCAGGAACTGATCATGGACATGAGCTCCATGCTGTGGACTCTCATTTCTGGATTCAATCATTTCAAATGAGCCACATCTGCCAGGTCATCATCATGAGTGTGGTTATACCTTCACCAAGGAGCTTATGTTTTTGCTGCGGTTTGTAGGATTGCGCAAAACCTAACAAACTGATTTCCATTCAACTTTGTTGCAGGGTATAACATCACTGCAACTGGAGTGGATCCGAGTCGAAATTTTGTTTCACTACTGTTCAGCGATACGGCATTTGGGCTTGGTGGAAGTCTGCACTCTCCAATGCCATATATCTTAAGATCCAGTAGACAGCAGTAAAGTTCAATAGTGATGAAACATACCGAATGTAGGAATACGATTACTCCACTGGAAATATATTTAGACATACACTATATGGAGAAACGTTTGTGGACACCTGACCATGATACCAACATGTGACCGTTCCCCAGACTCTCACCAAAGTTGGAAGCACACGATTGTTTGGGACGTCTCTGTATGCTGTAGCATTACAATTTCCCTTCACAGCAACTTGGAGGCCAAAACACTGCTCCAGCATGACGAGGCCCCTGAGCACAAGGCCAGCTCCATGAAGACATGGTGTGTTCAGGTTAGGGTTGGAGTGGAAGAAGTGTGTGGAGTGTCCTGCACAGAGCCCTGAGCTCGACCCTGAACACTGAACACCTTTGGGATGAAGTGGAACTGGAGCCTCCTCAACATCCCAACATCAGCGCCTGACCTCACTAACGCTCTTGAATGAACACAAACCCCACACACACGCTCCAACATCTAGTGGGAAACCTTCCAGAAGAAGGGAGCTCATTAGGACAGCAAACACAGGGGAAGAAGTATGGAATGAGTTCTTCAACAAGGACATCTGGGTGTGATGGTCATGAAAGTTTGTCCATATAGTGTACAACATGGTTGCAGTTGTAGATTTGCTTCCAGTGGAAGAGTCGATTGTTGTCTCGTTTATCAATCCTGCATGTATGTAGTTACCTCCTGGACACCCTTTAACTCCAATGGGTCCAGGAATTCCATCCTTGCCCTGATCTCCTTTTGGACCTTGAGGGCCTGGATCTCCAGGTGACCCAGAACAACCTAAGGTGCAAAGAAGAAGATGTAAAACGACTAACCTGCTAAAGTTTTGACCAAGCATTCTAAAAAAAACCTGGTTTATAACCAGTGTGTTAAAAGTACCGTTTTATCTAAATACATTACTAGGTAAATGAATGAATGAATGAATGAATATGGCTGCAGAAAAACTCTGAGCATGGTAGCTGGACCTGGTGGGCCTATTGATCCTGAACATCCTGGGGTACCAAGCTGTCCATCAAATCCTGGTTCTCCGGGCAATCCTGGGGGTCCTGAGGGAAAGAAATTCCATTAATGCTATTTTTGAAGTTATGAATGGTCGAAAACACAACCTTTAAATCCATGAATGAATTCTGTATTAGAGAAATATCAAAGAGAGTTAGAGTTAGGGGACAAAATGCCTGGTAATCCTGGAAGTCCTGTCTCTCCAAGCTCTCCATGAAGCCCTTCTGCTCCTGGATGACCAACAGCGCCACTCATTCCTCGTTCTCCTTTATTTCCTTTAAGACCTCTTTTGCCTGCTTCTCCCTGACAGAGTAGGAGAAAGCATTTGATGCCTGAGATATAATGAGAATTTCATTATGACTGTGTTTACATTACTTTAGCCCTAACATTTCATAACATACATTTACATTTAACCCTAACATCTTGAGTCCTAAACCTCAAGTCATAAGCGAGTCAGAATGTATTTCTTTCTCAAATTTAATCCCATTTCAAACTTTTACACCATGATAAAGGTTTTCATCATAGCTACAGTAATACGTTTTTCTTTGATGAATAATAAATCGGTTTTTTTTCAATGATCTGTTTATTATTAGCCTTTGATTATGTGGCGTTGCCTGCCATAAAAAATCCTGTAAATGAGCTGTTACTATAGAAGCAATTACATATTACACTGGCGATAATAATTCATGGATCA
Source organism: Chrysichthys cranchii (assembly GCA_030068335.1). Lineage (NCBI taxonomy): Eukaryota > Metazoa > Chordata > Actinopteri > Siluriformes > Claroteidae > Chrysichthys > Chrysichthys cranchii. The sequence continues at coordinate 7,757 of JAQMCW010002225.1, forward strand.
ATTCTACATAAAATCGAATGCAAGACCTGTATAAAATCTTAGTATTAGAACCTGGACACTGGGACAAACCCAACAAGCCACTAAGGTCCGAATACCAAGAAGAAGAGTTTTCCCACATAAGTAATTAAGTGAATATAACATCACGTTAAATAAAAATCAGGTTTTAAATTAGTTGATTACAATTTTACCACTTAAACAATCATATAATCACTGGGAGCTCTTCCATGTTGGGAGCCAAGGTTAAAAAAGGTACGTCAGTATTTACATGGGGAAAGTTATGTGTATTCAGAGATGGGTTATGGAGCAGTTTTCTGAGCATGTCTTTCAGACTACATAAATCCTCAAGCTAAGCAATGTCCCTGATTATGATCTTGTCTTCTCTGATGTCCTCCATGAAAAAACAAATGGATGATACTCAAGTAAACATGACATTTATGCATTATTTTAATCGTTTTAAATTTATTTAGTGCTATGATCGCATAACACAGCACTATACATGGCCCTTTGGGTGCAATGCTAATTTGATACAATATTTATTTGTTTTTAATCTGTTCTCTTGATGAGTAAAAACTATTCTAATAAATCTAAATAATGCACCTTCTCCCCAGGGGGTCCTTGCACTCCTGGTCCAGGACGACTTGGTTCACCTTTGGCCCCTTTTTGGCCATTTGCTCCGGGAGTACCAGGGTCTCCTGATAGTCCAGGTTGACCAGGTTGCCCCTTTTCACCTTTGGGACCTGGACACAGAAAAGAAAAAGAAACTGATATTGGAAAAGAAGTGACTGTCTTGCTTGAATTTGAAAGTAGTCACACACAAGACCTTAAGACACGCTGACAGTGTGTGTGTGTGTGTGTGTGTCTGTGTGTGTTACCTGCCCGACCAGGAGGTCCTTCTTCTCCAACACTGCCAGGGAAACCAGGCTCACCTGGCAAGCCTTCCTGACCTTGTTCTCCAGGAGGACCTGTGGAGAAAGCAAAGTTGAGGTAAGGAAACACTCCACTCATCATTCCGTTCAATACCAGCGTTATGATCTGATATGATTCTTAGAATATTTTGAACTAAATTTGAATGAAGAAAAATGATGGCTGAAAAGTCTCCCTTTTTAATTTCTGTATAATGTAAAATGTGTGTATAAGACTAAATTAATTTGAAATCGCAACAAACTAAGGTTTAATATTGTAAAAAAAAATATTAGACTAATAAATACTAATTATTAGACAATAATGAACTCAGAAAAGATGATTAACTGACCCATAATGAGCACTGGAGCAGAAATAGAGCCCCAAAGTGGGCTGTTTCCCATGGTCTCTGGTGCTGTCTGAAAGCTGCTAAAAAACTTTGTGGTTGGTGCAATCCTGAGCTATCTGCCTATCCAGCTTCACAAGTACAGATGATCTCGCAGGGTGAAAGGATGAGATCACGTGACCAGCATGCGCTCTATATCTTAAGTCTGGTGTTCAAACATGGCAATTGCGTTGCATGCATAAGTCATAGAAAGAATGCTGATCAGTGTGACGTGAATAACACATGCCCATAATGCACATCGTGATTTTTTTTCACTGTGACACATCATCTCACTGTGTCACCATCATTACATTCCTATAAAATAATAATATCTTAAAGCAGTGGGTAATAATTAGGTGTACAAAGAGAAAGAAAGCGAAAGTGAAATGAATAAACATGTCACCAGGGAATAAAAAAGGAGCAATGCTCAGAAAATCAAATCAAGATAGACAGAGGATCAAGAATACGAGTAAAAAGAGTGCGAAAGGGAACAAGCAAGGTAAGCAACAGGCTGAGATTCAGAGAGGCAGTTGGTGGGCTTGGGTCTCTCATTTGTCTGGGTTTTAAAGGTTTTTTTACCCGGTGGCCCAGGACTGCCTGGTGATCCATTTTTCCCACAGTTACCAGTTGTTCCCTTGATTCCTTTTCCCCCTTTTGAACCACTCTGGCCAGTAAGACCTAAAAATGACCAAAAAGAAGGCTGAGATATATTCCCAGGAAAAATATTCGCAGCATCAATGGGTGAATTTTGTACACGGCAGAATGAATTAAACCAGACGATTTCTGTACACATGAGCTCACTGCACAACGGACCAAGCATGTAGGAAGGTAACGTTACATGGATTAATGTGAACAAGTCAGTCAGCAAATGATCCCACACGTTTCCTTTACTGTAAGTTTTGCCATTGCTACTACTGTATTTGTAGATGTTTTGTAAATTTTGCATCATGCCATGCCGTCCTCCTGTTGAAGGATTTCGGCCAAGAATCATAGCTCACATGCTAAGATGTTTTAAAATTGCAGCTTTGTTGAGAACCATTGAGAATGTCTAAAACCATTCTGAAAAAAAAAAAAAAAACCCAATGACCAAAGAATTTCTCTTACAGCATTTGGTCTTTACTAAACATGGAATAGTACATATAAAGCAAATCCAGATCCTCAAGAAACATGATGTTCTCTAGTTTACTGCACAGGCCCCCGACCCTGGTTCTCCAATACCAATACTCCAACGTCAGGGTTCGGAAATTCTACTGTAGAGCCATATTATTGTCACCTATGTCCCCGGGGTCTCCTGGGTCACCAGGATTGCAGACATTATGCGGTTCCCCTTTAGGACCCGGATCCCCCTGGTCCCCTCTCAGGCCTTGTGGACCTCTGCAACCTGTTTGCCCATCAATGCCCACACAACCTAAGCAGAAGTGTAATAATCAGTAAGGATTTCACTCATCTTTTATACTTTTATTCTTGTATAAATCTAAATGTTCATGATGATTAGTGTTGTCATGATACCATGAATATCGTCACGATGACAAATAATAAAGTGTGCACAAGTGTACGAATGTGTGTACATGGGGGCGTTACCTGTAGGCCCAGGTGGTCCAGGACATCCAGGGTTTCCGGGAGGTCCAGGACATCCAGGGTTCCCGGGAGGCCCGTCGATCCCCCGTGGGCCTGAATATACAGGGTGATGTTTCAAAATCAGCACTAACTATTAACCATACCGTCTTCATTCCAAACAAACACTAATGTAAGTTTACCTTTATTATTTGCATTTTACAACCAATTAGGACTTGTTTTAGTGTGCGTGTTGTACATGTGTTTATTAAGTACCTGTGTAACCAGGCAGACCACTCTTCCCCTTGAATCCCTTTATTCCAGGTGGACCAGGTAGACCTGTTTCTCCATTGGAACCAGGTGTCCCAAATGGCCCAGGACCACCAGGAAAACCTTGCCCCTGACATCCAGGATCGCCCTGCATACCTTTCTCACCCTGACATCCTGAACAGAATAGGGTGTTTTTGTGTACCATGCAGATATTCTACACAAGTGTCAAATCCTTCTGTACTACACGTACTCCTTCAAACTCCCAAATTGAGTCCATGTGGAACTCATGAAAGACAACAATCTAAGATAAAACTTTGAGGTCACATACGAGTTGGTCCTTTTGCAATACCTTCGGACTGTACGTCTCAGTAATTTTCCATTATTATTTCTACATTTATGACGTTTATGGATGAAAGCTCCTTTTGTAAAAGATCTCACCTCTAGTTCCAGGCATTCCTTTCAGACCTGGGACGCCATCGTTACCTGGCCAGCCCGGAGTACAGACTCCTATGGAACCAGTCACACCTGGCTGTCCATCACATCCTGCGTCACCTGATTGCCCAACAGACGGACAAGTGAGTAATATTCCCAGTTGGTTTGTCTTTGCATTCCAATAATGAACTCCGATCTCCCTAAATTTACTCACAACCAAACCATACTCAAGCCAACAGACATTTTAGCATCTTCCGAGCTAGCACTGGCCTGTACTTGCCTACTGTTTTGTCATTAGGGTTTTACCCTTAAGTGTACACCATTTGTACCTTTAGCGTATATCTTTTTCTGAGAAAGGTGCAATTAGTGCCTCCGCAAAGCTTTAAACATTTGTGTACCTTAAATATGTACCTTTATAAACATACAGAATATTCACATTTCCTAGTGAAAGATCCATATTAAAGGGACAAAAAAAAATCTACCCTTGGTGGTACCACCACAGGGATGAGTAAAAGGAGTAAAAGTTCAGTCTTATTTTTTGAGAGTCTTGTACACAACAGCTATCAAGCAAGGAAGGAAGACTTTTCTGTAGCATAGCATAAGCATGTAATAGTATGCAGAAAATCTGAACACACATGAAAGACGGTGCTATCTGCCCACGTCACAATGCCTGCAGGAACAGATGATTGGCTAGGGTCGCTCTGAATGGCAGGGAAGAGATTAATGCAAGTCTGTCAATTACGACTCCTGGCCATGTATGGCTGTGGCACTGTTAGGAATCAAAGGACTCAATCTCCACATGATGAAACGAATGCTTTCTTGGTGCACAGCTCTAGGATCCCTGAGTATGGTGTATTTGTGGTTCATTTTGTGGTCCACTTGATCGATGCCTTGTGAAAACAAAGTGGTCCCTGTGGTCCCTGTCTTCACATTTTAATTAATAGCTAGCTGATGATATGGAGCTGTAGTGTTTTCTGTCACCCCGAAGAAAAGAAGAAAAAAAACCATTAGCAAACTGTACTATGGATGCAAAATCCATACAATATTTCAGCATACAGACAGGACTTGGGAAAAACGCTGCAGCAAATGCAATAAACAAAACTATTTCAAAATATATTTATCATGAGTATAAGACACATATCCATGATTTGCACTGACCCACTGGCCCTGGGTATCCATCTTTCCCTGGCTGTCCAAAATCTCCAGGGCTTCCTGGACAACCTGCTTCACCAGTAGGCCCAAGTTCCCCGTCATCCCCAGGAGGCCCTCGACTGCCCGTGAGCCCTGGAAGACCAGTACCCCTATCGCCCTGAAAAAAGCAAGTGTAGAGATGATAAGTGTCCTGTCGGTGTCCGAATGTAATAATTTCAGGGAAGAAATGCTGACTTGGAATCAGAGCGCACTGTCTGTATGTGTGAGATTACGTTGCAAACTTTAAATGCTTTATAAGATCAAGTACATAAGGTAAACTTAATTGCTTTTAGGATGGATCTTTAAGATCATTCATTAATTCATTCATCTTCAGTAACCACTTTATCTTGTTCAGTGATGCAGTGATACCAGAACCAATCCCAGGAACACTGGATGCAACATCAGTAGTTCACCATGAACACTCAAACACTCGACCCATCCCGACCCCTGAGCAAAAAATTCCACATGGACAGCTACCCAAGCTCAGGGTTGTACTGGATCTGTGAAGAGGCAACACTACCTACTACGCCACCATGCTGTGGATTCTTTAACTGTAATCTCAACATTTGCTAATACCTTGTTGTATGTAAATAATGTCGTCATTCTGACCTTAGGCCCTGGCATCCCACATTGTCCTATGGGTCCTGGGAAACCAGGTTCTCCAATGCCAGAGGGACCTGGACAACCTTGAAAGCCCTTTTCACCTGATACAGTTTGAGACAAAGGTATGTTGGTTACTCAGGAAACATATATTGTAGGTATATTACAGGTATGCAAAAACGCCCTAACCTTTCCAACCAGGAGGTCCTGGTAATCCTGGGTATGACAGTCCTTTTTCACCTTTTATGCCACAACGTCCTGGACGACCACATACCCCTTTGAGTCCCACACACCCTAAGACAATCACGTATAAATATACATACAGAGAGAGAGAAAGAGAAAAACAAACAGAAAGAAGCTATGAGAAGGGATGGTGTAGAAGCCAAACAGAAAGATGATTCAAATAGTGTCTTCGGATGATATTCCTCTCACCAGGTCCATCGTTCTTCTCCACACACAAAACAGTCACACACTAAACTTACCTGATTGCCCAGGTGCACCTTTAGGACCCTTTGTTCCACACTCTCCCGGGTCTCCAGGTATTATGGACACCATACCAGGGTCACCTTTCTCACCTGGCCCACACATCCAAAACGCACATACACTTGCCAAACTGGCCAAACACTCAATGAACATTAAAACAAATGAAGGTACACCAAACTGTTCGAGGATCACCTGCTTCCACAGACCCTCGCATTAAATGCTGCCCCTCCTGTAGTTACAGATGTATTGGTTATACTAGTCAGATTTACTAGCTCTGCATAGCTAATTCTGCACAAGCCACATATTATGTGCTCGTGTCAATTAATGTTGCTTTTCATCATCCTGGAAACTTTATATCTGACCACACGGATCCTAATCCTTATGCACCCATACTTTTCAGATATTTTCTCATACCTGGATCTCCGGCATCCCCTGGCAGGCCGTGTACACCATAGCAGCCCTTCTCACCGGCTTCTCCTGGTGCCCCAACCCCAGGGCAGCCCAGAGGTCCAATTTTACCAGGGAATCCTGGTAATCCCTCTGATCCAGGGTCACCCCGGTCACCCTTAGGTCCAAAAGAACCCTAAAGGATAAGGAAATATAGGCAGACGGTTATATCTAACCATTTGCCAAGAGTCTAACTTTGATCCTGTATGATGACATTACTAAATATTTGGCAGTCTAGCATAATATTGAACTTGTCCTTGAAAGTACTGTATTCCAAAACATCTATTACAGTTTATGCCAAAATCCAAATTCTGCTCTACAGATATCCGAGACACATCCGTACTGACCGGATTGCCCTTCTCTCCTCTCAGGCCTTTAAATCCTGGCTTTCCTGGAATCCCATCCTGCCCATTCTTCCCTGGGTACCCTGGTGATCCGGGGTCACCTAGGTCCCCATCAGGACCAGGTCCTATAAAGCCAGGTTCTCCTTTTTGTCCCTGATCCCCTTGAGTGCCTGGATCACCAATTGGACCCTGTATTTTAGAATATTTGTTAATATACAGTTTGTTTGAGAAATAAGGATTGATTATGCTCAAAAATGTCTAAATTGCTAATGAACTACCAGATTCCCAGGAGTGCCTTCCTGCCCCTTAATACCCATTGATCCTCTGTTGCCAGAATCTCCATTCGCACCTGTACACAGGCAATGGAAGTACAACAGACACGAAAAAGAAATAAAAATGATCAGATGTATGTTTTTTTTCTTCTTCTCTCTAGTTATAATAAAAATCCAGAACATTGCTTTTCAAGAAAGCAAAGCCACTGTGGCCGACATTCCCTTGAAACTACCTCACCGGGCCACTGCGTACACTGGATTCACTGCTCACTTATGAATTCTCTCTACCTGGTGTTCCTTTTGCACCACGTTTACCAGGTGGCCCTGGAGGTCCATGTGTGAAGCCTGTCAAAGGGCACAGTCTGCAGAGTTCTCCTTTCTCACCTGTAAATAAAATATATCGCAATCTTAGCCAAGTAGGGATGTTGCCTTCCAAAGTTAAATAAAAATGTTCTGATGAAATATATTTCATCTAATTATTCTATTTATAAATCTCAACTCTATAGAACACCTCTTGAACCATGTTGTGGAGGATAACTTTTGGTGAGATCCAAATCAGGACCATGAAATTCTGCAATGATCTCAACGTAGCCTCTGAGATTGACAATAAGGCATGAACTGATCCAGCATCTGTGCAGACCACAGTACTCTGCCACTATGGATCTCACCCTTGGCTACAGGTAGCCTCCAGATCTCAAGCTAATGAAATACCTTTAGGAGGTTTTGGACCTGTATGTTTCAGAGTGTGCCCTACTGCTATCATGGTGTTCATTCCGTCACATCCTTATAGAATAGGTACATTGGACATACATGGTGCCACAACTTACTTAGACATTTTAGGTCCTCTTTACTTTGGCACTCAACTATATCTAGCAAACAATCTGTTCCTACTGTTTCAGAAATCACAACAGTGGATGGATGGAGCTATGAAGGACACAGCATGGGACAATAAGCCCAGAACAATGAAAAACCCTTAGTGTCAGCATACTGACAACTACCCAAGACCACATGTGGATGAGGTCACCAAGCGTCAAGAGGTCAGAGTACATCTCAACCATGGATCTCACCATGGTTGACCAGTGCCCCTTGTGCCAGAAGCTCAAACCATTATGTCATCATTCACTCAAAATCTAGGGTAGAACACCTTGTGGCAGGTGAGAAGAACCTGTTAGGATACTGTATATTAGCCGGAAAGGGGTTTTAACATGAGTTATAAAATTCTCTATTGGGTCTTGCACAGGAAAGGCAACAATCATCCATGTCACCAGGTGGTTTATGGCTTCGCAGAAACGTGTAACATGCTGAAAAATATGAGAGAGAAAACTGGTGTTGGTTGATGGTCCACAGATGACTGGCTTTCTCTTTGTCTCACACTATGATTTGGCTCGGTGAGACTCTGGTCCAGGAAAGTATCTGCAATAGCACTTTTAAACTCTATAGCTATAAGTTACTCACCTACTGAAAAGGTGGGTTGCGTCCAACTTCTGCCTCGTGAGATATGGAAGATATAAAGTGGTGGTCAGCTAAGCTCACTGTTTACAGAGCGCTCCTGTTGCTGGGGTGCCTTACCTAGGCATTAAAAAGCCCTACACCTGCGTTGTGTTGGGCTGCTAGAGTCGACCAAATCATGAAACTGATAAAAGTTTCTTCCAGGTTCTCCATGAAGTGATCAAAATGGTGAAAGACCAAAGGATTTTACCAGAAGATGGCAAGAAAGGTGGCTCTCAAACATTTCAGTGCGATGGAAGGGAGCCGAGTGATCACTTCACGAAAGATTTGTAAATTCCATTGATTTATTTTGTTTGGATTCAAAAATGACTTTTCCGGTCGCTTTCGGTTATTTCGTGATGTTTTGAAGTTCAATGGATACTCAAGTCCTCGGATGTGTTTTCTTTTACTGTGCGTTTGTGGTCGCTATATTGTAAGCTAAGTGTATGTGCAGTTGTGGTTTGTTTCCACCCGACACTAAAACTTGTAGCGTCCTAGAAACCATTGCAAAGACAGGAACAAAAAGCCCAAAATGCCTACTTCCATGGGCATGAACAATACAGGATTTAGCTTGGATTGTCTTGGTCCTCAGATCTTTGGGCCGAACACATGAAAAAAAATTGTATGCCTGCATGCCCCTCCAGGCTTTCATCTGTCTGGCCATGTAGAATGATGTTTGCAGTACCAGGAAGGTTGAAAGGCCTGGGAAATCAATGGATGAATACTTTTTCAACTCTTCGGAAAAATCCTTCTTTGCCGTGTGTAAGGATCTATCCCATTGCAAAGAACTACTTTCTGAAGGTACTGTATCTTGACCGTGCATTGGCCTCTAAACTGTGAAACCAGTTGTAGACGGTTTCCCGAACTCTTTGCTTAACAGTGGTCAGATTGCTTTGCCTGACTGGCACTTCATTTATCCAAAGTGAACCTGCAATCAAAAGCCATGTGACTGAATACAACCTATAGCTCTGAGTAGCTTACTGACCTTATCTCAGAATGTTATTAGGAACAGATATCACTGTTATATACTGTAAGCGCTAAGTAGGTTCTGCGTTTTAAGAACTGTAAATACTTGAAGCTTCACGTGGATTTTCTGTGGCTTTATGATTTATTAATGGTTCTTTATGAATACACTACATGGCCAAAGGTTTGTGACCACCTGACCATCACACCCATAAGTGATTTTTGAACATCCCATTCCACGACATCCCATTCCTTCCCCTGTGCTCTTATAATAATCTTCATACTTATCGGAAGGCTTTGCAAGAGATTTTTTTTTAAATAAAGTCACTTAAATACACTACAAAATATTAATTTAGTTTATATTTGTGTCATGCTTTAGGACAAGTATAAAATTACTGACCACAAAGCCATGTTTTTGGTGACTTTTTGCATCTCAAATCCTAGTTACTGGTTTTTGGGGTAAAATACACCTGCAACCTTACAACATCTTAATAAACTTAAAATAATAATTTCTAGCATTGCCAATAACAATGTTTTCCCACATTCACGCAGTGGTGACTAGCCATGCCTTTCAACGCACCCCATGCACATTGATCATAAATTAACAATAAAGCTACAATCTGGAGACTCTTACCTTGCTCCCCAGACTTTCCAGTTTCTCCCTCAAGCCCTTGTATGCCTTTGTGTCCTGTCAAACCCGGTGAGCCCTGATGTTTGTAAACTCCTGTAGATCATGCACTGACGTTTAGATGGATGGTCATTTTCAACATTTTCAATTAACTATAAGATAAATGCACAGTTTGGCAACCTTGGAGTAAAATATTTTATTGATAATCTAAATGTACCACCTAGAAAAAAAAAAATCATGTTAAACATCTCATACAGATGAAGAGTCTGAACTTGGAGAACTTTCCTCGTATTCACGCTGTCTGCCTAGCTTTTAAACCTAATCTGCCAACTCTGAATACAATTCATGGAGAACTGGGGATGGAGGAACAATGAAGACTGGTGTAGTTTGTCAGTTTGATTGATTACTTGGTAGTCCTTTAGGACCAGGATCACCCAGAATTCCTGATTTTCCCTGCAGTCCATCAGATCCCACTGGTCCGGTCCCTGGAGGTCCTCGTTCTCCCCTTTCACCCTTAGTTCCACTAAAGCCTGGGGGACCAGGCTCCCCAAGATTTCCAGGTAGACCTGACGCTGATTAGAGAGAACAAAATGCATGTCTCAGAGAATTATAAACGCCTCAATGACATTTAATGCATAGCGAATTGTCATGGCAAAAACACACAAATTGGGAGAATCTTTACCTTCCGGGCCCGATTTTCCAGGAAAGCCGCTTACGCCTAGTAACAAGACATAACACTTCTTCGGTCAGTAGTCTCATGAAATTCAAGGCTACACTAGATAATGTAGCCTCAAAGTGCTTGCAATTATATTAAGTGGTAAATTGTCAACACCTTACCTTGACTACCTTTAAGGCCAGGAAGTCCAGGGACACCCTGAAATCCCCGTTGACCTCTGATGGGTGTATTGCAAGCAAGACACTATACAAATAGAGATAAATCACTTGACTCCCTTTCTGTTTGTCTGTTTCTGAACTATGTCTTGTTTACTGGTCTTTGTACTGAGTATTAAGTAAATATCTGTAATGCTCAGATTTCATTCTGGAGATCTGTCAAGCACATCTGTGCTGCCTTGCATAAGTATTCACACCTTGAACCTTTTTGACCGTGAAAAACCGGGTTTTTATTGTGACACAAAGGGTAATAAAAACAAACTCCAGACACTGGAGTATATATATATATATCTCAGTGGATGACGGAGAAATGGCTGAGAAATAATGAAAATAAAATATTTCAGTTGAAACACAATGATCAAATAAAAGCATCTGTATGGGTTTAAAAGCCATCAATGAAGGTGAAAATCTATTTAGCTTTTAAGCTTTATATCAGTCTTCAGCTGGCGGTGTTTGGAAACGGACTCACCTCTCCAGGAGGACCAGGGCAACCACGGTCACCTTTCTGCCCCTAAACCCCATCCCCCACCCCCACCCACACACATGCACGCACAGAAAGAGAGAGAGACAGATTTGATTATGTTTTGCCAAAAATAAAACTTTACAGACTTTTAGCAGAGACTTCCAACAAAACTACTCCAGTAAAACTGCAGTTCAACGCCGTGCAAAAGTAGAGCAGTATCACTGCAGCGCTGGAGAGTACCACTGAAGTACTGTGAAATGTCCGTGGTGCACTTCACCTATAGCACATTACAGTACATCTGTCGTACAGTGCATGATGACTGCAGTATGGCGCAGTATAACATCCATATTGTGCAGTATCACTGCAGTATGGCGCAGTATTCCTGCAGTATGGCGCAGTATAACATCCGTATTGTGCAGTATCACTGCAGTATGGGGCAGTGTAACTGCAATATAACTGCAGTACAGTGCAGTAACGCTATAGTACAATGCAGTGCAATGAAGTATAACTGCAGTTTGTTGCAGAATAACCATAGCATGCAGAATAACATTATCACTGCAGTACAGCTCAGCATCTCTGCAGTACAGTGCAGTAACATTGCAGTATGGTGCAGTGTACTGTAAAATGGCACAGCGCAACCGTAGTACGCTAGTGTGTTGCAGCATCACTGCAGTATTGTACAGAATATTTGAGATAATGTATTGTGTGTATAACAAAGATATATTACTGTTATTTAATAAAAATGATAATAGTTTTCTGACCTTTGAACCAGGGGGTCCACAAACTCCTCTATATCCCCTGTCTCCAGGGGAGCCCTGGGAAAAATATACATACATGAATGAATGAATGAATGAATGAATGAATGAATAAATAAATAAATGACGGGCAATACACATTACTGGTTTATTTCTATTTATGTTTTTAGTAGTGCAATGTGTATTTTTTGTGACAAAAGTAGAGTTAAAAGGGCGATACTATATTATATTTCAGTTTTCTTTAATTTTTTTTTTTTTTTAGAAATCTTCTAAAATCCTTTTTATTTTAATTTGGCTCTGTGTGACTGACTTCAAACCACGTTTTTGCTATTCTTCAGTGTAAATTGGTGATTTGGACTAAATTTCAAAGTAGCAAAGACTGACAATAACAAATAGCAGATTAACAGTGAAGATAAGTTAGTACTTACATTAGGACCGCACTCTCCCTGAAACCCATTCGGCCCAACCTCTCCCTTAGAACCAAAAGCAAAGCGAATGACTATTAACATATGAACGAAAATGCATCCATAATAGACTCTTATCGATAGCAAGGCAGAACATGAAGGAAGAAGAAGAAGTAGGGCACAAGAAACATAAGAAGAACATGAAATAAGAGAAAGAAGAGGCAACCAGCTCATAATAATAAGCAGAACATCCCTAACTTCAGCCAACATTCGCAGGTTTCATTGGAGAAATGATGGGAGAAATAAAACACTGGCTAAAACAACTTCCTTTGATTAGCATTTACACTTACATTAAGGGAGAAATGTTATGAATAATAAATCTGATTAATTTACCAGACATCCTGGGTTTCCTGTGCCTCCTTTCGGTCCTTTAGGGCCACATGGTCCTTGCTGCCCCTTGAAGCAATGAAAAAGTGAAATATTACAAAAGCATTTTACAAAAAAAGATTTATTTAATATATTAACAACCAGCAAACCCCCCAAAAAGCTGGGACACGGGCATGTTTCCCACGGAGTTTTAAGAACTCTCGGTGAACTGAGCGGACCAGCTGCTGGAGTTCTGAAAGTAAAATGTTTCCCGTTCTTGCCTGATTCAGGATTTCAGCTGCTCAACAGTTCAGAGTCTCCTTTGTCA
>JAQMCW010002292.1:0-10918 GCA_030068335.1 Chrysichthys cranchii
CATGTCATTTGAAAGTCTTTTAGTTTTCATTTTATTCAACTTTAAAGAACGTCCCAACTTTTCTGGAATTCGGGTTGCATATTACATATAATGTAAGTATAGCGTGATACGTTCTGAACAACAGTTTTCCACATTGGCTCTCTGGTTTCCTCCTATCACTCATCTAGCGTTCCAGGGATTAGCTCTGGATCCCCTGTGATTGTGACCATGATAAAGCACTTACCATGAATGAATGAATGAAAATACGGTTACGAATCCTTGCCAGAACAATTATGTTATGTACAGTGGGGGTTCTGAGTCTTGCAGAAAGAATCAGGGTTTACTTTGGAGCAAGGTAAATTCACATGAATCCCACAGCAAGAGACAAAACTGGAAAATAACTGGAGGGTGCAGACTTGGTTATCAGTTGGTGAGCGTGCCTCTGATGTCACCGGGGTTTCTGGGATGAAAATAGATTGTCATGAATTACACAACAGAAACCTGTGCTGCTGAGGCGCCTGAGGATGAACCATAGTGACGTAAACAGTACGTACTCGCATCAGAAACCCTTCTATTTCCATCCAATAGCTGTGGCGTGTGAAAAGAGGTTTTGTTTCGGAGGAGAACGTTGACGATGTGGCGTGACGGTCACAGAGCGAACACTGCTCTGGGTTTCCCACATAATCATGTTAGAGAATCAGGAAAGCATCAGAGTTAGGATCCCTGCGACTTCAAACAAGGGTCCATGTGACACTCTAATGCATCCACGCTACACCGTATCTGTCTTTGCACCCGTTTAAAACACATTATCTGTTCATCTCTATGCTACAGAATGCGTCACGCGTTCTGCTGTTTGGAAACTCAGGCCTGTGCTGCATCTGTTCTGCTGTAGGAAGGTTCTTGAGTAACAGCTGCCGTGACTCTGAATCAGATCTCACTCGTGACATGCGCCAACAGCTGTCAGAAATATGAATCAGGACTGGTTTATTCACTTTGTTGAAATATCTGACAACAACTAGGTTAAAATGTTTTGGATTGTGGGTGTTGCGCAAGTATCTCTTGCTGTTGTAAGAGCCCTGAAAAGGATCCAAGAATCTAGTGGAGGAAGTCATGAGATTAACGCCCACACCGTTAGACGTTAAAGTTACAACATCCAGCAGCATCGAGGCTTTCGATAATCTAAATTTGTATTTAAAGTCATGTGGTATTGTTGAATCCTTCCACATTGCTCACATTGAGGCACACACCCACGCCCTCAGCTTGTCCTCAACAGCTGCTGTGGCTCTGAGCTCCAATTCCTCCACCTGCTCCATGACTGACCCAGAATCAGCGTGTTAGACGAGTATCATACCTAACTACAACCCAGCCTATCTGATCCAGCATCAGCTGTTAAGCAGGAACAGATTTAAAGCACTCTCAGGCTTTCAGCTGTTAGTCTATGCTTAGCAGAGTGCTAATTTCTGCGTCCACAGTAACGAAAAAATCTAACATATTGGAAAATGAACAGCTGGAAGCAAAATGTTTCACGTGTCTGACATAGTGCAATATTCAGAGTTGAGTAAGGTCAGTCAGATAGACCATCAGTCAGTCAGTTGGATGGTTGGTCTGGTAGGTAATCTGTCCATTAATCAGTCATTAGAGCAATCGGTTTGTCAGTTACTTAGTTTAGTCAGTTGGCCAGTCGACATGGTAGCCAGTCAGTTACTTGCACAGTTAGACAGTTACTTAGACAGTCAGTTAGTTACTCAGTTGATCAGTCAGCTACTACAGTTAGATAGTTACTCAGGTAGTCAATTAGACTGAATGTTAGTCAGCCAGTTGGTCAGGTAGACATTCAGTCAGTTAGTCAGACAGTCAGTTGGTCAGTCAGGTAGTTAGTCTGTCTGCTTGTCAAACAGTCAGTCAAGTTATTAGGTCAGTCAATCAGTTAGTCAGTTGGCTGCTCAGACAGTTAGACAGTCACTCAAGGTAGTCAGCCAGGTAGATAGTTGGTACATCAATTAGTCAGTTATTTGTTCAGTTACTCGGTTAGTCAGTTACTCACTCAGGTACCCAGTCACTCAAGTTACTCAGTCAGTCAATTAGTTAGTTAGATAGTCGGTACATCGGTCAGTCAGTTACTGGGTCAGGTACTTGGTTAGTTGGTTACTCTGTTAGTTACTTGGTCAGTTAGTCAGTTAGTTACTCCGTTGGTCAGTTACTCAGTTGGTCAGTCGGTTAGTCAGCTGGTCAATCTGTTACTTAGCCGGTCAATCAGTTACTCAGTCAGTTAATTACTCAGTTGGCCAATTAGTTACTCAGTCAGTCAGTTACTCAGTTGGCCAATAAGTTACTCAGTCAATTATTTACTTGGTCAATAAGTTTGTCAGTTAGTTAATCAGTCAGCTAGTCACTCAGTTGGTCAATAAGTTACTCAGTCAATTAGTTACTTGGTCAATAAGTTAGTCAGTTAGTTAATCAGTCAGTTAGTTACTAAGTTGATCAATAAGTTACTCAGTAAATTAGTTACTCAGTTGGTCGGTCAGTTACTCAGTCAGTTACTCAGTCAGTTAGTTACTCAGTTGGTTAATAGGTTACTCGTTCAGTTAGTTACTCAGTCAGTTAGTTACTCAATTGGTCAATCAATTAGTCAGCTGGTCAATCAGTTACTCAGTCAGTTAACTACTCAGGTAGTCAATCAGCTCCTCAGTCAGTTAGTTACTCAGTTGGTCAGTCAGTTACTCAGGCAGTTAGTTACTCAGTTGGTCAGTCAGTTCCTCAGTCAGTCATATAAAAATCAAAAAAGCCAAAATGTCTTAACAATTCACCAATTGTTCTTCCTCGTAAAATCTTTTGAATATAAAACACAACAAATCAAGCTATTAAATAAAAAACAGACAATATAATATAAGATTTTTAAGTGTAATAAATTAAAGGACTGTGCCCACAAACAGCTCGAATGCTGAAAAAAAGCATTTCAGTTTTGAACTCTTTTCTGGAAAGTCTGTATCCCATCACCAGGGACCGCAGTGTCGCTGGAAGCTCGTCTCTACGCCGGTATCCACATGTTGGTATGATTATACAGGAATGAGCGCTTCGCAGGGACATTTGGCTCATAGGAACCTGAAACGATACAGAACAGACACATCATCTAAACAAAACCAGGGTAAACTTCAAAACACCAAGCGTCATACAGAAATCAGTTCGAATGAAACAAACGTGTGTTAATGACCCTGTGAGGGACCAAATCTGTTTAATATAGATATGATGCTCATTGTGGCGTGGCAAACGATACTGTGTGCATTAATTAACGTTTACATTAGCATAATTAATGCACTATTATCATTGTATTTGAATCATGAGGCGGCGTTTTTGCTCCTGAAATAAAGACTGTCCCATTTCATAGAGGTCAAATAAGAGAGACGGACAGAGCCGTTAGTCTCACCTGGCCCCGGGATGCCATGTCCCCTGGTGCGGGGCGTCTCCCTGCGTGTGCTGGACACGAACGCAGCGCTGCCTCTGAGGTGTTTAGGAGGTGTGGTGTAGTTCACAATGTTGTACTGACCCGGTCCGGGCAGCGGGGGGGCTTTAGGAGGAAGCAGAGGAGGAGCCGAGAGTCCTAAATAATGCCTTCTCCTGAAACACAAACCCACAGAGAGAGAGAGAGAGAGACATGGCTGCAGTAGAACACTACACATCAAAAGAGTTTGGTTTCACGCTCAGGAAGGAGGCGTGGCTAAAGCAGTGCCAGATGCCAGTCACCGCACTTACGGTAAGATCGTCCTCTTGACGGGATCTGGAGTTTTATAGGGACTGTAGGATCCTGGTCCCGGGCCGTCACTCTTCCCCAGAGTCTGTGTCCTGGCAGAAGTGGACTTGAAGCAGGACGAGGGGACTTTAGGGGTTTTCTGTATCTCCGTGTCTTTCACATTGTAATGACCTGCAGCGAAAGAGAAAGAGAGCAAGAATGAGAGCTTTACGCAAGTATGCAAGGAATAAAACATTTAATAAAAGTTTAGGGGTGTGCAGCTACAGGAAAATCATCAACCGCTCAGCTCAGCGTGATGAAGCGGGGTCACGGCTACCAGCCTGAAGTTGATTGTTTTCCCATAAAGCCTCGTCCTGAAGTGTTTTATTCCTCCTACAGCACAGCAGTTTGACAAACATTCCTGTTTTTATGACTAAACATGAGCGACTGGTTGTGTTTGTTTATCCTTTCTGTTCCCGTTGGGTTTCTCTGTAACAGAGGGTCAGGGAGAGCTACTGAGTGTGTGTGGAGTTCGGTGTAAAGACACGGACATGGAGACGGTCCCCTCGGTGCAGGAGGATAAACACCGCTGCGGCCGGTTTTAGACAAAAAAGCAGACTGGGCTGAGACCACAGAGTTCACCTCCACGCCACTGAAACACACCTGCTGACATGTGCACACACACGCGCACACACACACACACACACACACACACACACACACACACACACACACAATGTGATGCACGATGGGAGACTTACAGCTCGCAAATATAGCTAAAATGCACAAGAAAAACAATGCTTCTTTGAGATTTGTTGGATTTCGTCACTGATTTACAGAATACGTGAATTAGAAAGTTATTCGAAAATTATTCAAATCTATCTAACTTTTAGTTGAGTGTGTGGCTTTCTGTTCCTCTGTTATCCCTCTCTGTAAGAGGATCCTGTGCCACTCACGTCATACTGGTTTGGTGCTGGTGATCTTTGGGGTGTGTTTGGAGTCTGAGCGGCGATGGGCAGGTGGAACACTCTGGAGACGTCCCGGCCGAAGTCGTGCTGCCGGAGCAGTGAGCGCTGCAGGTTGTAGGTGTTGGGAGCTGGAGATCCTCTCGGGGGTTTACGGCTTGCTCTGAGAGCCTGTGAAGAAACACGATAAAGAGTGTAAAGTGGAGTGATAATAACAAGAGTAAAGCAGTGGGACGTCCTGACAAAGGAAGGAAACCTCACGGAGCAGCTGAACGCGCTGGAGCCCAGTGGGGGCGGCCATCTTGTCTGAATTTGGGATGCAGCTGTTGGCAGTGTCGTGTGAAATCTCCTTGGACGTGTGATATTTCCTGGATCGTTCGCTGTTGTTACCCAGAGCGCACTTTATATCCAGTACAGGGCAGTTTCAGTGTGCGATGTCATTCCTGACCCTAGAATTGCCTTTTAGTGATATGTGGCTGTAGCTCTGGGAGTGTATGATGTAGAAATACTGACTCTGGATGAGACCGGTTTCCACATCAGCCTTGTAGCTCCAGTTTATAACTGAGAAAGCAGATGGGGGATGCTGCGTCTGGGGTGAAGAGGATGCTGTGGATGTTTTAGTGTTGTCTAAAGTGTTTCTTTACTGTCGGGGGGAGTCTCACCTTCGACGCAAAGCCTCCGGTCCCTTTCTTGGAGAAGGACGGACTGCGGGCATCGGCGGACGCGTGAGACAAATACGAGCCAGGGCCGGGATTCGCATTCTACAAAATAAACAAATGAATAAATAAATGAGTAAATAAATAAATAAATAAATAAATAAATAAATGAATAAATAAATAAATAAATAACATGGAATCAATAAAATTATTGCAGGAACTGGATTTTAATGATCTGGGATTAATTTCTCAAAAGCAGTGAAAAAATTTCAGGTCAGGAGTACGTGTGCGTGTGTGTGTGGTGTGTGAGATGAATGTACCATAGAGTGTGTGAAGCGTTTAGCTTGGGAGCTGAAGCCTTTTCTCTCCACATTACTGATGATCACAGTTTGGTATTTGGTGGGAATGGAGGAGGGACCAGGAAACTTAAAGCCTGATTTAAGTCACACACACACACACACACACACACACACACACACACACACACAGACACACACACACACAAACAGGGGAACACTGTGTACAGTTACAGTTAAAGTGATCCTTTATTTTCAGAGATAACTTCCTTGTTTACTTCACCCTCAGAGAACTCGATAACACTCACAGCCTCTGTGTCCCCTCAGCACCGGCGTCTCCATCCTCACTCTCACTGGAGCACAGACACATGGGCAGAGACGCAGACACACAGGCAGAGACACAGACTGTCACTAGATTCAAACAGCATCACTATCAATAAATAAATAAATAAATAAATAAACAAACAAACAAACACATAAAGGAATCAATCAATCAATCAATCAATTAAATAATAAATAAGTGAATAAATAAATAAATGAATCAATCAATTAATAAAGAAATGAATAAATAACTAAATAAAAAATAAATTAATAAATGAATTAATAAATGAATAAATAAATAATTAAATGAACGAATAATTAAAAAACAAAAGAATAAATGAATGAATCAATAAATTAATAAATAAATAAAGGAATAAATGAATAAATACATGAATAATTAACTAAATAAATAAATAAATAATAAATGACTGAATAAATAAGTGAATAAAGGAATAAATAAAATAAATGAATGATTAAATAAATAAATCCTGATAATTGTAAAGCTGTTTCCTGTGTTGATGTTACACTCCATACAGTAATGTCAGTAAATCTGTCTGAAACAGATTATTACAGTTACTATTACAGTTTATTTGTTTGTTTGTTTGTTTATTATATCAGACTCACCGCACGTGCGAGATTTCAGAAGTTTCTTGCGGTCACTCGGTCAACATGCTGTTGCCACGGCAGTGACGTCACTGGACCGTTTCCTCGGTCTTCATTTGATTTTTCTGCTTTGAACTCCGGAAAAAAATAAAACATAACTCTAGCGCCCTCTCGTGGTTAACATCAGAGCTACTCTGTATTTATTAAGTTATTGTTACTTCTGGCGAAAATTAAACCGGAAGTTAGAGTCAGAAGTGTGGTATGATGTGTTGATGCAGTAATAATCTGCACCCCCTGGTTTCCGGTAGCAGGCTGATTGGAGGGGAAAAAGGCGCCTGTTCTAAGACCATTTTAGGTAGACGTTTACATGCCGGATTCTCTGATTTAAAAGAAAAACATCCGTAAACCGCATTGTGCTTCAACAAAAATATTAATGAACCGCAGCACATGATATACTTTACATAATTAAAAAAAATCACTGCGTCAACATGACGGGAGGTAATATATTATTCAAAAACAAACCTTTTATTTAGCAAGAAAATGCTTTGCGTGCAAAAATAAGACTTTATTAGCTTATTAGTAAATAGTAATTTGTTAGGAAGCAGCAAAAATATTCACTCAAAGAAATTATCTCAACAACCCTACATCATTTTCCGAGCTGCAGCTCGCGCGCGCACACACACACACACACTAGTGCGTCCCCCTGCACACATTTAGTTCAGGCACACACTATGGCTACCAATGAGGTCCTTGGGATGCCATGTGCAACGGGTGCACGATATAACAGCACATCCCCGCCCGTCGCCATCTTGTTTGTTGTTGTTGGCCGGCGCTTCAATCATGGCGATGCATGCTAAAGCGACTCCGCCGCAGATACCCGACACCCGCCGGGAGCTCTCGGAGCTCGTCAAGCGGAAACAAGAGCTTGCGGTAAAACTATACATCAGTACATGTGTTTGTTAACGCACTTGAGCACTTACACCGACGTAAAATGGCGTCAGCTGAACGCACCCGCTAGCATTTACCAACTATCTCGACTCTGTTTGGGGAGTCAGGGGCCGTATCTCAAACGCTCATATTTAGGATATGTAGTGCACTACATAGGTGGTTAAATGCTGGACGCTTTGTGCTCTATGTAGGGCGCATCTGTAGGCGGAAATGCACCGTTTGAAACCGACCCCGAGGTTCGTTGCTAAGCTACATAACGGATCATTTTGTATGATTATTATTATAGTATTATTTTTATTAAAACCATTACATGAGAGAACAGAACAGAACAGTGTTTTTATGTATTCTATTTCACACTTTGTTGTAATTACCAACACTAAACGGCAGTGAAATAAAATATTATTAAGGTAAAACGTGTTTGTTAGCGCTGTGGCTAACAGTTAGCTCGCTGCTCGCGGCAGGTTCTGGCTGTGAGGCGTGTTGCTGAGGCCGCGTCCCAATCCGCGTCATTCTCCCTACATAGGTGCTCTACGTCACATATTCAAGTAATGGGCTTATTCACCCTGTGTAGTGCACTAGATGTGTTTATAGATTAGAGAAGTGTCCCAAGTAATGTGGGTGTGTGTGAGGCGATGCAGACATGATCACTTTAATATGAGTTTAAAACAAAAATAAATACAGTAACGGTGTAAACATATTAATTAATACGAAAAAATATTTTTTGTTATTTTAATATTGTGCACCTATTCCTCTCTTTGCTAAATTTCCCTTTAATAAAAACTAAAACTAATAAAATGATATATATATATAGTATAATTTTTATATATATATAAATTATGCATATTTAACATTATATGTAGCTGCACGTTTCATTGGAGTATCATTTAATTTTAGTCTTTTTTTTATTTTAAATTTATTTTTATTTAATTAGTAAGTTATGATTCATGAAAGGATCATGCGTGTATGATATATTATTTATTCTCCCATGTATTTATTTATTATCTTAAAAATATAAATGGGATAAAAATAAAACTCTCAATTTTTTAAAAATAGTTATTCATTATTTATTTTCACGTCATTTTTAATTGATCTCGCTGTTAAATACTTTTTTTAAGAAAACCTGAAACCACAAAAGACGTTAAAACATGATTTATAAATTTTATTCATATGTTATGCTGATCACCTAAAATAATACAAATAAAATAAATTGCCCCAATATGATATTTCTATCTAGTTCGTGTGAATATTTGTTTCATGACTGACTGCCTGAAGTAAACGCGCCCGCGTGTGCACGTGTCACAGCCCACGTGTTGAATCGCCAGTGTTGTCGTTGTGTTGTTGGATCAGGAGACGCTGGTGAACCTGGAGAGGCAGATCTACGCGTTCGAAGGCAGCTACCTGGAGGACACGCAGATGTACGGCAACATCATCAGAGGCTGGGACCGCTATCTCACCAACCAGAAGTGAGTGACGCACAGGATACATGAGCTCAGGACCCCTCCACACACCTTTACGCTTCATAAGCCGCTTTCGGACCGGAGGAACTTTTCATAGTTTTTAGAACTGTTGGAGGAACTAGCCCCTCTCAGTGATTATAGTTCTTGAATGAAACAATTTTTTAGCTTTTACTTCAGGGTGGGAACTCTCACCATACAACAGTAACCACGAGAGACGCATGGGTTCAGTGAAAGGCGTAAGTGCAGTGAGATTCCTCGAGCCAAGCAGTTGTTCTTTTTTTTTTTTTTAATCAGTTTGTGTGGATTACACTAGCGATACAAAAAAGACTGAAATGTATAGACGTATACTTTTTAAAATAAATCTCCACATGACATGCAGTGGGTAACAGGTGAGAGAAGCTGGAACCTGAGGTGGAGTGGAGGGCGAGCAAACTGACGCTAAAACAAGACTGTAAGAGCTTGATTTAAACAAGTGTGTGGGCGAGGGGGAATGCGTCACATGTTGGTTTAAAATCAATAAAATCATGAAAAAAGTCATCACGTCACACTAGTAGGTTTTCTAATCGTCAGATCATCACATCAGATCAGTACAATACCCAGCACTCTTCAGCACAGCTGGCTTCTTGCAGCGGTGTAAGAGGAATAAAACCCTCCAGGATCAGGACGCGCTGTTACGAGGGGATAATCCTGTGTAGTCTGGTAGCGATGTCCCCCGCACAATCACACCATGCCATCGTTGATGATTTTTCTCCTACTGCAGCGTGGTTTATTCCTAACTTGTGTGATGTGATGTTATAACGTTAGAGTTAATGTCTTTGGTTGTGTTTTTTGTTTTGTTTTTTTCTTTAACAGAAACTCCAACAGTAAGACGGACAGGAGGAACCGAAAGTTTAAGGAGGCGGAGCGACTGTTCAGTAAATCCTCCGTCACGTCAGTGGCGGTCAGTATGTCTGATTATTCACACACGTCTGTTTATTTACTCTCAACGTCACACGCGTACCGGGCACCTGAAGGCTGTGTGCCGAATGACGTGCTCAGGTGTCTCTCTGATGAACAACTCAGGATCAGTGGACAGAACCGAGGCCTGGTTTTGCTTGAGATGTGAATCGTGCAGATCAGAGATTCCCAGCATTTTGTCCTGGTCAGCTGAACACCTACTTAAAGTACTTCCCTGGGGAGTTTTAAATAAATAACTGACTAACTAATTAATAGGCAGCTTTGCGTCACGTGGACGTTTTCTTTAGTTGCATTAATCTGCACTATGTCGTCTTGTTTTTTCTACGGCCAGGTTTTCATCACTCGCTTCCAGATCCGTCTGCGTTTTAAGGATCACTTCATGCGTTCAGCAGTCTCACACACGGGAAAGGGTTCGGTCTTGTCTGTGGTCTGTGCTGAACCCTAAAGTTGACTGTTCCTCCTGGTGAAACCGAACGTTTCTGTCTTTGGAGAGTTTGTTGTCTGATTTAGGCAATAACGTGTCTGTGCTTTTGAAGGTGTTTTATAGATGAACAACGCTTTTAGCTACGGAGAATGAGTTAGTTAGTTAACGTGGTGCCTCTCGGTGAACTCGAGAACTTCTCTCTCATGACATGATGAATAACTAATTCAACTTTTTTCACGTTATTTAAAAAAATCCAGTAACGACAAGCTTCAATATTAATGACTTTAATTTTCTTTCTTTCTTTTTTTTTTGGCTTAAAATGGACATTTCCATCAAAGTCTCATAAAGCCCTGATTTGTTTAGTTTTAGTCTGCACATTTGTCTTTTATCTCTTTTATAAGAGTGCGCACGTGTGTGTGTGTTATACACTAATCCCTTTCTTTTCCTTCTCGTCTTGTTTGTGGCAGGCTGTATGTGCTCTCGGTGGCGTCCCTGATCACATGAATGAAAAACGTAAGTTAAAGTGTGTGTGTGTGTGTGTGTGTGTGTGTGTGTGTGTGTGTGTGTGTGTGTGTGTGTGTGTAT
>JAQMCW010002323.1:0-10916 GCA_030068335.1 Chrysichthys cranchii
CAAGTTATTTCAGTGACCATTGTGGGTTTTTCTTTCTTTAACAGAAGGGTACCAACAATTTTGTCCACGTCTGTATGACTGATTGGGAAAAAACAACAATGTACATTTGTGTATGTGAATTTCTCAGCAAATATGCACAAGTGTTTGCGCCCACTGTAGTAGACCAAGGGTAACAAAATAGTTGCCCCTTCTGTTTTTTCTGGTTAAATGTATCTGCTATCATGTAGCATTATGTTAATGAAGTAACATGATGTCATGATCTGTCTGGTGGTAGGGTGGAACAGCAATCTGTATCAGAAGTAACTGCAAACCTAACACTCCAGATTGACCGCCACGCAGATTTAACATCTGTCACTCTGACTTCTGTGATGGAACCATCAGAGAATACAAAAGGGGAACATGCTCTGATAAGAAGGACCTCCTAGTGAGATTTTATAATGATGCAGGCAGGTTTGAGAACAGTCTCAATACAGGTTGCCCAAAAAGAGAATTCCTCACATTTCTCATGAAAGAGCTGATCAAATGACAGACCTGTGAAGATATTTGTCAGACCTGTGGAGGGCCACTGCCTTGTCTACAATTCAACAGGCACTGTTTTGTGGAAAATTCTTTAAAAAAAAAAAAACCTTACATGATCTATCCATGCAGAGCTTGTATAGTATGGAAGCTGATTCAACATTTATTTATTATGCATTTCCTTGAGCAGCAATCAAAGAGGATAAATATAATTTGGCAGGAAAGATGATTGCCTTGTCTGGAGTACATGGTGGGCCTGGCCTAAATTTTCTCTCAAAGGAGCTGGTCAGCCACATTGCAGAGTCCAGTTTCAACTTCTCTGTGAGAGACATTACATATGAAGAAATAGGGAAAGTGCTACAAGAGTTATGAGGGTCATTGAGAGAATTGTGGGTCATTGATGAAATTCTAGCAAAGGTAATTGGTTAGTAAATTGAGCAATTTTATCTACAGTTTAAGGCAATTTGTACAACCTAGCTTTGTCATGTTACTATTATTTGTAATTACTTTTTGAATTTTAAATAAGTGAAGGCATCTCATTTTTTAGATCCAAAATGCAAAATCATTGGAGATCCTGCAAGATGTACAGATGTGTACAGAACAGCATCATATTTCAGACTGCAGGGTGCTTCAAACATGTTAAGTCTGTGGAGGAAAAGCACTCAATTGTGAAGGAGTACTTAAGGTGGTATATAATTGACAGGAACCACAGTGCAATTGAAAGGTATTTAACGCTATTGTTGCTAAAAAAAAAATTGTTTAGGGTAAACCATGCTGTCACTGTATCAATCACTCATGTAACTTAGCAGGCACTTTGTTATTGTGCTTCAGATTCAAGGATGGACTTGCCAGCTTGCAGTTTTTAACAGTGCTGCAGCAGCAGCATCTTACACTCCTGATCCCTGTTTTCTGTTACTATCATTGAAAATCTGTTCCAACCAGAACTTGGTCCAGAAGGAATCAAAAACACGGCCATGGAGAACAAAACAAGAAGTTTCTGGGCAGACTACCTTATTTTTTGCAAAGGTTAGTCAATTATGTTTTTATTGCCCAATTTTACCCATACAAAATATGTTTTAGATGCAAATGCTAAATGCATTCTATGTTTAGAAAATGACAGGTCAGTAACCCTGGTGGAGGTCTTCATGTTTGCCACAGGTGTGCCACACATGCTTCCTCCTAGCTTAGATCCTCAGCCACAGCTTCAGTTCATCACCTGTTCAAAATTCCCTATGGCAAATATATGTGTCAACACGTAAAAGGTGCCTCTCTTGGATAGCTACCACACTTAAGGACAATGTGAATGTGGACATTAAGAATTTCCCTGGCTTTGGATGCTTTTAATCAAGTGTAGGTCCTGTAGGTCCAATTTGTACAGGTAGAGAAATGGAGAGTGTATTGTCATTGTTACGTTCATGTTGAGTTAATGTTTCAGTAGAAAATGAAACACTAAAAAATCCTCAGAAAATAGACTTGTTTTGCATTGCATTCAAGGCCATGAACAGATTTGCTCTATGTGCCTCAGAGACTTACTTGACAAATAAGCTATATTTAAGTCCAGCCATGTTGGATGCACACCTTTCCCCCTTTTTAATGCATCACATGCCAAATATCTCATGGTATTTAATGCACAATATTAGATGGTGGAAGAGAGAAGAGGTGGGGGGGTCACAAGCTACTCACAAATCAGGTGGGTGGGTGCATGCCGGGAGCCCATCCTGCTGGGGGTGGGGTTGGTGGGATCTATTTGGGCTCCGCTGCTGTACCCCACCATTCATAATAAATTTTATCATGCCACCATACCACCATGCTACCATCTCTGGTATTATTTTTACTATTATTATTAACTATCAGTAATACCACTATGGTTAGCACTGTCGCCTCACAGCAAGAAGGCCCAGGGTTCAATCGCTGGGGTCAACCTGGGCGCCTTTCTGTGTGGAGTTTTCATGTTCTCCCAGTGTCCACGTAGGTTTCCTCCGGGTACTCCGGTTTCCTCCCACAGTCAAAAGACATGTACAGAGGGGATCAGGCTAACTGGCTACTCTAAATTGCCCTGGAGTTGCTGAAGCTGGCACAAAGCTTTCTAGCTGACTCAAGGCTGGTGCTGTTAAATCTTCAGTTTCTGGGTGTCCATTTTCTTTCAGATGCCAAGTTGAAATGTAACTGTCATTCTACCCATCCCCTGGACAGAGTTTGTCACTGGACAAGGATGACAAGACACAAAGCAAGTAGAGATAAAATAAGTAAATATTAGAGCAAAGTAGTGCATAAATAAAAGATGTACTTCAGTGGCAGGGGGACAAGTAAACTGTGGGAGGGGTGGGAAGCGTCAACAAGGCAGCTTCTATTACAGTTATTTGTAACACTCTTCTTGAAATTCATTCATCCATCTTCCGCCGCTTAATCCTGTTCAGGGTCATGGGAAAATATGGAGCCAATTCCAGCTGACTTTGGGTGAGAGGCAAGGTATACCCTGGGCAGGTCGCCAAGCCACCACAAGGCCAACAAACAGTGAGATGCAACCATTCACGCTCACATTCACACCTATGGGAGATTTAGAATAGCCAATTAGCCTAATCCCCTCTGTGCATGTAGAAGGAAACCAGAATACCCAGAGGAAATCCACACAGACATGGGCAGAACATGCAAACACCACATAGAAAGGCACCCAGGTCGACCCCGGGGATCGAACCCAGGACCGTTTCTGTGAGGTGACAGTGCTAATCACTTCACCAGCACTTAAAGCCTCAGGTATTCCATGACCACCTCAGCACCCAAGACTATTGGTCATGTATGCATTAGTTCAGCCTGTAAACAGACTGTATAATTGTTGATCCTTCCCAAGCACAGCGTGTCCGACCTGCGGATTGCCCCTTTCTCTTTGCCACTTCCGTCTGACAAGTATTCCTGTCTCCATCATTTCCAGAACGTGTTCGCTAAATCTTGCACCCTTTTCCAGTATTTGGTAGAAAGATCAGTGGCATCAAAGTCTCCTTCCGGTGCGAATACTACATCCATCTTTTGTGTTAACAACATCACTGGCGAAAGGACTGCAGGCATTGAGTTTATTATGGCCGTGATCTCTGCCATGAGAGTAGTGAGTATCTTGTGGGTTAGTTGGGATCTGTTTTTAAGAAGAAGAGCATCCAGAATGTGACGTGTAACCCCAATCATCCTCTCCCATGCTCCACCCATATGTGAAGAGTGGGGTGGATTAAAGGTCCAATTACATTTGAGCTGTGATTGAGCTCCTTACAGGCTCCAACAAAATGCGTGCCCTGATCTGACTGAAGTATCTTGATAGGTCCTCTGATTGCAATGAATCGTCTGAGGCCATTGATGAAGCTCGCGGTGGTCATACTTTCTATGACTTCGATGTGAACCGCTCTCGTACTTAGGCAGGTAAAGATGATGGCCCACCATTTGCTTTCCGCATGTCCCCCTCTGGTTCTGCGGGCTGTCACGGTCCATGGGCCAAAAACGTCTAGTCCTACATTGCTAAATGGCAGTCCTACAGACACTCGTTCCAATGGCAGCTCCATTATTTGTCCTCTCAATTTCTTACAAACAACACACCTGTTTATTATACTCAAACAAGTCTCTTTCCTCTGATTATCCATAATCCAGCTGATCTAACAGCTCCTTCCATAAAATGTCTCCCCTGATGTGCGACCTGCGTGATACCGTCGCACCAACAAATTGGTGACATGCGTTTTGGGAATGATCAGAAGGTGTCTTTCTTCAAAAGAAAAAATGATCAGAAGGTGTCTTTCTTCGTGCGTCCGCTGACTCTCATCAGACCGTCTTCATCGAAAAACGGAGTCAGTTTGTGGAGCGGGCTTTGCTTCAAAAGATGTTCTCCCTTAACTAGGTTTCGGGCTTCCTTCTTGAAGGATTCATGTTGAGCATTTTTGACAATCAATATTGTTGCCAGTGCGTGGTAGTCTTTACTACCAGTGAACTTGCATGGTGTCTTTGCGACGCTTCGCACCTTTTTCGATTAGCGTGGAGATCGCCCGAGTTAATGTCCGCCATGTAGTAGAAAATCTTTCGAACCTATGAGAGCCGAGCGAGTCTCTTGAAGTTCCTGTCTTAAAGACTGTGACTTCGGGGCAAACCTCCTGGTCAGAGTCTGGTAATACCAACTCGAAGTTTCCTGCCGGAGTAGTGTTTGAGGTCTGAGTAGAAACGCAGGTCCATAAAACCATTTAGTGTCTGAGGTTCAAAGCGGCTATTGGTTGAGTAGTTGAGTTGGTTCAGTGCCGTGGTCTGCAGGGTTCTCTTCAGTATTGATGTAATGCCATTGGTGTGGTTCAGAAGATTTTCTGATCCTTGCGGTTCTGTTAGCTACGTAGATGTAGAAACGCCGTGAAGTATTACAGATGTAACCCAATACAATTTTGCTGTCGGTGTAGAACTTCATTAAGTGAATGCCAATGTCTATTTCTTCTTTGATGAAATCTGCTATCTCTACTGCCAAGACAGCCGCACACAACTCAAGTCGAGGAATCGTGTGGGCCGGGTGTGGAGCTAATTTCGACTTTCCCATGACGAAATCCACATGTATTTGTCCATCGCTGCAAACCATTTTTAAATAGGCCACTGTAGCTATGGCAATGTTTGAGGCATCCGAGAACACATGGAGTTCTCTAGACTGCACCTGCATAGTCAAAGATAACGGAACGTATGGACGAGGGATTTTAATATGTGCCAGATCTTTCAGTGTGTCTCTCCAACTTCCCCATGCGATTTGCTTTGTGGTTGGAAGCAGAGAGTCCCACTCAAGCTGTTCGGTGGAGAGTTCTCTCATTATCTTCCTTCCTCCTATGGTAACAGGTGCCACAAACCCCAATGGGTCGAACAAACTATTTACTGTAGAAAGCACACCTCATTTGGTCAGGGGTCCCTTTTCTCGTGAAACCCTCAAGGTGAAGTGGTCATTCTCTAGGTTCCAACTCACTCCTAAACTTCTCTGGGAAGGTAGTGGTTCTACTCCTAACTCCAAATCCTTTAGGTCTTTAGCCCTGTCCGCAGAGGAGAATGCTTGCATGATTGCGGTGTGGTTAGACGCAATTTTGTGCAACCTGATGTTTGATTCTGACAACATTTCCTTAGATGCTCGTAGGGCTTCTGTTTCACTGGGAAATGATGCCAGTCCATCATCTACATAAAAATTGTGCAAAATGAACTCCTTGGCCCTCTCGTCGACATTGTTTGCTTCCAGGGCGGCTCATCAAAGGCAGTAAATTGATACTGCCGGTTACGGACTATTACTGAACACGTGCACTGTCATCCGGAATTCCCTTTACCAGTCTTTGCAAGTCGTTTTGTTCGTGCCATAAAACCTCAAAAGATCTCTATGCTCCTCACGGTCTTTGAAACAGTAGAACATCTGTTCCACATCCATTGTGACTGCAACTGGTTCCTTGCAGAAACGGATCAGAACTCCGACCAGGTTATTGTTTAAATCCGGTCCTTTCAACAGTATGTCATTCAGAGCGACACCTTCGTGCTTGGTGCTAGAATCAAACACGTCTCGTATCTGGTCGTGTTTTTGGGGATGGTATATGCCGAATATTGGCAAGTAACAACACTCCTGGTTTTCCTTTAACGGTGGGGCTGGCTCTGCTTGTTCTGCATCAAACATTTTCTGCATGAAGTCTACGAACTGTCATTTCATTTGCGGCCTTTTTCCCAGGGTCCGTTGCAAAAATGTGAGGCACTTTTCCTCTTGTAGTTTATTGTTTGGAAGAAGAAGTCGTGGCTCTCGCAAGGGTAAAGGAGCAACACAAATGCCTACGCTGTTCTTATATACCTGTCACTCTAATGTCTCTACAAACATCTCGTCTTCCACAGACAAAGCAGGTGCATCGTTGCATGGTGTCCTACGAAACACCTGACTGCCTAATCTCTCCGAAAATCTGCCGCGCTGCTGTGTGGATGTTCTTGAGCTCTGGCTCGGGATGTGGTGAGTGAGTTTTTCTTTGATTCAAATGTGGTTTGTATATGGAGCTAGGATTGAGGTCCGTCCATTTTGCAAAACACTAGTTCTATAGACGTTGACGTTAGCTGACTTGTGCACGCCTTCCAGACAGACTTCCCCTACTATAACCCAACCAAAGTCAAGGCACTGAGTGTACAGTTTGTTGTTTCTCCCGTTGTATTGTTCTATGACTTTGTGTACACAAAGAATGTCTCTGCCCAAGAGGAGGAGAATTTCAGCATCGGGATCAATCACTGGGATTTTGTCCGTTACCTTACTAAGGTGTGAGTGATAGCAGGCTACCTCCAGCAATGGGATTTCTGCTCTATCATCAGGTATTGAGTCGCACTCTGAGTGTAGGAAGGGTATGATGTATTGTGCCATCCAATGATTCGATGATGAAGTTGTTAGGCATCTTCCCATAACCTCTGTGACTCCCGCACATGTCTTTAAAGTGTAAGGATCCCAGTAGTCTCCGGTGTTGAACAGGTCAAAAAAGGCAGTCTTTGCTAAGGAGCGATTGCTTGGTTCATCCAGAACCGCATATATCTTAATTGACTTTTCCGGGTAATCCTTCGGGAACACTCGGACTAAACATATTTTGGAGCACAATCTTGGACTGTCCGTTTTCACGCATACTTCTGTATATTTTGAGGTAATATCGTCAGGGATCTGTTGTGCCTGCTCCCCGCTTTGGTCTTCCCCAATTTGGCATTTCATTTTGTACACCAGTGGTGCAGGGTGTAATGCCATGGTGTGATTCTTACTGCTACACATTGTACACTGCACCTTCCTGTCGCAGTCCTTTGCTATATGCTGAACAGAGGAACAACATCTAAAACACATGTTTTTCTTTCAGAAAGGCTTTTCTTTCTTTCATGGGTTTACTTCTGAACAGTCGGCACTTTCTCAGGGGGTGTGGTTTTTGGTGAAGAACACACCATTCATCCGGATTCATAGGGTTCTTACCTGTTAGGACATTCTGACCCATTCCTTCTGCCTGGGGAAATGCTGGTTTTCCCTATAGCTATTAGCACCTGAGGTTTCGTTTTTACTGTTTTTGTACTGTCGGCGCTGACGCCGGTGACGCAGGTAAAACTCAGATAGCTGCACGTTCTTACCTCCTCATTTATGAAGTCCATGAAGAATGAGAACGGTGGGTATGACGTGCCATTTTCTCTCTTAAATCTTGCAGCAACTGTGACCCATTTTTCCTGGAGATAGTGAGGGAGTTTTGTCAGGATAGGGTTAACCCTGTGTGCTGTATCGAGATGGGAGAGATCTTGAAGAAACCCATCCAGCTTTGCTGCATGTAACTCCATCAGAAGGTCTCCCAACTCTCTTACTCTCTCATTTTCTTTGTTCCCTAACTTTGGGAATTCTTCAACCTTCAGGAGCAAGGCATGTTCTGTGAATTCAGGCACCCCAAAGGTTTCTTCCAGTCTTTGCCATACCATTTCGAGGCCGGCCTTAGGGTTATGCACATAAGCTTCTCTGATCCTCTTCACGTGCAGGGTCGACTGCGGTCCTAGCTATCTGACTAGCAAGTCTAATTCCTCCTGAGGTGTCAGATTAAGCTCCTCCACTGTGCTTCTAAATGATGCCTTCTAAGCCCAATAGCTTTCTGGTTGATCGTCGAAGTTCAGTAGACCAGAGCTGATCATTTCACGGCGCGTCAGGTACTGTGCTATCTGAGAGGTACCATCAGGGTGGTTGTCTACTGCCCTGGGTGTGAATATTTCGTATGGGGTGGAGTCAAATTCACCGTTCACCATCGCGTTGTAAGCATACGCCCCGTAATTCCTCCGATTGGGTTCTACCACCCTTTCATAGACCCTCGGAGATGCGTTAGTTTCCTCTGCTGACGTTTGGCTAGTAGGAACGCACCACCGGGTTTTAAACTCTTGTGTGCCACATACACTGTGCTCCTCCCTAACGAGCCCTTGGTTTTGTCCACTGGGCTTTTCTTCAACCATGAACGATTGGGGCGACGCCGGAGATGTGAGCTTGTGCGTAAACTGAGGCATCTGCATAGGGCAATGGTCCTTTGTCTGTGACTGTACATATTCCTTTATTCTTTGAGCTGGGTCGAAAGGCTCCACGTTATCTATCTGAGGCTGTTGTGGGATTCCGCCTTCTGCTGAAGATGTTTCCCAAGCTTGAGCCTCTGCTAACGCCGCAGTAGCTGCCATCTCGGATTGAAGGATGTGCAAGTCGGCTTCCAGCATGGCTTTCTTTCTATGCTGTTAGGCCTTTTGTCTTAATAATTCGGCTTCCCTACGAACGAAGGATAGTCTAACTTGAGCGGCTACCGCCTTTGCTCGTGCTTCGGTCAACGCGATGGACAACATAGCGCTTCGGCGGGAGCATATAGAGCCAGAGCATTTGGAAATGGCTTCCATCACGTTTTCTTTCTCATCTTCTCTTGGCGATGCCATGTTAATGTTTCCCTCTTAGAGACAGCACAGTCTCTTTCACGGAGCACGATGAGCTGGATGCTTTTACTATTCTGCCCTCCCTGTGTGGTATGATTATTTCGGCAGATAGATAAACAATTCTCCAAATGAAGGATGCAGTTTCAAGGTTCAAACTGTTTACTTGTCGGAATTCACCCAGAGCACTTTGTAAACTTTAAAAGTACAAGAAAGAAACCAGGTACATTACTCAACGCGTGTACATATTACATGATACAGTACAGCGTTAGACTGATTCAAACAAACAAACAATAGCTCGGTTAGCTTAATGTTAGTATGCAACAGGGTTTTTTCCTAAAAGGCTAACAAATATAACAATATAACCACTATTACACTCTTACTACAGCATTTCTACTTGTATATACAATGATTAGTACACAAGTAAAGAACAAGTTTTGCACTTACAAGCATAAAATTCAAAGCCTCCTTGGTGACAGACTTGTGCGTGCACGTCCATGCCCTCTCTGCCTCGTGTATGTTATCATAACAATCCCCCCTTTGTGCGGGGTACTGCCATAAATACTCTGTTCAAGTGCACTGCCGTAAATACATAGGTCAAACCCAAACACAAACCAAGAAAGTACAGAAGGACAACACAATGACTATTGTGAGTGTTCCAGTACTGCTTGTATTCGTCCAGTTCTTTCTGCAGGACACCAGCAAACTTGTGTGTTCATAACTGCCATTGAACATACGCCTCTCCCTCAGGTCACTGAACAGATTAATCCAAATCTGGCTCCTAGATAGAGTGAACACATTTTACTATAATGTACATTGTCCCTTTAAAAGACTCAGCAATGGTCAACATGTGGCATTTAAAAGAGTACTGCAATATAACTAAGCTTTGAGAAGTAATCTTTCTTATATAGACATTATAACTTTGTAATGGGCACAAATTATAACTTTGTAGTGGGCACATGTAGTCTCAAGCTGATGCTACAATGATAGATAAGGCACCAAGCAAAAGTCAGTATCGTCTACATATATCTATTCACATACAGTAAATACAAAACTGTGAGGTCAAGTAAAGAATATAAAGAATTAAGAATAAAAAAAAATTACCTCTGTTTACGAAGGTAGGACCATCAGCTATCAATGCACTGGTTCGATGGAGTGCCATACATTTGACTTTTGGCTCCTGAAAATTCATCTGGGCCCGGTTTCCCGATAACATACACTCTTGGCGCGCTAAGAAGACTCTTAAGATATATCTTACGGAAGTTGTTTACTTTTCTAAGTGTGTTCCCCGAAGTTTCCCTTAGGAAGCTTCTTAGGACGCTGCCTCTTACGTCCGACGTTACAAGGCGCTGTCCACAGTGAAGGTGCTGATATCGATTGTTCAGGAAATGATTTTTCACTTCTTTTGCATGACAGCATTAAGAAACACAG
Source organism: Chrysichthys cranchii (assembly GCA_030068335.1). Lineage (NCBI taxonomy): Eukaryota > Metazoa > Chordata > Actinopteri > Siluriformes > Claroteidae > Chrysichthys > Chrysichthys cranchii. The sequence continues at coordinate 10,366 of JAQMCW010002323.1, forward strand.
CACATTCTATGCAAATTAAACATTGCTGAACTCAAATTTTTCCAATAACATTTATTTCGACATGAGTTAACTTATTAATAGCATGCCGTAATAGAAGAATATATAAATTGAATCACCAAACTGTCGTTAATATTTTCATGTAACCTGTAGTGGCGGTGAAATGAACCAGGTATACAATCATAGCTGATTGACACACAGCTGCGGACGTACCTGCACACCAAGGTCTTGCTGAGGCCATAGCCTTCTCCCATGACCTCTATGTAGAGTGCTGTTCAGGCCTCTTATTTCTGTCTGAACCCGACCCGATCCCGACATGCATTTATATGTTTCTGTCCGATCCTGACCGGAACCCGATTGGAATTTTAATGTTTGGCCGAAACACACGCTGCTAAGTGATTATAATGATGCTCTCTGTCATGAATCTGCCCACACAGAGCGCGTGTTCTGCGAACCCGTTTTTGGGTGCTCTGAAAAGAGGTGCGCTTCGGGCTGGGAACAAAAAGTAACTTTACTATTTTAAATATCAAACGTTTTTGTGCTGACGTGACCGA
>JAQMCW010002359.1:0-10915 GCA_030068335.1 Chrysichthys cranchii
CGGCATCACATCGGAGCGCGCCCCGCTATCTGAGAAGCACTGTGTAATAGCGTTAGTAACGTTATATAAATAAATAGACGACTAATCGACCAATAAAATTGACGTCGACTAATTTTCATGGTCGATTACGTCGATTACATCGACTAATCGCGGCAGCACTAGTTCTAATATAGTATGAGTTCGAGAGTAACAGCTCGTTCAGAGGGACTCGTAGGGTGGACACTACACATTAAGAGATTAATAATTAAGATAATTAAGAAACGTGATGTAACGCCGCCTTTGATTGTAAAATAACAATCAGTGACTTGTAAGACTGGTGAGGGAATAACTGTCTATTATAACATAACAGATAACAGGAATGACTTGTTTTGCATTCCCCAACATTAAAAGTAACTCTAAAATGGAGGGAGAAATGTTTTTGGAACTGTAATTATCGACAACTGTAATCGTTGGTAAATTGCTGTAGTGTTTGACGGGTGAAACACGTTCACGATGTTTCAACTTCGAGGTGGTAACAGTATCTTCACTTCATTACACCGCTCCGTCATTGATTATTTTCCTATAAAAGCACACCTTCAATTTTTTAAATCATTATTTAATCACTATGATTGCTGCGGTTACACAACTCTTAGACAGTGCCAGTATTATCGAATATAGTTCCTTAAGTGTCTAATAACAGGTATACAGATTTCCAATTAGGTCGAGAATAATGTCCCAATAAAATAAATCAGGGACTGAAAAACATTTCTAGGATCACTTATAGCTATTCCTTGGTTGGATGTTTATATTTAGAAAGAGTATTAAAACTATGACATTTAAACAGCTATTTATATTCTATATGTATATAACCAGTGGCTTAGTGGTTAGCACTGTCGCCTCACAGCAAGAAGGTCCTGGGTTCGATCCCTGGTGTCGACCTTTCTGTGTGGAGTTTGCATGTTGACACCGTGTCCATGTGGGTTTCCTCCGGGTCCTCCGGTTTCCTCCCGCAGTCCAAAGACATACACAGAAGGTAAAGCTAGGATTAGGCTAGTTGGCTACTCTAAATTGGCCGTAGGTGTGAATGTGACCTGCCCAGGGTGTAACCCCACCTCTCGCCCAAAGTCAGCTGGGATTGGCTCCAGCTCCCCCCCCCCGTGACCCTGAACAGGACTAAGTTGCAGAAGAAGAAGATCTATATAACCAAAAGACTGTCCCAAAAGTCTAGATCTGTAGACATTTCACTAACTGAGGAATTCATCTCTCGTTCTTGTATTCAGCACATACACAAACGTCACCAAGTCCAAGGCTGTCAATTGGAGCATTTGTTGTTATATATGTCATTAAACAAATAATCGCCTATGGATCCAGATTGTTGGGACAGCCTGTTTATACATGCAGTGTTTATGTAGTTATATCGGTCACTTCTAACATTCAGAGTGACTCAAACTTCTCCAAATTTCTCAGTGTGAGAGTAGCCGCACCCTACCGTGGTATTAGATGCTAAAGGAGAACCATTTCACGCCACTGAACACACAAAAACACTGCTGTTTTCTGTTGCTGCTTGCCATTTTAAAAGGAATTTGATCTCAGGCGATTTACAAATTCAGTAATAACTGTACAGTTTTATTCTATCACACAGAACGACCGTTCCAGTAAATGTGATACAGGAAATGCAGGTCTTTTTTTTTCTCTTTATCTGATGGTAAATGAGAAGTTTCTGGAACTGTTGATGATTTATGTGTACGCAGATACTTAAAGGAAACTCCACAGTGAGGGCTTGTTGTTTCCTTGTAGGCAAATAAGACAGAGCATTACAGAAGAACAGGATGAGGAAATACATTTGTTTGTGCCTTGAAGCGTTGAAGTTTCTTCAAGAAGTGATACAGCACTTTTGTTGCCATGTTTCCTTTCGTTGTACAACATCAAACTTTTTGGCCAAACGACCGATAAATACACCTTACGGATGACCATCCTACTTTCGGATTGGTAATCTAGGACATGTAAATCATTATAAGATAAATTTGGGTTTTTGTTTTCTTGACTTCAGTTGCTCCACTGAGTAAGAGTCAGCTGATGTTTTTGAGGAACAAGCAGAGGTAGACGGATGGAAAGAAATTGTCTGCCAACTCCTACGCCCATGCAGCGTCTCAGGATGGTTGAAAGAAGACACTGAAATAGAATATGCGTTTTAAATTAAAATCTGCTTCTTTTTTTTTATCTTACCCATGACTCCAAGTAACATTACAAAAAACAAATTCCGTCTTCATGGTTCGGCCCATTCATGCATTATCTATACCGCTCATCCGTTAAGGGTCACGGAGAAGTTGAAGCCAATCCCAGCTGACTTTGGGCGAGACGCAGGTTACACCCTGGACAGCCATGCTACACTGTATAATAATGTGCAATATATGTCTCTTACGAACACTAACACTGCACACTAACAGTAACTCACCAATTTAACTCTTTAACACCTTGCTTTGGTCTTTTTCCAGCCTTCACCTGTCCTGATGGCTAACAGGAGTGAAACCTGAAGTGGCCGCTCCACAAGTGTGCATTCTGAGATGCTTTTATGTTCACCACGGTTGTAAAGAGTAGTTATATGAGTCACCACAGGCTTCCTGTCAACTTCCACCATCAACACGATGGTTCCACTCACAGTACTGCCCCTCTAAGTCAAGGCCTCGGTACCCAAATTGTACTGCATGCGTCCATCTTTAGTGGTACACATCTTTGGTGGCCATGCAAACATGTTCCTCTAATCCAGGAACTGAAATTACAGGCTGCTTCACCTGGGCTGCATGAGTAGGACCTACCTGTACCAAGTATTGGTGTATCCAAAATGCTAGCATTGGACAGAAGAATTCTTGATCAAATTAATTCCACCAAGTAACAGTTGTCAAGATAATTTGAAAAAAACATAGATAGATATGACATCAAACAGAGATCTGATGTTTAGAAAAAGCACCTTGTAGATAAATATACATCTTAAAGGGCTCTAAGAATAGTATGCTGTGGTAGCTTTCTAACCCAGTTTTACCCTAAAACTCTTCCGAAAGTGGAGCGTACTACTTGTAGGGTCCTACAGGGAAAAGGGACAAACTTCACACAGGAAGCCCTGTGAAACATGTTTTCGAAGAAGATACCACTCGGTTGAATTTTTAGAATAAAGTTTTCTGGTGACCAGATGTTGACGCAGAGCAGGAGGAGTGCAGTACCAAGATTAGCACGAGTGACGAGGCGCTTGAGTGACGAGGCACATGAGTGAGTGACGAGTGAGTTATCCTCGAGCTCCTTCTGCTGTGTTTGAATAATGACGAAGCGTTGAGATCTGACAGTTATCTCATCAATGCAAATGTCATCAGCATTGCATCAAAATGTGTCACTCCTAGATATCATGTGAGTAGGTAATCAGGCAAAAATATAAAGATATCTGTGTGTGTGTTACAGAATGGGGCTCGTCCAGTAGTGTTGTGAACACAGAAAGGAAGGAATAGAGGACGATGCATAAGAGAAGAGACGATGGAAGACACTGAAAAATCTACAGAGGAGTTAAAGGATCTACACAGATGAAGGGATGGAGGCAAACACAGAGAGGGCAGAGGCAGCTAAAAACAGGACAAGTCAGGCAGCCAGAGCAGAGAGGACAGAAACAGTTACATAAAACAGAAAGAGAGAGAATACAGAAGAGATGACAGAACAGGACAGAGGCAGCTTTAGTGAGGACAGGACATAGACAGTTATAGAGAAGACAAAAAAGGCCCGGTAACAGAGAGAACAGGACAGAGGCAGATATAGAGAGGGCAGGACAGACGCACTTACAGAGAGGACAGGACATAGGCAGTTATAGAGAGGACAGGACAGATGCAGTTACAGAGAGGACAGGGCAGAGGCAGCTATAGAGAGGACAGGACAGACGCACTTACAGAGAGGACAGGGCAGAGGCAGCTATAGAGAGGACAGGACAGAAGCGCTTACAGAGCGGACAGGACATAGACAGTTATAGAGAAGACAAAAAAGGCCTGGTAACAGAGAGAACAGGACAGAGGCAGCTATAGAGAGGACAGGACAGACGCACTTACAGAGAGGACAGGACAGAGGCAGTTACAGAGAGGACAGGACAGGGTCAGTTACAAGGATGACAAGACAGAGGCAGCTACATGGAGTACAGGGCAGAGAAACGCAGCAGAAGCGACAGGGCAGAGGCAGCTATAGAGAGAACCGGACAGAGGTAGTTACTAAGAGGACAGGACTAAAGCAGCTACTGAAATGACAGAAGAGACAGCTACAGAGAGGACAGAAGAGAGGCAGTTATAGAAAAGCCAGGAGAAAGGCACCTACAGAAGGGAAGGAATGGAAGGAGCTCCACAGAGGATGGGACAGAGGAACATATGGGGAGGACATGACAGAAGAAGTTACAGAATGGACAGGACAGAGGCAGGTACAGAGAGAACTGGACAGAGGTGGTTACTGAGGGAACAGGAGAGACGCACCTATTAGACGGACAGGAGAGAGGCAGTTACAGAGCTACAGAGAGGAAAAGATAGAAGATGAAAGGATAGATGAACCCAGGTAGAGAGTGGTGAGTGGAGGAGCAGGCACTAGGACCTTACCAGGGCTGCATCGGGATGTGCATCAAGCCACTACAACATGGAAAGCTTCAGTGGGTAGAGGATTTGCATGAAGTGCTGTTTGCACAACAAACCAAATGAGGTTTCAGAGTGTCGTTTCACTGTGGAACTGGACATAGCTATCACATAGCCAAGTTTTCCATTATCACAAATGAGTACTGTGTGTGTGTGTGTGTGTGTGTGTGTGTGTGTGTGTGTGTGTGTGTGTGTGTGCTGCTGCTTCAGGTATACTATATCCCAAGCTGGAAAGCTCTCAGACAAGGCATGCTGGGTTGGTGTGACTTGCTTCTTAGTTAATCATATCCACAGGACTTCCTTCATATGAATAATACCAGGTAAATAATCATGTTCATATAATACAGCACAAGAGTGAAATCCATTTGTAAGGGTGGCTTCATGTTGTGTTGCCAACATTGCCCATGGGTGATACTTTCTGATGAGTGAAATCGACTATTTCACACACTGCCTACTTAAGACACCCATAATGACACATATAAGAGATCCGTATTGTCATCAATTTGTGGCGCTTCTTCTCAGGCCGATTGCTGAGTCTGAGTAAAGAAGACACTTTGTGCTTACATATGACATATTACTTCAATAAACACACTTATCTCAAGATTTTCTTGCTGAATCGATCTATTGTTCATAAGATGCAAAGTGAACAGAATGAAATTCTCTGAATTTACAGACTGACAGCATGGGGGTATGTGGCCTTTGAATTGCATACAACACAGATCATTCTGTGATCCACACATATGTACATGTTTATATGAATCTAAGAAGAACCGTACAGCTGCAGAATAGGTTTCAGGTATTTTACTAAGTTTAACCATGCTCAGTATGGCACACCAAGAGCCAGTATAGTGACATTTTATTCCAACAAAAACAAACCAACAACAACAACAAAAAAAAAATGCTTGAGCGAGTGAGTCAGTTCCATTTGGCTGTCCAAAGTTTGACTCAAACACTGTCACAGATTCAAAATGTCTTGTCAAGAAGCAACCGGGGGGACTTAAGGAGACTCCAGGATATTTCGGCTTTGCTTTCTAGGTGAATCCAGCTGGCTTTATGGATCGATGGTCTCACTCACTCATCTTCTATCATTTAACCCTTCTATCACTTAACCCTTGGGGGGGGGGTGTTCAGCACAGGATCATGGGAAATTCTCTGAGACTCACAGCTACAAATATGATAGGGTCCAGGGGTAGACAAAATACCCTGAAATGGTACTGAAGTAAAAGTACTGTGGGTACTGTGTCCAAAAAAAAAAAAAAACAATCAGAAAGGAGGTAAAATTCTACTTAAGTGAAAACAAAAATGTATCTCCAGTTGAGGGCAGGGGGTAGCTCAGGGGGTTAAAACACTGAACTACTGATCGGAAGATTGGGAGTTCAAATCCAAGCACTGCTAAGCTACCACTGCTGGGCCCTTGAGCAAGGCCCTTAACCTCAAGTTGTATAAATGAGATAAAAAAATTGTAAGTCGCTCTGGATAAAGGTGTCTGCCAAATGACGGTAATGTAATGTCCAGTTAAACATACTTGATAATTCAAGAGTAAAAAGTAAATATGAAAAGAGCTGAACACAAGGTCATCATGTCCAACCTTGTGCAACCGCAGCCAATAGTGAGGAAACGTTTATTTAACCTCTACCTTAGACTACACCACTTTGGGTCTTTCACCAAAAGATTTACTTTAATGCACTGAGGGTTACAATAAAAGGATTCCCCTATGGTCCTTTCAGCAATTCAAGACAGAGATGAGATTTTCAAAATCAACCATGTTGCTTTTATTACATAGTAAATTTATTTAACACCCCATGAAGTATCATAAAAGAAGTTCAAAGGAATCAAAACAGTACATCAAAATGGCAAACACAAAGACTGCCATTACTGTACCCTACAGGAGGCACGATGAGGAGGGAGCGGGGGTGGTGGCTACACAGGGGAACTAAGGGACTTCCCAAAGTAATATCTACCACCACTGGTGCTAGATAGTGCAAAAGTGAAACTTAACACAGCAGACCACGCAAAGCAAGTGTGGGTGCAAGGAACATCCTTTGTGACCGAAACCCCCCTGCTGTCACAAACATCCATCACGCTGACTCACCAGGGCCCTGGAACCAATAAGAAAAGCAAACATTTGGCTTATCCGTACAATTAATACTTATAAATAGGAAAAGTTCTTAATCATTTCCATTCCACTCAGTAGCCATGTAAATACCAGCATACCATTACCAATAAAACAGCTTGTTAGGGGCTATATCTGTACAATCTGAGTTAAGAAATCAATCAGTGGTCTCACAGTCAGGAACGTTCTACAAACCTATAGCAAATGTAAACACGGCTTTAGCATTTTAACCAAATACAACCCGAGCTAAGTGCACCATTCACATTGCACTGGAACAACTGGCGGAAGTGAGGAGGAGGGAAAAACAGAAAGACAACAACCTGCCTACCTTTTACAATAGCATGATTAGCTATATCGCGATGCACTTAGTGATAGTTAGGGTAACCATATGTCCTCTTTTTCCCATCCTCTTTTTGAGATCTAAAAATGCCTACGAGGTGGGATTTTTAAATCAGTGAATATGTCCCGGATGTGGCTTTTGCTTCCTACATTTGCTGTTCATTTTGTGGGTGTCCTTCTACCCCTGGCCGCCATTTTGCCTCTAGTGTCCTCTTTTTCACCTTACATAAGCAAAAAAATTCCATTAACTCAGACAAACCTTGAAGTTGGTTTGCTGGGTCTCCATAACTTTTTGGAATGAATGCTAAGGCACATTAGGAACTAGCAAGCTAATATAACAAGCTAATTTTTTTTTAAGTTTTACTAGCTAGCTAACTTAACAAACTGCTTTGCAAAATGTAAATAGCTAGCAAATTTTATTAGCTAATTTGAAATATTTGACTAGCTAACGGGTGAGGTGGTAGTGCAATGGTTAATGCTATCGCCTCACAGCAAGAATGTTCTGGGTTTGTACCTTGCGCCCAATAGGGGCCTTTCTGTATGAAGGTAGCATGTTGTCCCCGTGGCTGGTTTCCTCTAGGTGCTCCAGTTTCCTCTCACAGTACAAAGGCATGCAGATTAGGTCTACAGGCTATTGTAAAATACCCATAGGTATTATAGGAATATTTTAGGAATGGTCGTTCGTCTCTGTATTAGCCCTGCAATAGATTGGCTATAGACCTGCCCAGGGCGTACCCCACCTCTCACCCAAAGTCTGCCGGGATTGGCTCGAGTTTACCCATAAACCAAAATGGATAAGCGGTACAGATATCGGATGTTTGACTAGCAAGCTAATTTTACTAAGAAACTCATTTACAAAATGTGGCTAGCTAAGTTAACAAAGTAACTTACAATCCTTACCTTGCTAATTAACCAAACATAAAATTAACATACTTCTTTAGATTTAATGGTTCATTTTTAAAAATTGTACCTTGAAGGTCAAAATAAAAACGTAAGAAGTAAAAAAAAAAAAAAGGGGGGGGGGGGTATTTTTTTTTTTGCTTTTGTAATTGAGTAAAGTAAAAATCATCCAAAACAGTATTTAGGCTACTCAAGGATTTTCCACTTGGGAGGCGGATTTTACTGAGATTACCTCATGGTGTACGACAAATAATAATCTTAGAAGACATGAATAATCACACACTGTACAACCAGTTTTAACAAATCCTAAAACCTGCTTAAAACCCTCACACCATGAGGAATGGCTGTCCGTTCACTCACTATGTTTGCTCAGAGCCATTTGAGCGCAGCGCTAAGCAAGCAACTTGCAAAGAAAGCTATAAAACATCACTGCATGGATGACTGGAGAGACTCCACACGCGGCAGTAAAGCCGTGTTGGGAACACGGCCACTGTAATATGAGTTTAAAGCCCGTGTTATATAACGCTGCAAATCATTTCGTCCTCTGAGTCTCTCTGCATCTTTAACCTTGAACTTTGTCTCTTCCATCAGGCAGCTTCTTAATTAAAGCTTCGCACAATGTCTTATCATTTATTTCGTTAGGAAACAGTTTAAACAGAGTATTAAATAATAGATCTGACACACTTTACAAGTCGAAACAGATCAGGAAGATTGCCCAGAAGGCCTAGATCAGTCTTTAGGTATGTGTAAAGGAAAGATAATGGAAAGAAAGGCAGACAGAAAGGCATTTTTTTGCTCATGGAGTCATTTGAGTCAGTCACTAGAAAAGAATTATCGACATACACCTAGATTATCTTACAAATGCGTGTCAATAAACATTTATACCAATCAGTTTGTTATAAATATCAGTCGTTCTCCGGTATGAGAGAATATGTAGAGCGACACTGAGACTCAATATACATCACATACTGTAGCTTAAGTGAGCACTGAGTTACTCAACGTTAAATGAAACTTCTTTCTAATCATTTCAGACGACACTAAATAATTCGTTCGGCTCTGCTCCAAATAACAAGTGGTGAGTGTGTGGGCTGTTTCGTTATAAGTGACACAGCGAGTGTGCAGAAAGTAGAATGAGTCATATGATAACCAGAGCACATGATGAAACAAGAACTCCCAGTAGGCACTCTGACCACAGGTTCATGGCTGAAGTTAACCTTCTGCAGTCAGTTACTGTCATTCAGCAGGTATCCTTCATTCCAAAGCTTAAATGTGAAAGCAGCAAAAAATTTCTCATTTCTTTCTAACATGTACCATTTCCCCCCCATTATTTCTAGCATCTATTTCTGCAACAGCGTTTTAGTAAATACTTAAATAAAACCCACTATAGACTATAAAGAGGGCGGCATGGTGGCTAAGTGGTTAGCACTGTCGCCTCAAAGCGAGAAGGCCCTGGGTTCGGCACAGGTGCCTTTCTGTGTGGAGTTTGCATGTGTCCGTGTGGGTTTCCTCCGGGTACTCCGGTTTCCCCCCACTGTCCAAAGACATGCGCGTTAGGCGGATTGGCTACCCTAAATTGCCCATAGGTGTGGATGTGTGTGCGAGCATGAACCCGAGTCCCGAGTTAGGGGAGGGTTGGGCATGCTGCTAGCGACCTCACCCTGTAGAATGCGCTTGGCTATGGAAATGTCAACTGAGCCCCATGGGGGCTGCTTGGCACCCTATGTGCCGTACGGCACATACAGGACCTAAGAGAAGAAGAGAGATAGACTATAAAATCTTTTGACATCAATCCAAAAATGCTACAGAGGCTAAATGTTAATATTACAGATCCACACACCCACACACACACACAAGGCCAGATAAACGGACCACAGCAAGGACAAAATCATCTAAAATAGTTAACCTGGATTTAGCAATTATGCCTTTTCTGACGACTTCCTTCAAATCAAACTGAGTAAAATCCAACAACCTAGGAAAAGCTTTTATTGCACCAGATGCCATACAGTCAAAAAATTTTTTTTTAAATGTTTTGTAAAATATCAGCCGTGCTATTAGAAAACTCATACTCATTTTCCCCAGCTTTGACATTTTGCACTGCAAAATAAGAATAGTGCCTTCTGGACTATTTAAGGTCTGGGTTTGGCCTTATCAGGAGAGATCAGGAAGTTAAATATGTATTTTGCGGAATAGTTATGTCAACGCTGGTACTAAACAGTATTATTCTGATCACCTCTACACTACGTTAAAGGGGAAAAACGTCTGCTTAAAAGTCTTTTCAGGAAAAAAAATTGCTGGTGGCTCGAAAAATTGTTTAAAAGGACTTAATAACTTACTATAATATCTTGTTGCTGCTAGCTAAACAAGTTTAGCTTTGATGTGGAGAGTGGACTGTACAGTTAGCATTGTAGTCAGCTAATATTCAGTAGGTAGAGAAGCTAACCAGCAAAACTGCCTACATTTCCAGGAGCTGTAGTATTAAAATATGACATCTAGAGAAATTTTCTTAGCTAGCTAAAAAGCTTTATGATACGTCATTAGCAAACTGTCATGAATGCATCCGTCATAGCAGTTTCCAAACATCAACTAGCAAAATAGCTAACTACTAAAGGAGCAGAACTAACAACCAGTTGCTTGTGCCATCCAAGCACGATGTATTTATCACTTTTTGGTAGTATATTTATGTTAAGAGAAATGAGATATCCCACCTGTTACTGTTTCGTTTAAGTTAAAGTTTATTTCCGAACTACTTCATAATCGCTTTGTTTTATTTGCCTTATTGATGAACATTATAGAATTGGGTAAACAACCCACATACTGTAAATATTTATTTCATGGTGCTGTGACCAAAAACATCTTCTGTCTTCTGTCACCCAAATGAGGATGGGTTCCCTTTTGAGTCTGGTTCCTCTCAAGGTTTCTTCCTCTTGTCGTCTCAGGG
>JAQMCW010002414.1:0-10912 GCA_030068335.1 Chrysichthys cranchii
TCTCTCATAGTTGAGGTATACCTATGATGAAAATTACAGGCCTCTCTCAGCTTTTTAAGAACTTGCACAATTGGTGGCTGACTAAATACTTTTTTCCCCCACTGTGTGTGTGTGTGTGTGTATATATATATATATATATATATATTTATAAGAAATATTAGTTGTGCTTTGGAACTAAAGAAGGTTTACATTTATGTGATACATCCTTGTCCCTGGGTTTTAAAACTTCAAGATGCGATTTCCCCAGTTTCAAAGTGTGTATGATGCTTCATTTTTAACATTTTTTCACTTGTAAAATCCTTCTTATTAATAAGGAATTAATAGCAGAGATGTCTTTACTTTTTAGAAATGTGGTCAATAATCTTTGACTAGATTATCTCCACAATGTTATCTCCTCTTTAAACTGTCTCAAGCACCCTCATCTCCACTGTTGTCAGTGACCAATTCTCCTCTCTCAGCCAAGTCTTACCTGAGTTGGAGGCATGGCTCAAACAGGATTTCAAAATAAATGTCCTCTTTCTTTCCAGATCCTCCTTAAGTTACATGGAGGGTTATCATGGAAGAGGAAGACCTACCATATTTAATTGCATAGCATCCTATTCTTTTCCATCCTGTGTTATGTTAAAGTGCACTGTGTTGAATCTAATTGTGTTGTATCACAATGCATTGTAAAAGGGGTGAATTGTATCACACTGCATTAAGAGCTGCTTTATATAGGGCAGGGGTAGCTCAGGGCGTTAAGACATTGGACTACTGATCAGAAGGTTGGGAGTTCAAATCTAAGCACTGCCAAGCTACCACTGTTGGGCCATTGAGCAAGGCCCTTAACTTCAACGGCTCAGTTGTATAAAAAATGAAATAAATGTAAGTAACTGGATAAGGGTGTCTTCCAAATGACTGCAATGTATATGTATCTACTACCCACTGATAAATCTATTCGCCTTCTGCCGCTTAATCCTGTTCAGGGTTGCAGGGGGAAGCTGGCACCAATCCCACCTGACATTGGGTGAGAGGCAGGATATGCCCTGGGAAGGTCACCAATCCACCGCAGGGCAACACACAGAGACAGACAACCATTCACACTCACATTCACACCTACGGCCAATTTAGAGTCGACAATTAGCCTAAGCCCCTCTGTGAATGTCTTTGGACTGTGGGAGGAAACCAGAGCACCCGGAGGAAACCCACGCGAACACGGGCGTGCAAACTCACATGCAAACTCCACATAGAAAGGCACCCAGTGCCGAACCCAGGGCTCGAACCCAGGACCTTCTCGCTGTGAAGCAACAGTGCTAATCACTTAGCCACCATGCCACCCACTGATAAATCTAACAATAGTAAATAAATAAAAACAATAATTTTCAAACTTTTAAAAATTCTTCAGTTAAAAGCTTTGGGGTAGTGGTAGCCTAGGGGTCAGGGCATTGGCCCTTCAATTGGAAGGTTGTGGGTTCAAGGCCCAGGACCAACAAGGTACACTGACATACCCTGAGCAAGGTACTTGCCCCAAGCACTCCTCTCTGGGTGCTGCGCTGTTCAGCTACCCCTGCTTCACCTGGTGAATGCAGAGAAGTAATTTCACTGTGTCGCGCAATGCTGTACTGTTGTGTGTTTCACGTGTGATAATCACTAGTATTAAAAGTTTAAAAGCTTTTGATGCTAAAAGCAACTACACAGACCTGTGGGATGTTTACACTGTAGAAGCCTATCAGTTCGATACAGTTGTGGCCATAGGCCATTTAGCCCTTATTAATCTACTACAAAATGCTGGACTACTGAAGAAGGGTTATGTTTCTGAGCCTTCTTATGGCAAACACAGGTGCATGTAGAAGAGTACAATGAGAACAGGTGCATGTAGGACAAGAAATGCCTCCCCGACTGAACACCCTAAAGCTAAAGCCAACACCTGCCTCCTTTCAGAGTGGCTACTGCTAACAGTGTCACATTGTGACACAAGAATTGACACAGCTTTGTCAACAGAGCATGGCCCTGCAATTATATCAAAATCAGTCAAGTGTAAGGGGCCCACAGCTTTTAGGGCTGTGAGAAAACTGTGTAGAAGATTATAATCAGTACATGGGTGATGTGGACAGAGCAGGCCAGCTCTACACTTATCATAAATATGGAAACTGCAGCATGAAGTGGTACAACCAGTTCTACCGCCATGTGAATGAAGTGACCTTGGAACAGTAAATGTTTATATTGTGTACTAGAAGTGTAGCAACCCTATGGACAGTGTTGATTTTAGGAAGAACATGGTGGAGGTGCTTTTGCTTTGGGGCTGGCGGCGTTAAAATGTTGCGAGAGTTCCCACAGCACACCTGACGATCTCTCACGGCACACTAGCGTGCCCCGGCACAGTGCTTGAAAAACACTGAATTAATTCACTCTTTTTAATCCAGAGCTACAAATCCCAACATTGTATACAGCTTAGTGATAGGCACACTTCTTAATCTTTTTTTAAATTGGTATTTTTAATCAATTATTTTCTCATAGAAAATGAATGGGGATATACTAATGCAAATTCTCTAGTTATGTGATTGTGAAGCAATCACATATTGTTCTTCTTAAGTTTTATTATTATTATTTTATTTTATCTTTATTATTCAGATATTGTTTCTGCTTCCACAGATTTCAAGATATTGACCCCAAACCCATTTTACCTCATCTGTCTTGTGCCCATGTAGTGTGCTTGTATACAGCTCACTGAAAGGTCCACTCTTTTTTTATTGCAGTTTTTCCTCATTAATTTTCCCAGTGAAGATGAAAACAGGGTTAGTTAATACCCCTACTGGAAGAAGAAAAGATTGCACATGGGGTAGTGGAAAGTTGGATTAATGGTGTTTTGCTGTGCGAAGCAACCGAGGCTTGTGTTCATGAATGTTTTTAAACAGTTTTTTCATTTGATGTATGCATTCAAGTATTACCCTTTTTATTTAAACTCAGTAAATCCAGAAGAGTTCAGTCTTGTCTGTGCTAGACTAGTGGCTAATGTACTATTTGTTGATGGCATGAGTAAACAAAGCCTTATGTTTTCAAACAGTTTGTCATTCACTTTTATTTCAGTGTGGACATCATCTGCAATTTTTGCTGAACAATGGAATACAAAGCTCACGAGAATAAACACTGGACTGGACATGTTCTCTCACTTTCATTTTTCTGTCGTTATTTTCATGTGGATCTCCTAAAGCAAACCATGTCATAACCTAAGTGATTTGGTTAAGATTTTCTAAGTTTTGGAAGTTTCACTGAACTCTGGAGCTTCATGCTTCAGACTTCTTCCTATATGGAATACAAAAAAGTTCAAATTAGTTCTTTTTCCTCGCACTGCAGATATGGACGGGGAAAATGGTCCAATTAGCCCCAGGTTAAATGAACATTAGTCTTGTAATAGAGGTTTTGGTTGTAATCTAGTAAGCATGCACTGTACTAACAGGCAGCACATCCTTGTAGCTCCTAATCTAGCTAGTAAAATAGTTTATATGTGGGATTATCTCCTTTTGTTGACACAGACAACATGTAGTGTTATCCACCCTACTCCACCAAAGCTGAAGAAGCCATACTGTGGTTGGCGAGAGAGTGCTAAGCTAAATGCTAGGGGATGGAGCCTTTTTTCCATCTGTTCTCATGGGAAATGTCAATTCTCTGCCTAACAAGTGTAAGGAGCTAGAGGCACTTGTGAGGAATCAGCATGGTGAGCAGCATGAGTGCAGTCTAATGTGTTTAACAGAGACCTGGCTAGTGAACAACATCCCTGACTCCTGTGTGCATTTACCCAGCTTCACTACGGTACATGCAGACAGAGAAACAAGGGTAAACAGACAGGACAGGGGTGGGTTCTGGCAATGTTTGTGAACAATAGATGGTGCAACCCCAGACATATAACTGTGAGGAAGAGGATCTGCTGTTGGGAAATTGAACTCTTGCCGGTCAGTATTAGCCCCTACTATGTACCAGTGAAATTTTCTCACATCCTCTCCATTGTTATTTATACAATAGGGCCCACTCTGGCATATGACTACATGTTACTACATTCACATGTCAAGTTTGTTATATACAGTATATCATCATTAACTTATACAGTGTTTATTTGTATAGCACATTTCAAAGTAACAATATTTATGCCAAAGTGTGGTACAAGACTAAAATGACGGAAGAAATTTAGGTAATAATGAAAAAGAAATCAACAGTGATAAGAAGAATTATAACTAATAAAATATACTGAAGATACAAACTTAAATATTGTGTCTATTTAAATTATAAATGGATATGTGGGCAATTATTTTCTTTTCTCTTGTTTAATGATGGTGTCATGAAGAGAAGAGTATAGCCAGGTATGTATTTACTATAAACACAGCAAAATGATTACGCATAACTACTACAATCACAGAAAACTATTTTTTACAGGAAGACAACATATGAAAAAGCACAAATTACTGTTGAATATAGCACTGTAGGAGATGAAGTGTGCCAAAGGTCATATGCAGTAATATTACTAATTAATAAGAAAGTTTGGGTAGGAAATTGATAGCATTGAGAGAGTAAAGGAGTACATGAAAGTTTTTTCAAGTGTATTATTGTAGTACTGATATCATTATGTAGTAAATGAGGAACACTTTAACAAATTAGGTTATACACCTTTCTCACATAGCTGGATCATGTCTACAGATGATGCTGGTATAAATTTTTGGCATTCCAGGAGCTTTCTAGCATGATCTGGGGCATTCCATAAGAAATGAATGAAGGCCGTATTGCTTCCTTGAGAACTGGACGGGCATGTCTTAAATCCACGGGACCCACCAAAAATGTAAAACTTGTTGGAAATTTTTCTATGGGTGAAATTGACCATAGCAACCATAGTACAACAATGCATATGTGAGTCTTTATGTGGTCAACCATAGCAGTGTGTCAGAATCTGTCACAACCCATTGCACCTAGCATGCCCAAACTCACCCCAAAATGGTTCATACTGCTTTCATTGCTGTACAATCTTTTTTTGGTGCAATACTTTGTTGCTGTCACCCATCTGACATCAACTGCAGAAGGTAACCATGAATCTGCTGTCATTTTCTGTGGCTACCATTGTGGCTGCAGTGTCTTCATTTGCATATTTACTCTTTATCCACTCATTTTTTCATCAAAACACCTACAAATCTGCTGGAATGGCCACGGTAAGCTCCATCCACAGTAACATACAGCTCAACTAGCTATGTGAGAAAGTAGCATTATCCTATCAACCATTTAGCAAAATCTTAGTAACCAACTGGGTTAGCCTAGGCATGCACACACCAAAACCCTTTCAACCAAACGTATTATGCTAGCAACATTTTAATGTTTTAACATAGGCTTTAGCCTTTTGAGCTTTAATTCAGTTCAAATGTGTGGACTCAAACTTCAGACTTGAATGACTTGCAACTTGACTTTAATACTCAACTTTTTAAGACTAAAGACTTGACTTGGACTTTGCCGCTTTGACTTGTAATAACTTGACACATCACTTATAAAATAAAATTTTAAATATGAAAATATTTTCATATAAATCTAATCAAAATATATTTATTTCCTGCCCATACCAACTTCAAGAGGCCTAAATTGATCTAATGTTACAGAAAGTGGCGATTTCTTACATAGAGTGTATGGTCTCTGTGCCATTTTTTCTATGAGAAATGGGATGGAAAAATCACACCTATTAAACATGCTCCCGTTTGCCTTACCTACATACGTTTATTGTATGACTAAATGGACCCTATGATCCTCAGTGTTGTTTGTTAGGGTAAACAATTTGCTCATGATGGCGCTGAATGTTAATGCTCATTTGATCATTTAATCAATAGCATTGCTTGTTTGTTTGCTACATGTAGAACTTGTGGAGTGAAAATTTCTGATGCACAGGCAACAACATCTTACTTTGTTTGCCACTTAAGGCTACATAACAACCAGTAAGTTTAGTATAATTATATGTGTAGTAGTATAATCATTGTTAACCTATGGCTTGCTAGCAGGACTGGACTGGCACAAAAATTTGACCCTGGCATTTTGGTCAAGACCAAACCACTGCATACATTCACACACACCACCCATCTTTGTGCTTCCTTTTATTTGTAAACCAACTCCTACTTCTTAAAACCACCAAAGCCATGCAATTATTAAATATGAATCACACATTAAATACTTCTAGACTTGGCATTTATTAATACAATAAAATTCTACAATCCACAGAATCCTAAAACAAGCTATGGCTCCACTAGGGTGAATGTAAACACATAAGAACTTATGCAATAGTACATTGATTGCTGGTGATACATACTGTGCAAAACATCACCTCAATACAGCTTATGAAACCTTAGCCAATAATTTTAGCCAATTAATTCTGCAATATCCACCTTTTTATATAATCTTGAAATGCTCCTTCAAGAAGGAAATAATGTGATAAATATTTAAAGTGATAGCTCACTACTTCAGAATCCAAGCATGAACTCTGTTATACTTGAAAAACTTGCTGAAGCAATATTTCACTACACTGCCTATCCCACTACTCTAAGGGAGTATGGAACCTCTTTTTCAGGCATGTACAGGTGGCAGTAGCATCTTAATACAAGATGGCCAATTACTGTTCTAAAATGAGAAATCGTGGTGTACCTTGACCTGAACTTGATATCAATTTTCTGAAAAGGAAATTTGCCTGGTGAGAAAAATCCTGCAAAAAATTGCAAGGGGCCGAAGAGAGCAGACGTGAACTACTTTCCTCCACATCCGAGTGGAGAAACTAGCAACAGTCTGGAGATAGTGAGACAAGAGCTTCCTAATGAGGTAAAGAAAAGGAACAACACTAAAGTGATTTGAGAAAAAATGGCCAAAACTTTCTCCTGACGAAGGCTTGAGGTTGTGAGTGGTAGTCCATGTGCTGCTGACTTCAAAGAGAGATGGCCTGCTTTGTTTTGTGAAGCTGAGGTAGGTGAATCTATAAACAATAAAATGCTACCTGCTTCATTAGACAGTAGCCATAATTTGTTTTTATAATATATATTAAGGAGTATGTTCCTCATTGACCACATGAACATAAATCAACTTGAAACACACTTCCTTTAGAGTTAAAATTGGAAGCCGAAGTAGCGTTTCCCTTTATGGGTTGTCATTCTAAATACTACTAGCTTGTTCATTCCACTATCTGCAGGGTTTAAAATGCCCTGTACAGAATGTACTCTCCCTTCAATTTGCATCAGACTATTTGGTCCACTTTCTGATGTTGATTTTTGAATCTTTTTTAATCTAGATGAAGGACGAATTAAGAATTATAACAACAATTTCCCTGAAGCAGAGCTTCATGTACAAACTTGACCACTGCACACCAAAATTTAATGCCCTGATAAAGGCCAAGGGCGGTGTTGTGGTGACATAGCTGAAGCTGTTCCTGGAGTCAGGTTTGTTTGTTCCAAATTGTGCTTGTTCACTTTTTGCACATGCACAGTGTGCAAAAAAACAGTTGTTTTTTTTTTTGCACATGCACAGTGCCCCATGCGTATGCATATACAGCACAAATCCTCACTCTCCAAATTATGCCTCTGGATACTCCATCTTTACACAAATGGCTCTTGCTCATTGTGCTCAAATCACAGCTCCTTGCACCTATATGCTCTTATGTTTTCACTTGACAGTATATTGTGTATGAATAATGGGTCCATATTCATGCAAAATGAATCTGTTTATAGAATCAGAGAACTAAGATGAGACGTGATGCTGTTATCCGCAGCCTCAAACTGTACCTTGATGAGAAAGAAGAGGAACTTTTCTGGGTAAAGCATAATTTTTTAATGATGGTTTAAATTATTAATAATTTAAATCATTAAAGCATAGGGTGCAATTTAACCCTAAAATAAGAGAGGAAGGGAGATTGAGAGAATGGAGGAATTCTGCTGTGTGGCAAAAGTATGTGAACCTTTGCTTTCAGACCCTCTTGTGCAGGAATAACTGTAGCTAAACATTTGTGGTAAATGTTATTCAGTTTTGGAGGAATTTTAGCCCATTCCTCCATACAGAAGAGCTTCAGATGGACTCCTTACTATGTATCACCCAAAAGGTGGCTACAGCTGGACGTCCTCACAGCCTCTGAAGTTGTTGGGCAGGTTGCAGTGGAGCCTAAAAGCCTTATCTGCAGAGGAGAGAAAAGAAGTCGGTGTGCAACCGGACCTAGGTCACCTATGAGGTTACCTTCATCCTCGAGCGTGTTTGGGTCACCTTCGAGATGGGGAAAAGAGAATGGTGAGAAACCTACTCTACTTGTCGGGGCGACTTCTGAGATCCTGACAGGCCAGCAGAGCCTAATGTGCCAATTGCCCTTCGCCCTCTTGGGCCCTTGGTGAGGGATAAGCCCATGCCCATTGAATCAGACTGATGCCTCGGCCCGCCACATCGGCCAAATAAGCCCAGGCTTACTAAATGTGTCATGCATGATAAACAACCACTAAAAGTGCCTCCACTGTCCAACTCAATGGTGTACCCTACAAGACTCAGGGAGCACCATCACCCTGGTATGACACTCCTCCATCCCAGAATCCATACAGGACTGCAGCACCCTTGCAGTCACCTGTGTACATAGCAACATCAGGGAGGTGCCCGCAGCAGAAGTATGCATCCGGGGAGACAGGGAGATTGGCTGCTGCTGGTAGTATTGGTTTCTGAATTGTCTGTTCCCCTCCTGCCAGGCAAGGGTTGACCTGGGTTTCCAGAAGAGTGGCCCTGCCAGCACAGAAAACCCCAGAGGAACCAAACACTCAAACAGGAGAATGACAGCACTGCTGATGCTGACCCAGAAGGTGAGCCCACTCCTCCTATTAACCCTCTTTCTGCTCTGCCTCTGCAGGATGAAAAGGAATAGAATTTTAAATGGGAGCAGGGAAAGAACGAGTGTCTAAAAATTGCTAGGGTCAAGTGTTGGAGATCAAAGGAAAAATTTAACCTGGGAACGCCCCACTCCCCACGGCATACTTTATGGTAAAGGATAGTCTGCTTTATTACCACTGCATGCAGTGAGGAGAGCCCTGTGATCTTCTGGTGGTGCCTAGAATTAAAATTGACATCATAATGAATCTTGCCCACAACCATCCTCTGTGAGGGCATATAGGTGCCAAGAACACCATGGCCAAAATTCCAGATCATTTTCACTGGTCACCATGGTGGCCAAGGTGAAAAACTTTGTTCAGCGCTGTGGTGAATGCCAACGAACGTCTCCTAGGAAGCCAGCACTAGCACTCCTCGTTCCACTTCCTATTATCATCATCCCTTCCAAATAAGTCAACATGGACCTGGTGGGACCACAGCCTAAGTTAGCCTGGGGGCATGAGTACATCTTGTGGTCTTTGACTATTCCACACAATATCCTGAAGCTGTCCCACTCCAGAAAGCATCCTGCAAGGTCACTGCCTGGGAACTGGTTCCACTCTTCAGCTGAGTGGGGATTGCTAAAGACCTACTGACCGAACAAGGTACTCCATTTATGTCAGAACTAATAAACCATCTTTGTCAGCTGTTACAGATCTCAAATCTCCACACCTCTGTTTACCACATTCAAAACAGAGAGACTGATGGAAAGATTAAACCAAACCCTGAAGCACATGCTTAAATGAGTGGTCATGGAGAGAAACCAGGATTGGGACCTTTTACTGCCTAATGTTCTCTTCACACTCACGAGACCCCACAGTTCTCCACAGGATATACACTATCTGAGTTGTTGTTTGGGCGGCAACCGCAAGGATTACTGGACAAGAAAACGTGGAAAGAACAGTCAGCACTGTACACGTCAGCGATTGAATATGTGCAGAACATGCAAGAGAAAATAAATCTCTGTGGTACTGTGGCTGCAGTACCACATACGGCACCTCCGTAATGACAAGCCCTTCTCGCCTTCCTGCTGTGATGGTAGCTGAACGGATAGCTCCTCACTGCAGCTCTGAAAGCATGACCCCATTTCAGCATCACTAATGTTGTGGACTGCAGCAGAGCACATGGCTGAGGAGCAGGGCAAAGGAATGGAGCAGCGCTGCGTGGCACTCAGCATTCACGACAACTGAGATGTTGGGAGAGGTTAAAAGGGCTCAGGAGCAGCAGAGTTGTATGTTCCTGGGTGGCAAAAACTCATCAGTCCCTTGTATTTTCAATGTGTTGCACACTGTGAGGAAGCTGGCGACTCTCCACTAACCCTCACGGAATGAACACCACTCTAGCTGAGAGCACACCCTGCTCTAGAGCTTGAATGTCCATGTGTGCATTCACATGTCCATTGTGCACATAATTAATTACCATGAGCCCCATGAGATATGTGGCTACTTCTCCCGATATTTAATACAATTAAAGAAAAATAGAGAATAGAAATCTAATGAGGACCTTGCATGTGGTGGATGGCCACCGACTGAAACTATAAACACTTTAACAGGGCACACCCAGGCAACATGAAACCTCAGCCTACAAAGCCAGGCAATATTGCAAGAAAATCTCAATTTTCTCCAACTTTCTCCAACAATTCTCGACTAAAATTTCAAGTTAAATTTTTTTGGTCTTACTAGTGGTGTCAGTTAAAAATGTATTGCTATAATCACAAGAGTTAATCAATCAATCAAGGCTGCTTGTTTGAAGTTTTTGGAAGATGAAGCAAATACATGTGTGATCTTGGGACCAAGACATGCATTACAAACTGGTAACAGGAATCACCTTTTTTATAGCACCTTGGTTTTGGTGATTTCTGAATAGGAAATGTCTCAGGGAGCACTTGACAGTGGCCATAACATCCATAATATCCATAATAAAGCTTCTCATCCATAATAAAGATTCTCTTTTGAAGGTCATGTAGACAATATTACCAGGACAGCCTTCTTTCATCTGAGAAATATTGCTAAGATAAGAAATATAATGTCACTGC
>JAQMCW010002549.1:0-10903 GCA_030068335.1 Chrysichthys cranchii
GCATTTAAGTTTCTTATACTGTACTGTGCATGAAATATGGTTAAAATCTTGCTCTTTTACTCCTGTTTGGATCATTTCCACATAGGACTACATAGTGACCTTGACATTTAGGAAATTGTAGGTTGTTCTCCTGGTTTGAGCTCCAGTGTATGTCAGATTTACGTATAGCAGAAAAATAAACAGCTCAATTAAAAAAATAAAATAAAATAAAATAAAATAAATAATTTTCCTAACCTGTCCCAAGTAAAAAAGACTCTGAGGGTTGTCGGTGGGCTCTGAGGTCAGCTCGGACGTCGGCACCAGGCCCTTAAGGTCACCGAAGAATCTTACGATGCAGCCAAAATCCTTGATGCAGACGATGAAGCCGTGGGCGACGAGACCCACACGAGCATCAGCGTATGACAGGAGAAGAGGGAGTGTGGACTCCATCAGAGCCTTTTTCCTGGTCAGGGAGATCTTCTTATTTTGGTAGTCCACTGATAAAACCTGGAGACAAACCAGACACATGGTATGGGAGATTTTCCTGAAGGTTTTTACACATTTTTGTTTTCTATTTCCAAGAACTCGGTGAAAGAAAAGTCAAATTAATACATGGCATTCAAATTCTGATCATAAACATGTTTACAACTAGACATTTCACAGGGAAGTAATTTTAGTAAGGTTTACAGAAATATGTCAATTTAGTGGCTTTACCATTTTTGGTATGCATTTACTTTAATAGTTTTAGATTCTGTGGCACATCTGCCACACAAGTTCCTGTGAATGAGTTGTTACTACAGAAATGACAACGAGAGTATACATACAGACGGGCCCAAAAAATGCATCCACACTTCAACAAGAAAAATATCTGCATAAAAGCTGTATTCCTGTATACTGTCTCTATACGTTTCTCCTCACTCTGCACACTGCCACCATGATTCAATTTGAATTTAAATAAATAAATATAGATAGATAGATAAATAAATAAAATATGGGCCTCTGATAACCACTGTTGAAGTGTGTATACATTTTTTGGATCAGTCTATATACACCTATTCAGAGTAACTCACTTTACATTTGATCCTCATGCCTTCCTTATACTTTTTTTCAGGGTTGGTGAGGATGATATCCGCCAAGTGAATTCTGGGAACAAGGCCTTTAATATGGTCTGAGATTTTGACGTGCATGCCATACTTCTCCAGGCTCTGCACTGTGCCCTGAGGGGGGAAAACACACACACACACACACACACACACACACACACACAAGAACAGGGAGATCTTCCATTTAGAATGGTGAGAAGGTGATGATGTGCAGCAAATTTAGGTTTCCTCACCTCAACTATCTGCCCTGGTTTAATATCTTTATAGCTGAAGAACGGCACTTGGATGATTTTCCTTTAAGACAAGGAAAGGGATAAAATGTAAAAATATTATCTTGAACCTGACAACATATTTATGGAAGTATGCATTCCCATTGTGTACGCTTTAACTTACACAAGCATGCATGCACACACTCAGTCTGATATGCGCACACACAGTCACACTTACTTGCGCAGTGTGGCCATGTGGATCTGCTCCATGGGACTGTAGTCAGTTATTCTCAGCATGTGTTCAGGCTGAGCGAGGAGTCGGTTCGGGTTAAACTCCTCCTTGGATTCTTTCATATGGCTTTTCTGAGAGACCAGACGAATATGAAACAGTTTGTTTTTGAGGTGAAAGCATTGACATAGCACAGATATGAGAAAAGAACCTAAAGCAGATTAGCATTCTGCGAGATTTCCATAGCATCTAAAAAATAAATAGCCCAAAAGATGCAAACATTCATTCAGTACCTATGAACGACAATATTTTCAAGATATTGACAAAAGGCTAAAATATTGGGCAGCGCTTTAACTCTAGGATATCAGAGAGTGATCCGAAACACTAGCTAGCAAGTTACCAAAGCTAGCTAAATTTTACCATAGGAATAGCTTGAGGCAATCTCCAACAAAAATAAACATGATTGTTCTCTTAGATCTGTAGACTTTAGCTGTACATTTGTAATTAACTTACATTTGCAGACATTAGCCTACATTTGTACTAGGGGTGTAGGACGCAGCCGGTATTTGTATCTGTATTTGTTGAGGGGGGGGAAAAGTATTTGTATTCGAGTAAAATTCCAAATTTGTGTATGTAAAATTTTGTTATAGTGTAAGTATTCGCGCGACCGGGGGGAGCGCTAGCGGAAGTTTTTCGTGCGACCGGGGTGGGGGTGGGGGTGTTCCCGAATACAAATATTTTTCCCAAGTATTTGTCCGAAATTCGTATTCGTAAAAATCTCATTATTTGTGCCTTTCCGAATACTGTATTCGGGTTCGGCTCCACCCCTAATTTGTACATATTAACTATGTTGCAATGTTTCTATCCATTAGCATACGTTTGTAAAGATTAGCATACGTTTGTAAAGATTAGCATAGATGTCTATATGGTAGCTTACAATTCAACACATTAGCTTACATTTCTCCAAATTAGCCTGCGTGTGTCAACATGAGTAGATTTCCATACATTAGCTTACATTTCTACAAATTAGCCTGTTTGTAAACATTAGAATAGATTTCTATACATTAGCTTACATTTTTTCAAATTAGCCTACATTTGTTAACATTAGCATAGATTTCTATACATTAGCTTACATTTTTTCAAATTAGCCTACGTGTGTCAACATTAGCATAGATTTCTATGCATTAGCTTACATTTCTACAAATTAGCCTACGTGTGTCAACATTAGCATAGATTTCTACACATTAGCCTACATTTCTGCATATTCATCTACTGTTATACACATGTATTCCTTCTGGCCTGCCATGTAATACAAATGTTCAGGAAACTCTTGTGATCAGTTTTTGTCTTTTACCAAAATTTAAACATTCAAAATCTGCAAAATGAACTTTAAATTAATATAAAACTCGTTTATTCCATCATGTCGGTAGCTATTATTGAGCATAAAGCTTGTTTTCAGTTTCTTATATCTTATAGACCTAGCGCTTTACAGGCCTGTCTAACTCCAAAAAAGGAAGCACAGGGGACAAAGAAAATGAACAACAACAAATAAAGTCTCTTGTTTGAGTATAGCAGTGAGAAAAGACACTGACCCGGTGACTGCTTCAGTTTAATTCTGCACTAGTTCTTGTTAGGGTCAAGGAATATTTAGGTCTACTGGATATACCTCCCTGATCCTCAAGCCATCAGCTTTTGCCTGGCATACAGCACCTAATATTTGTAGAATACACAACTGAGATTCTCATAAACCCATAAATGCTCACCCTTAAACCCAAATATGTTTTTGCCTTCAAAAAAAAAAGCATAAATCAGGTCTCAGGCAGGAAGGAGGGAGTGATCTGTTTAAGTGTCCCCAAAAACAACAATGACTGGCACACGCCCAACAGTGGTTGCATGTCAGCAATGCTTGGCGTTACTCACATGCACGAAGGCGGAGGTCCCATCCGGCAGCTCCATCACGGCTCCGGAGCGGTGGTGTACAGCAACCATCTTGCAGCCATTCAACACCTCTCCTATTCGCTCACTTGCTACGTTGTCCAACATGATGCCCCCTGGTGGTAGGAGGTGGCTACGCAGAGACAGACCCACCAGACGAGAGGAGGGGTCCACATACAGGATACGAGCTTTCACCTGAGCAGGAATGAAATGTTCCGAAAAAAGGAAAATTTTACCAAAGTATTTAGGAAATGATCTACATATTTTTTTTACACAAACAGTTTTCTGTCCTGTTAGGTATTTGGGGACTCGTACCTCGTCCCCTACACTGTAAGCGGACAATTTATCTGGGTCGGTGTGCATGAAGTCCACCAAGCCAGTATAAGATGAGAGGAATGTTACTATCAGGCCGTGAGTTGTCACCTGTGAAAAGAAAAGCCAGATGATTAAACCATGATCACTTCAGGAAGCTACAGTCAGACCCGGTCTAGTGAGGCAATAGACAACAAGAAGGCAGGACTGTGTTCTCTTTGGTGGGTAAGAAAATAGAGGAGTAGGGATCACACCGGCATTTTGGCACACACAGGAAAAGGAAAAAAAAAAAAAAAAAGGTTAATCTACTATATGTGTCATGATTCAAAAAGGAGGAGGGGAAATTGAAGAGACAGTATATCATTTGATATGGGACACAATTTTGGAGACCAAACCAAGTTTATACCTTACTGCATCCTTCACTATACAATTTCTTATTAAGTGCATCATAATATGGATATTGACTGCCGACCGGATTGCCTAGACTAGACATGCACTAATGGTTGATTGTTGGACGTTAAAAACCCATCAACCAAATTCCATGAAACTTGGTGGCAGAGTGTGGCCTGGACCAAGGAAGAACCTATTACATTTTGGAGCAGATCCGAGTCAAGGGGCAGATCCATGGGTTTAGAATCTCTTTCGCCAATGTTGTCCTTGGTGGAGGTCTGCACTTGACAACTCAATCTTAAAATCCAACAGAAGTTAACTTATCAATAGTCACAAAACATAGCCAATGTAGAAATACAATGACTAATAGAAATACAGTGGAAGCTTGGATTGCAAGTAACTTGAGTAACAAGTAATTTGAGTGTTTTGCAAGACGAGCAGGAAATTTTAATACGTTTTGACTTGATGAACGAGTGAGGTTTTGCAATACGAGTAATACGCATACGCTTCGTCTGCCGAGCCTCACGTGATCACGACTTCTCTCTCTCACTCACTGCGGGATTGTGGCTCACTTGTATAGTCAACATCCACACTAGCATATACTGTTAGTGTGTGTGCAAAAATGGCCCCCAGGGAGATGTGTAAAATGTGAGAAAGAGTGCAAAACTTTGAAGAGCACCACCCGAATAAGGCTGTAGCAGTGCGAGCGATGAATCTGTTTAATGACAATGCAATGGTGCATTTCTGCAAAATTCTCAAAAGGAGGCAAAAGCAGCGATCATTGGATAGTTTCCTTGCTAAAGTCGCACGAAATAAAAAGATCCCAGTGAGCCGACAGACTGCAGTGATTCTGTGAGCTGTAGTGAAAGTCATCCTACACTAATCCTCCTCCTCTCCCCCTCTCTCCTCCTCTCTTGTCTCCCTCACACCAGCCATGAGTCTTTTTAAAGGTAAAGCGCAGGTTCTTTTGTTTTATGTAGTTTTACTTTACATTTTATATTAATCATTTTTATATAAATATATTTGTGGGTTGTGAAACAAATGATCTGAGTTTCCATTATTTCTCATGGGGAAAACCGCTTTGATATACGAGTGCTTTGGATTATAAGCACGTTTCCGGAACGAATTATGCTCACAATCCAAGGTTTCACTGCATATCCAAACGTAGAATATGGATGCAGTTGCAGATCTGCATATCACAGAAGAGTCGACTATTGTCCTTGGTGAAGGTCTGCGCTCTCTGAGAGCACTTCTACTAATCAATGTCACCACTTTGTTTATTCTGTTCCACTTTTTAGTTCACGACACTACCGTGTTACCTTCTTGATGCAGACTTGGACCAATAGCCCGGGTACGAGGTTACTCAACGTCCAGCCGTGATGTGTTTCTGCACAGGCCTTATTAACCACCGCAGGGTTCACAGAAAGACGCACCACCCGTCCCTCGTTCTTCACCTCCTCCAGCATGGCCTCCGTGTACTGACCCACCTTCAGATCTGTGAAACAAAGAACAAAAAAAAAAAATCACTGTTGCTTATTATCCTTCTACCTTTATGAGCATTATACGATCTTAACTGTTGAGCCGCCATCGCCCCTTACCTGTTTTACTGGCCTTGGCTTCATCGTTTGCTTTCTCTTTGGGCAGAAAGGCTTTCGTTCCACTCACTCCAATGTCTATCAGGTAACCGTGATCCTCAACGCTCTCCACACAACCGCTGAGACTCTAAAACCACAGAGAAAATTCCATCCAGCACTCTGTTCCTCTTGCTCTTCATCCACTCATCGCTCATCTCTCACTCCACACATCTCCCATATATGCAAAGACTTGCACAGGTGTTCAACCTCTGGGGAATTTATTAGACTCGTCTGAACGACAAACGATAACTACACATATTCATCCTCACGTTCTCCTACAGTGGATTTTCCCTTGGCTTCTACTTAAATTCACAACGGGAGAAAATACAACGGGGTTCATTCTGCAAAAACTGAAACTCAAGCTTGGGAAACAGTTCACCTTTGAGCAGAACAATGACCCCAAACCCAAGACCAAAGCAACGATGGAATGGTTAAAACCAAAAATGGTGAAGGATCTCCACTGGCAAGGTCAAAGTGGAGATCTCAACCCCACAGAAAATCTGCAGCACTGTTTGAATACCGCAGTCGACAACCAACATCCAACCATAATGAAGAACATGGCGCAAACCTGCCAGGAGGAACGGCTGAAATTCTCTCCTAAACAGCTTTACCCAACAGATCTACAGCTGTGATCGCAACCCAAAGGTGGTTCTTCCAAGTCTGAAGGGGGTGAATACTTATGCAAGAAGCCTTTTTAGTTATTACAACGTTGCTGAAAATTCCGCTGACTAATAATGTATTTTGACTTTGAACACGTTACTTATTGGACACCAAGTCCAACACATGGGTTCAAGAGAACCGCCTGGAACAATCTGTACAAGGGTCATTTGGAATCCATACAAATCGGATGACTTTTACTGGGAGCAGCCATGGATCCATCCATCTTCATCCATCCATCCATTCCCCTATCCACGTTTAGTACACCAATAATCAGTTAGACAACATACTGAGATCTTCCATAAACAAGCTATTGAATGCACAACTATTCCACTATTGTGGACATTTGACCATACTGCTCACTACACCCACACGCTGCTGGACATGTTTTTTTTTTTTATACGGTTTCACGGTTTAGCGTTTCTCACCATGCCTGCTTTCAGAGAGCCGGAGCTGAGCTCCTTGTTGACGTCTTTCGGGTTGATGGACAGCTTCAGACTCACAAAGCCATCTTTGGACAAATCCAGAGATGACACGGCACACCTGACCAGCTGTCCCGGGGCAAGGAGGTGGGAGGGAGATACAAATTCCTGTACACAAACAAACATATAAATGCATAGAAAACCATGGCAATAAAAAGAAATAAAACCTGTCGATAGGACGTGGAGTACGTGCATGAAATTGTCTGAACGGGTTTCAAAAAAAAAAAAAAAAAAAAAAGCATACGGATCCAACCACAGCACTGTAATAATGAGCTTCATTATAACATTGTAATTATAGGCATAATTAGAGAAATATAACACTTTACAGACTACACACTGTTGGCTCAGTTACCTCGAGATCTGCCCCAGAGTCCAGTGCGTTGCTCAGGATCTTCGTGTAAGCATCGCAAATGCTCGAGATGGGCATGTAACCTTTAAGACCATGGGGGAGACCAAGCACGACCTCAAAGTTTGAAAGCTCCCTCACACAGCCGAGCATCACCATGCCCACCTTCAGGTTCTGAAAGAGGAGGAATAACCGTCACGAGACACAGCTTGAGGTTGGAACTTACATACTAATCGTTGCTATGAATAAAGTCTAACGAATGCAAAGGAGAATCATGGTTTAACAGGGTCATATTTCATCCAAAACTGACCACAGGGTGCGTTGAAAATTGTCCAAAGACTTCATCTGGTTACAATGTGAAGGAGTGTACGTACTACGGGGGTGCCTATTATAAATTTGAGGGCAGATTTGAGTATTTTTAAATAAAATATAATATATACTGGAGAAAAAATATGACAGGGCATGTGGTAAGGAGAAAACAATCAACGATGGGGTGGTGTAAAGCAAACCTCTGTTACCGTTGATGAGGATGATTCCAGCATGTACAGGGTGGGCCACGGAAAAGTAGCCCGGCTCCAACGAAAGGAAGATAAGATGAACGGTTTTTATTCACTTAAACAAAAGTCCCAACAGATGCTGAAAGTGATTCCCGTTCACGTCGTTCTCCGACACACGGGGCAACAGACGGAGAGAAAGGGGCTATGGCCTCCTCCAAAGAGCGTGGCAAAGGGATTGGAGGTGGGCTACTTTTTCATGGCCCACCCTGTAGAGATATATACATACATACACATACACACACACACACACACACACACACACACACACACACTCTCCCAGAGTTACAATGGCCCAACGTACGATTTTTCGAAGTTACGATGATGACTGCAATACACTAAAAATTGTAATATATTTAGAAAATTATTCAGATTCACGGGCAGGCATCGCTGGCAGGTCAGCGTAACAGCGTATGACGTACGATACATTTGGATGATGCCCGGATGTATGCGTCACTCGCCTTGTGTGACTCTCTCCCGCAACTCACGACGTTACCTGGTGTTTTGGTATACTGTACAGTGCATTATGACAGGGTTTTCTTGTGTGCTTCAAGAGCTGATTTTAATTTAAAAGCATGTCTTCTACAGTAGGGGTCCCCAACCACCGGGCCGCGGACCGGTACCTTTTTGGGTACCGGTCTTTTGGCAATAATAATCTTTCTGAAATTTTTAGTTATTTTATTTTCATTAGTTTCCTGGGTCTTTTATTTTGAAAAATTCCACTACAGCACTACAGCATGCGACACAGAGAATGCAGAGGTTCCATCGCAACACTTTGCGCAGCCCTGGTCCGTCCGTTTACATCGCAAACCAAACAACCCCCCAGTATATATATATATATATATATATATATAGAGAGAGAGAGAGAGAGTGAGTAAGAAGCCTAAGTGTAGAACAGTTAAAATGAATAATAGTAAAACATGAGAAGCACCACCATATCCCTCCGCCACCGTCCACGTACACCAGCAACTACGTATCCAACGCAAAGGTAACGTGCATTAAAACCATCTGTTTATTTCATTTAGATTTATTTTTCTATAATTAAGGTGATTTTAATTTTATTCTATGTTTTATTGCCACACACATCACGCCACACTTATACCGCAGAGCTTTGCCAAAAGCGGCCATTTTTATTTATTAAACAACATATGTTTTGTCCGATTATAGCTACATCATAAAGCTTTTAAACCTCCACAAAATAAATTAAATCCGCTAAAAATTGTCATTCCTTCACAAGCCTCTCTCTTGAAGTTAAAATGCAAAAAAAAAAAAAACAAAAAAAAAAAACTGCAGCTGCCCTGCTCATCACCCTGAAGACTTTTCCCATGTTACAAAGTGCTGATGTTGGAGACCTTTCCACAAATGCTACATAAACGTCAAAAAGAGACCACTTTTCAGACACACACACACAGGTTTTGTATGCAAAAAAACAAAGGGGGGGGCGCAACTGCGACAGTCAAAGTCTCCAGAAGAGCTGCTGCAGTTTCTCCAAGACGCTCAGAAAACCGTACAGCTCATTTCCTTATAAAACTGTACACATTGTACCTGGGACTACAAAGCAAAGGGTCGCCACACCAAATACTGACGTTGTTTAGTTTCTTACTGTTTACTGCATGCCGTAGTTTTTATGGTTTAATTCCAATCCTTTTCAGGTCACCTTTACGTTACTGCATCTCTCTACATGTGCCTCAGACTGTGAGTCAGGATCTAAACTGACAAAAAGAAACCTGGCAAAGGGGATCCGCACTCTCGGTACAGACGAACACAGGTTAGGGTGCTCCGGTTTGGCAGTGTTCTGGTCGCTCTTTGTAAATCCACATTCAGTAAATGCGTAGGTACATTTTCATGCTGTCATTTCACTGAATCAGAGTCACGATGCCGCCAACGCTGTCGAGGAACTAGATATACAGCGAAGATTTGTACATTTTTGCTGCTCAATTATTACTCTACTGCAGCATGGCAGATGGCTAAACAATAGCATGTACGCTCTTAACACAAACATGGCTTATTTGTGGGGGGTGGGGGGTTGGGAATCACATTTTGGGAACTGTTGCAGCATTGTGTCCCAGTTTCTGCCTGGAAAAACAGCAGGTCCTTTGAGTGATGGGAGGACCGTGCTGAGAAGTGTTGAGAGGGTCAGCACCTACCTTCATATGGAGGATATCCACGTTGGCTGCTGTGTTGAGCTTCAGACCACCTTCAGTTTTCTGCCTTTTGGCTGCCTTTTCATCTTCATGCTTACCCGCAGCTTTCTTCTTCTTTTTCACGACGGGCTCTCGGGTCTGAAAGGCATCATAAAAACCTGATTTATGCCCGATCTTTTCACACGTCATAAGGTCAGTATGGAGGAGTAGAATTCTGATACAGTATTAGTACTGCAGTAAATAATCAACAGTAGTCTTTTCTGCATTATCAGCAAGTATTATCTGTATAATTATAACTATTACAAACTCTTATTGAAAAAAAAAAATAATGTAGACATTAAATTCAATTAGAAAACCATTCCACTAATTTGATTGGTCGGGCTGCCTTTTAAGAGTGCTGACAATACCCATGAGTGCACCAGGACAACGCAGAAAAATCCACGTCCTAATTCGAACCGGTCGAACTAACACTACTGTCGGGACATCATTAGTGAACATGGAAAACGATACTTTTCAGAAACATCCGATATAAAATAATAAAGATGAAAAGGAAGAAGGGACACCAATTTTACCAGAAGGACCCTTTTTAACGGGAATAAGCAAATCAAATGTGTAATCAGTAATTGGTGAAAGAAAACATATTTATGCACAATATGTATCTTTCTCTGTAATAAGCCAAACCACATCTATTTACCACAAAATAACAAAGACAAAAAACAGAGACAAAATACACAGACAAAATACCCGAACAGATGAAACAAACCCAAACTAGACAAGCAAAAAAACAGCTAAAAATCAGACAATAAAAAAATAAAACAATAATAATTAAAAAAAAAAAAAAAAAAAAGAAAGACGAAACAAACCCAAACCAGACAGGCAAAAAACAGATTAAAAAACAAAACAAAAAACAACCAAAAAAAGAAACCAGA
>JAQMCW010002609.1:0-10899 GCA_030068335.1 Chrysichthys cranchii
AAGTTATTTCAGTGACCACTGTGGGTTTTTCTATCTTTAACGGAAGGGTACCAACAATTTTGTCCACGTCTGTAAGTCTAGTGGTAAAAGAAAGCGTGTCAACCTTAGTATCAGCCAGGAATTAGAGCTCATTAAGAAGTCTAGTGTTTGTCTCCCATGTTTCTGAGGAGTATGGTGACACATAAGGGACATGACATTTACAATTAGATTTACATATTTATTTACATTAGGATTTAATGTACTTACTTATTTATGTTGGTCCTTATGCTGCTTGTCATGTGTACAGTACTTGTGTAGGACTTTTATGGACCTTAGTGGTGTTTTTCCTTCTATTTCCACTATTTTAAATACCCCCACCCCTTCACATCATCAGACTATTCCTGTCAACAGACAACTTCCCCCCCAATTAGTCCATTAATGAGAGGATCGACTGCATTTAAATGTAAACACAAATAATTAAGGACAGCTCTTTCAGTATTTTGTTGCTTTTTTTGCATGACATCATTTCATGTCGATACACCACAAAAAAAAAAAAATAATCTGGACTCTTTTTTTTATGAAATCAAAATTTCACAAAGCTTGTACATAACCATCACATAATGAATGTGGATTCCTAATCAAGTTCTCTCCTTAACATCATTACGTTATTTAAGTGGAATGTCAATAAACTACTGAGTTTTGGTCCCATTTATTCGTCCTGCTGATGGCAATCGTTGCTATCTGAACACCCGCTTGTCAACCTTGTTGAGCAAGGTAATCTCGAATGAGTGATATGTCACAGGGTACAGACAACAGCTAGCTGCATGAACTCTCAAGGTGATGACGGCTGAAGATTCAACATTTGCATCAGGTTGCCAAAGTTAGCCAGGGGCGACAAATACAAAGCATCACATTCAATTTCCTGATTTTGCTGCATTACACCCTTTGGCTTATTTAATTTCAAGAGAGCTAGAAAAGAGAGGCTGAGAAAGACCTAGGGTTGTTGTGGCAACATCAAATGTAACTATAAATGCATTTTAAAATAAATAAATAAATAAATAAAAATAACAACAACTAAAACAACAAAAAAACCATTACTGGTGGTTAGCACTGCCATCTCGCAGCAAGAAGGTCCTGGGTTCGATCCCTGGGTTGACCTGGGCGCCTTTCTGTGTGGAGTGTGTATGTCCTCCCGTGCTTGTGCAGGTTTCCTCCGGGTACCCTGGTTTCCTCCCACAGTCCAAAGACATGCGGATTAGGCGGATCAGCTACTCAAACTTTCCCACAGGTGGGAGTGTGAATGTGATCCCGAGCCCCAGGTTAGGGGAGGGTTGGGCGTAGGGCTAGTGACCTTGCCCTGTAAAATGTGCTTCAGCAATATGAGGATTGTCTGACAGCACTGGAGAAATATAGGATTGGATATAGGATACAGGTTGTAACTGAAAGCTTTGGGTTGTGTAACCAACGATGCTTCATGGTGGACCAGATCACACCGTCCTGTCGCCGATTATTTTCCTAGAACAACCTGCTCTCTTTCCTTACATAGCTTCCCATTATTTCCTGCAAAACTACTTATTCTTCTCCAACATGGTTTCAGCACATAGTAGTCTCCCGCTATATTGCGGTTCACATTTTGCGTCCCCGGCTATTCACAGATTTTTATGTAGAATATATCTAATTTTCTTTGCAGATTTCCCTGGTATTTCACAGCATCCGCAAAACCTGTAGTGAATCCAGTCTGTAGCAAGTGGTTGTTAATTACAGTATTATACAGTATAGGAAAAAGCCTAGGCTAGACTAGGGTAATACATACATACATACATACAGTACCTAAAATATAAGTCTAGGCTACGCTAGTATAGTACACCGCACATTATAGTACTCAATATAAATGTGATGTTTCTACAAATTTGACACAAATTTCACCTCACTATATGCTTGCACATGTTTTCTTCATGTGTTTAATTGTGTCTAGAATGGGTTTAAAGAGTGTATTGGGGGAAGTTTTGGAACATAACCCCCGCGAAAGACAAGGGACTACTGTAATGGTATTCTTGGACCCTGACTTACAGTGGATGGAAAAAGTCTACCCAAACATGTTTAATTCGAAGGTTATTGCGATGTGAAAACAAGGAAATCAAGATCAATCAGATCAAAGTCCGATCTTTTCCCCATCGTCAAGGTCATATAGCAACCAAAAAATAAATAAATAATTAAAAAATTAGAAGAAACAAAAAAAAAAAAAAAAAAAACCCTTTAAGTGAAAAACAAATAGAAATGGTTCAGTGGGAGAAAACCTTACAATAACCTGTGTGTATCATGGGGAATGTTACTGTGCTCAGAATTAATCACACTCAAACTCGGGTCCAAATGTAATTACCGTATAGCTGTCATCGGTGACGCGATTCTGATTATATCGACTGTTTCTGTAGGATTTTCTTGAAATCATATTCGTTTCATCACACTGCTCAAACCACACTCTGCAAACAGCTTACAAAGCATGTACGGGATCTCACTGTCGAAAAGTATCGATCAGGAGAGGAGTGCAAAAGACTTTCCCTTTTTATCATTAGATGTCCTGTGAAACACCATGAAGGCCATCATTAACGAGGGGAGAAAATGGAGCTCCACAGTGAGGTTACCAAGGACAGGACAGGACAGGACATTCCTCCAAACCTGATGAAAGTACAAGATGGAAAATTATGAGGGAAGCTGCCAAGAGACCTACTGTATAGCAACATTAACAGAAGTGCAGGAATCTCTGGCAAGCACTGTTCACTCCTTAGAAGACAATGTCGCATAATCTTCACGTGCCTGAGCTATGAGACAAGTATGAAACACCAAGCCCAGCTAAATAACTCCAAACAAGGTCTCAAAAAATGTTATGCTTTGGTGAAACCAAGGTAGAAATTTTTTGAGCAGAATTCTAAAGAGACATGTTTGGTGCAAAAACAAGAACGCCACAGCTCCAACGAAGCATGGTGGTGGCAGCATCATGCCGTGGGGCTGCTTCTCTCTGAATATCACTATTTTGGCACAAAATCTGCAGGCTCCAGTTGGACAGCTGAAGAAAAAAAAAAATTAATGATAATGACTCAAAGCACAAATCCATGTTAAAGTGATGGCTTCAGGAGATGATCAATATTTTGGAACAGCCAAGTCAAAAACCTTTGGAGTGAATTGAAGAAGGCTGTGTATAGGAGATCTCACAATTGGACAGACCCAACTCATTTTTGCAAGGAAAGACTGGAATAAAAGTTTCAAATCTTACAGCAAAGATGTGTCAAGTTGTTAGGTTCCAGATCTGGGGTAGGATACTAAAATTTTTAACGCTTCTGAAAAAACCCAAAACAATGGCTTCTATCACTCTAACCTGAAAGGCATGATGAACCACAGACATTGTGCCTAGACCTCCAATTCTGCTGCCATAGATAAAAAAAAATAAATAAATAAAAGAATTCTTTGGTTGGGAGTCAAGATCAATGGTTTTAGAATGCATAACGCAACGCTCGCTGGTGGCCGATGTAGTGCCGTGTCAAACAAACAAAGCTGAAAACAAAGCTCAAATTTTTTTTATTAAAATCTCACTATGAGAGCACAACACCACCATAGCATGTATAAAAGCCACCGATAGGAGGACACAAGGAAACAAAATTCTACGGGATAAATTCTTCGGCTGGATAAAGCTAAGCGTTACGTCTGGATACCGGTAATCACTCATGACGTGCCCAAATCCATCTCTACGGTGGTGGTGGGTTTTTTTGCATAAAAAAACAAATTTTATTTGTCCATGTAATAAAGTACATGGACATTGATAAAAACCTCCTCAAAAGCATTCAACTTAGATTGGGGCAAAGCTTTCCATTTTCTCACAGTAAAAAGAGGACAAGTCTGGTAATGGCCTGACCCAGCCAGAGCCTGGAACTGAAGAAGAAGTGATACTAGTGACTTGAAAAGATACCATGGCTGAGCTCATACGTCTCGCAGGAATCACCCGTTAGCCTTCCTCCTGGGTTGGAACCTGTTGTGTGGCTGGTGAACGTACTGTATGGCTAAAAATTTGCCATGCGATGGACCATGCACACAACCTTCTTGGGAACATTCTGTATATACCCGACTCAAACTCCGGACAACCCTGACAGGGTTAAAGCTGATACCACTACTGATACCTGATCTATCCCTAGTTTATTGCGTAATCAATCCTCGACTACACGCAGTGCTAAAATCTTTAAAGGCAACATTCAGAGCCCTTTGAAACAATCTCATCTCCAGCGGGGCGTTCACAGAACTGCCTTTCTCCTACAATTAAACTTGATCTTAAATAATCTGTGTCGCTTTTTTTTCTCATGCATTCGTAACACAGTTACAACACTATTATAAACGCTCTTATTGACCATCTGCCCCTATAGACTCATCATAGTGATCAATACACATCGATCAGCTCTGCGAGAATGCTGGATATGAACACAGATGCATATTTTGCTGCTGGAAGTCGGCGGAGGGGCAGGAAGTGCTGCGGTGGCAGGTTAATGCAGCGAGTGGCGTTCAGGGCTCATTAAGCGCCATAATTGTGTCAGCACGGCGTATGCTAATCTGGAGTCCCGCAGCACTTGCGGCTTCGCGCTTCAGCTTGCAATCAGCAGGGTAGATTACGCCATTCAGTTCTATGCAAGCGTATGTCTCGTCTAATTTAAGCCATAGATGTTCTATTTGTTTACACAACGGTACTCAAGTCATGGCATAGCTCTGGCCATCTGAGCCAACCGAAAAGAAAATTCTGCTAATGTATTGTGGATTTAGCATGAAGGGTTTCTTGGCTCAGGGTTTCTTGGCTCTGGCTATGACAAACTGAGCAGTTCCATACATCTTCATGTGTGCTGACATACATGACTTGATCCTTCAGCATGTAAGGAGTATGGCACCCATGAGAGACTGGGGATAAAATTGCTGTAGGCATTGCGAGGATAAGGCAATGCTTCTCTTTCCTGCCAGCTCACAGCACGTTCACCATGATACTGTCCCTTAGAGTGTAAAGAAAGTGCTTCTACTCTGGGGGAGGTGTTTCACAATTGGAGAGTGAGAGAGAAAGGGAGTGTAAGACAGAGTGCGAGTGAAAGAGAATCAATATGTCAGAATAACATCGCTGAGAGGTTACATTCTACTGCGAGAGGAGAAAGGATACAAATCCAATGTAGCCACAAGCTGCTAAATCGCTCAAATCAAAACACACACTTTTGACAAATCTATGAACAAGCTGTAGGCTAACAGACAGAGATCACAAATACAGTAAAATACGATTTTTATATGTTAATCCTAATATTACAGGGCTCACGCAAGGTGCAAAGAGGCTTCAGCATGGCCATGTTTGGAAGCCCAAAAATCATGCTTAACAAGCACCCAAAATTTCTTTTGCTGAAAGTTTACCCTAGTAGCTTTGGTCATTGATAATTCGACAATTTGACACCAATTTGTTGTTGCACTATAGTCCCTTCAGACTGTCAAAAGGTGATTTAGGCATGATATCCAAAGCGGGGTCATACAATATTGAACTTTTTAATGGCCCCATTTTTTAGTTCTTATCTAGTACTTACCTAGATATCTAGTTTATTCATGCCAAATACCGTGATCTGTTCAAAACTCCTTCAAGGTAAAAATGTTTTACAAATTGATTCGATGGGGTTTTAGACCCCCTGACTCATTGGTCCCAGTCCCAGCTTGGTCCCAGGTGTGCATAATTGCTCTCATTTCTATCGTTACGACTTACACAGGGACCGATATGTTGGTTGAGAGCAGATGTTTATTTAGTGTTTTTGGAAGGAGTCTCCAGTGTTGGCACTTTGTAGCAGTCAGAGGTAAAGAAAAGTTCTGTGACCTTCAGAGTTTTGGGGTTGCACAGCAACAAGCTGCATTTTGTCCTATTCAGTCCAAGACACGAAAAATCAGGGTACCCTTCCATTTGTATTCACTTGAAATGTTAACCGGTAACCCCCCAAGTAGGACTCCTGGCTCGGAAAATCTGAGGAACCTCGCCAACCTCGACTTCAAAAGATGCTAGATGCTTCTCACGTCAAGAGTTGAAAGATGCTGTTTATTAGCTCTTCTGTCTTCTTTGTGTCTCTGTAAATCAGTCATACACACAGTACTCTCCAACTTCCGTCTGCAGACATGTTGCTATGGTGTCTGTATGTGCAAAATACCACGCAATCTGTTGTTACCAAGCGGTATTGCGAACAATGGATAACCCGAACAGAACGTGCACTGGTTTAAATGGTGGTGAAGGTTTTCACACATGGGTGTGACGTCATTCCCAGCTCTGGCTTTCGAGGTAAACGGACCGCAGCATAAGATGTAAGGGAATGACTTTTCGTAGCTGTCCTAATGAAGTCATAACAGGAACAAAGTTGCTTCCACGGCATTAAATGTGACTCTACATGGATAAAAAGGTATGCACTTCAGGACATGCTGCCATAATTTAAAGAAACTGTGATGGTAACAGGGCAGCACAGTTGTATGGTGGTTAGCACTGTCGCCTCGCAGCAAGAAGGTCCTGGGGTCGCACCCCGGGGATGACCTGGGTGCCTTTCTGTGTGGAAATTGCAAGTTCTTCTCGTGTCCATGGGGGTTTCCACCGGATACTCTGGTTTCCTTCCACAGTCCAAGGGTGTCCATAGGTGTGAATGTGAGTGTGAATGGTTGTCTGTCTCTGTGTGTTGGCCCTGGGGGGATTGGCTCCAACTTCCACCAATGGTAACAAATATATAACAATTACAGACCTTGACTGTTGTGACTGTTGGTTAAAGTTTTGTACAAAACATGACAGCGTAAAATGTGCCGATTTTGTACATGGACTCGTTTTTTCTCATCCATGTCACCCACCTTCTCTAAAGGAGTCAGTACAGCTGCTTACATTGCCTTCCTCAGCGGTTTCCTTTCAATCCAAGTGAGGGACTTCTGAAGCATACACGTGATACAACTTGGCATAGCAACAGAAACATTCTTCTGAAAGGCCAGAAGTGTGCATCTTCCATTGTTTTTGCTTCTTCTAGCCCAAAGCAGGAATGTCTGATAAGTATAGTCCTACTGCACCTCATTGATTTTAATGCCTCAACGCTGCATCATCAAGCAAGAGCAAATTTACACCATTAGCACTTTTAATTTGGAGATTCGTTGACTTCCATTCGTAATGAAGCCATCGTTAGGCTGCATAAATGTTATGATGAAGGCACAAAAAAACAAAGCAAAACAAAAAAAAAACCCAAAAAAACAGACAGACAGCGGGTTTAATTTCCGAGGGGCTCGCCAACGTCTCGCGTTGAGCGTTCCGACTTTCTTGAACACATCATCAGAATTAATGAGAGGATGAATTTATGTTGTGAGGAGTGACGTGCATATCTGAGAGGCAACTTAATTGCTTCCATTTCGACTGTATAAACAGTCAGTGGCAATAACGCTAAACAGAGCAGATACGCTAACAATCCATTAAAAATAATTTGCCTAATACATCATTTATTATGGGTGTGGAGGAGGGGAAGGGGCTGCGATGGGTTCACAGACAAGCAGGCTCACTTTTCCCACAGGCCAAACACACAGACAAAAAGTCACATGATCTATTAGGCGGTTGCGTCTGGCTAATTAACGCAAGAAGAAAGAAAACGGCGTTAAATGAATCACAGAACAAATTGAGCACGCAACAACAGATAAGCGATGCTCTTTAGGAGCTAAAAACGCTCTAATATTCTAGCAGTGAAAGAAAAAAGGAAATGATTCGTTTTATTTAGGCTTTTTTGTTTTTTTTTAAATGCATGCTATGAGAACTGAAAGCCTTTCGAGATGTGCAGCTCATATTACAATTTGATTACAGGAATGAGAGTAGGCAAATCGAGTTTTAACTGAAGCACATTCCAACAATCAGACCATGTGAGGAGTCATGCATGTTGCCATAGCAACTATTAATAGGAAAATCGCTGGCCAGTAGCAATATAAATGAATGAAAGACAGAGAGACGGTTTGGTGATTTGGATTTCATGAGGTGTAACGCAGACTAGCAGGTTAATGCGTGTTCAAGGATCTTCCATACATTGCTTGCATAAATATTTACCCCCCCCTTTCCCTCTTCCTAGAGCATGAGTGGACACCGTTCACTTAATTATGTGAATCCTGAAGGCGACCGGTTTCACCGGGACTAAAATTGAGATTTTAGAGAAACAATGGAGGTCAGAACAATATCAATAATAATCAATTTGTTTTTTTAGAAATCATTTTGCTGACTATAATTACCCTTCACACACACGCTTTTCATTATGGGACATTTTCTTAATTATAGCTAGTCCTTGAGTTACAATGGAGGTGCGTTCCGCCACACCCATCGTAAGTCGAACCACTGCATTGGACCACTTAGCCTAGCGTAAGTATCTCAGCCTAACTTAGCCTAGCCTACCCAGGGGTCTTTTCCTGTAGAACACCACACACACTCACTGAAGACTTCATTTAAATCACATTTCTGTCAGAAGAGAGAGTTTGACAAAGAGGTCCACACCTGGTGGAGGCAGCAGCACTGTGTCCCTGAGCTCTGTCCAGCCGCGACACCCTGCTACACGAATACTGAGCTCCGGCTACAGACAGCCAATGCTGAAGACGTTCTGTTAATAGGCACAAAAAAGCCACGGTAATGCACTGTACAGTACGCCGATACACATGGTAACTCCGTGAGTTACGGGAGAGAGAGAGGCATCGCGTGTGGCGAGTGATCTGGGCATCGTCCGTGTACTTCTGGGTGTCGGCTGCGTAGTTCCAGGTGTCGGCCGCGCACTTCAGGTCATATGTTGTTACACGCTGGCCTGGCTCCGATGCTTGCCCGCGAATTTTAAATATTTTCTAAATATTTCACAATTTTCAATGGATCACAATTGTTATCGTAACGTCGTAAAATCGTAACTCGGGGGCACCTGTAGTAGATTCATAACAGTGCAGAAAATTCAAGGGGGTGAACACTTACGCTAGGCACTAATTCAGAAACCAGATCGAAGAAAAGGACAGGCACGAGTGTACCGGTGAGGAAGGCGAGACAGCCGGACAGGCTTAGACGATTCCGAAAGACGTTTTAAACTAAAAAAAATTAAAAGAACTGAAAACATTCAGAATTCCTTTATGAATGAAATCTTGGGCGGCACTGAAGCTCAGGCGTTCTTCAGAAAGATTAACATCCAAATGGTTCAGGATAGGCAGTGCTTTTAATAAGGATATCATTTCACACTGCTACACTATGCCGAACAATCGCTTAGGCAAAGCTGTCGCGTGATCTTACAGTAGGATGGAAAGGGACGACTCGGCGAGTACTCAGTGTTGTGAAATAACTCGATTCTTAAGAGAATTGTCTTGCCACAGAGTCCGATCCAGGATATTTTTGGGCCTGAATCAACCCCGACAATCAAAAATCCTTCACTGGATAAATCAAATAAAATGAAACGGCATTCATTAAGCAAAGTTCTCTTTATCCGTCCTCACTAGGAGAGCCGAGCTGGTCCTCATGGGAGACGTGTGCGAGGTTCAGCAGTGTTGGTCTCTCTGAACATAGCGTTAATTAACTGCCTGACCCCGATCCCTGAGAACACAGCTTTCTCGCGTCCTGCTATAGATCAGCCTTCATCAACACTATCTGCGTCTGACTGCCCTGACCTGGCTTACATCGACCCGGAGCTGGAGTAAATTACATCGTCTGCTTGCTTTTAATCACTCGCCAGCTGAGCTAAACAATCTCTCGGACTTAAGGACGATCAGAGAGCACGCTATGCTCAGTCAGAGACCCAGTCTTTAAGTCGGGCTTACAATGTGAACATTAAGGAGTGTAATTAAATTAGAATGCGGAGAGAAATACATGGGACTTGTCCTTCTTCTGGTTTGGAGCTCATCGCCCTAAACCCATTCGCTCCTGTTGAGGATGGCTTCATATGAACTGCCTCAACATACATCCAGGAACAGTGAAGATGGCATTGGACTGCTGTTGAGCGATTGAGCGAGTCTGCGACAATGACTCAGGACTTAAATTACCACGAACAGTCCTGTACTCAAATCTCCCTCAGGAATCAGTTGAAACAGAACAGACTTTACGTTTAAACTACGGTGAATCTGGTGCTATACAACAGGACTTTTGGAGCATATAACACATGGATGTAGATATGAGTTAGTTATAACGGCGTCACCCAAATGTCCACTGTTAAAAGGCAATGCAAATAAAATTGAATTGCATTTTCCCCCAGCACCTTTCAACTGCATGTTATGTCCTTAGTATGTTAAATGTATTATTATTATTGTTATTATTATTATTATTATTATCGTTGTTTATTATTATTTTTATATGAGGCTCAAACTCAGGAACTCCTCGCTGTGAGGCTTCTGTGTAACTTCTGATATGTACATGCCCCTGATGACGCACATGATAACTTCTGATATGTGCACACTATATTTTGTCTGGCGTCATAAGGGTGACCTCTGACCTGCTTTGAATGTTCAGGGACTTCCCCCCAAAAGAGGGTTTTTTGTTTGTTTTACAGGAATAATGAAAAGGCACCATCATCATCATCATCATCATAGAATAATCTCCATGCAGCTAAAGACCCGCTACAAATTCCTTGGGTTTCTACTCCACACACCCTGCATACACACATGATACACTCAGCCGTCTGCACACTCCAACACCTTTTCTAATGTTCCCTCATTCACACCCAGCTGATGACAGTTTACATACAGACCTTCATACACACACACACACACACACACACACACACACACACACACACACACACAGACAGACACACAGAGACAGACACACAGAGACAGACAGACAGAGACACACAGAGAGACAGACAGACACATACAGAGACAGAGAGACACACACACACCCACACACACCCACACACACAC
>JAQMCW010002615.1:0-10898 GCA_030068335.1 Chrysichthys cranchii
CCAACACCAAAACTCCAGAAACTCATAACCTCGATGCCCAGACGTCTTCAAACTGTTTTGAAAAGAAGAGGAGATGCCCCTAACATATAACATGCCCCTGTCCCAACTATTTGAGACCTGTAGCAAGCATCAAATTTTAAATGAGCTCATTTTGTGCATAAAATTGTTAAATTTTTCAGTTTAAACATTTATTTTATCTATGTTCTGTTATGAATAAAATATTGGCTCATATGATTTGAAAGTCTTTTCGTTTTCATTTTATTCAAATTTAAAGCACGGCCCAACTTTTCTGGAATTCGAGTTGTATCATAACATAACATCATAACTAATCTTACTGACTAGCTAAGTCAGCAGTAACCAGTTGGATTGGCATTAAAGTATGCATGTTTAAAGAAAATTTCTGCAAAGCTTTCATAAGCTTCACCCACTGGTATTAGTAAAATGCCAGCACACAACTTGCCATCTGCCTTCGAGAAGCCAGCGTATTACTGGCATATCTTTTAAGGGCAGGTCCTTTTATTTTTGGCTCCACCCTTGGGTAGATGACAGAAGG
This sequence comes from Chrysichthys cranchii, assembly GCA_030068335.1. Taxonomy (NCBI): domain Eukaryota; kingdom Metazoa; phylum Chordata; class Actinopteri; order Siluriformes; family Claroteidae; genus Chrysichthys; species Chrysichthys cranchii. Next base: position 554 of record JAQMCW010002615.1, read on the forward strand.
TACTGCTTATTTATTTATTTATTTTTATCAGTAATGCAATTTTTAAGAGTACTTAAAAAGTGAAACTCACTTTCACATCAACTTTAGACTACATGTGATCAAGCTAGTTTATTTGGTTCACTTCTGTGTAACATTACCTATGGCTTGCATGGGTATTTTACATTGCACTGTAATGTCATAAAAATAAAATCTAAAAATGATGACACTGCATCCCAATAAGTTTTAACTAAAAGTAATGGACTTTTGTAATCTTTAAACATCTGTGTTGTTTTAGAAATGATATTCACCCATCAATGGGTGGGGTATATTAGGCAGCAAGCGAACATTGAATTCTTGAAGTTGATATTGGAAGCAAGAAACATGAACAAGAATAAACATCTGAGCAACTTTGACAAGGGCAAAATTGTGATAGCTAGACAATGGGGTCAGAGCGTCTTCAAAACAGCAAGTCTTGTGGGGGGGTTCCTGTTATGTAGGAGTAAGTACCTACCAAAAGTGGCCCAAGGAAGGACAACAGGTTCGTGGGTGCCCAAGACTCACTGATGCACATGGTGAGTGAAGGCTAGCTCATCTGCTCTGAACCCACAGAAGAGCTACAGTAGCACAAATTCCTGCAAATGTTAATGCTGGCTGTGATACAAAGTTGTCAAGACAGTGCATTGCAGTTTGCTGCCTATGGCGCCGCGTAGCTTCAGACCAGTCAGAGTGCGTATGCTGTCCCGTCAACTATTCAAAAGGTCCTACTATGGGCATGCAGGAATCAGACCTGGACAATGAAGCTATGTAAGCCTAGTTTAATGAATCATATTTTCTTTGCATCATGTGCACAGTTGTGTGTGTGTGTGTACATTGCTTACATGGGGAAAAGATGGCACCAGGATGTGCTATGGGAAGAATGCAAGCCTGCAGAGGTAGTGTGATGCTCTGGGCAATGTTCTGCTGGGAAATCATGGGTCCTGGCATTCATATGGATTTTACTTTGACACGTACTACCTAGTGAAACCTTGCAAACCAAGTAAATTTCTTCATTCTCTAATGGGAGTGGCGTCTTTCAGCAGGATAATGCCTATGCCACACTGTAAATATTGCTGAGAATGGTTTGAAGAATATGACAAAGAGTTCAAGGTGTTGACTTGGCCTCCAATTCTCTCACATTTCAATCCAATTGAGCATATTTGGAATGTGCTTGGTAAACAAGATCGAACCTTAGAGGCCCCACTTCACAACTTACAGGAATTATAGGTGCAGTCATCGATTCTAATCCAATATTTTGTCAAAATCAGCAAATATCTCCTCACAGTCCACTAGATGGTTGTTCTAGGGCAATGGGACAGTGGGAGAGAGAGGGACAGTAAATCATGATAGCATGTTGAACTCTATAATGTAAAATCACATTGTTAAGAAGGAGAGATGGTTGAAAATGGCCAAAGAGAAGAAGGTCAGAAGAACAAAAACGAAAATGTTCTATGATCAAGAAAGTGCTAAGAGCTGTATTAACATTGGTCAGGCTTCCCAACAGTAGAGAGATGTCAGAGAGCTGAAAGGCATGAAGAACTGCAGACATTTCATTAACACAGATATGTAAAGGACATTTATTCCATTAACTGGAAATTCACTTTCAGATGGATGTGACTAACATGGAATGAGACAGCAATGAGCTCACCAGAGTGAGATAAAAACTCATATTATTTGGTATCCATGGCTATTCCAAGCACACTGTAAACTAACTAACTACTTAAAAAATCCATCCTAATGTTAATAGTAGTGTGTGCTGGTTGGCTGGATGAGGCTCTATGGTTAGGTAGCTAGCATGATTGCTATATGGCTAGGTAGCTACTGTTACTGGTACTAGCTATTGTTTTTGAGAATGTGTCCAGAAAAGTTCAAATAAGTCAGTATATGATGGTAAATTTAAAATTAAATTAATGTCATTTTAAAAACTAATTTCTGGGGAAAATAAGGAATGTGTAGATATCAAGATAGGATTTAATTCAGCATAGACCTTCTTCATCCTAGTGTTAGTCCCACGTCGCACAGGGTCCGCTGTCTTCACAAGCCACCTTGGCATTGCATCATCTAATGCAACCACACACACACACACACACACACACCCCTCCCTATGGGCAACTTTAGAGTAGCCAGTCTGCCTAATGTGAATATCTTTCGAGCGTGGGAGGAAACCAGAGCAGCTGGAGGAAACCCACGCAGACACGGGGAGAATATGTAAACTCCACACAGTAAGGCACCCAGGTCAACCCCAGAGATCAGACCCAGGACCTTCTTGCTGTGAGGCGATTGTCTTAACCACTGTATCACTGTGCTACCCTAATTCAGCATAGAACTAACTGTTCAGATTAGAAACTGTAGATAGACATTGAAACACATGGGGATGTGCAGGGCTAAAACTGTACCGCAGCCAGCTAGCTAGGGCACTGTCACATCTGCACCTGCTCAGCCAGCTCTGCCTGAATAAAACTCCAATTCCCATGAACACCTGCACTCTGACAACATGGCACATAACTCTGAATGCACTTCACATCTTGCAAAGCATTAGTTATCTCCTCTGCGTATTTGCTATTGCCAAGCCCTCTGTTCGGTGTTTGCTATTCTGGTTTTTGACTGTGGTGTGCTACTTTGATTAAGTTTTCTGGTTTGCCTGCTTCCAGCTTTATTTGTAAGGTACTTTGAAGAACCACAATGGACAAAAATGCTGTACAGAAGCATAAAAAAAAGACATAATAATTAAAAACTTAACAGCTCATACACATAAAATACAGATGAAATAAAAAAACAAAACAACATAACATACATAAGAACAACATCCATATAATAAAACTAAAATACAATAATATAAAGTCAACATCTCACAAGGTGTCAAAAGCCAAGGAGAAAAGATGAGATTTAAGAAGAGATTTAAAGACAAACAGATAAGAGACCTGTCTAATGTGCAAAGGCAGATCATTCCAGATTTTAGGAGCTGCAATAGAAAAAGCTCGGTCACCTTTAAGCTTATGCTTAGTATTAGGAACTGGCAGGAGCAAGTGATCAGCTGATCTGAGAGAATGGGCGGGTGTATAAGGGTGTAACGTCTCAGAGCGGTAGGGCAGGGCAAGATCACAGAGCTTTAAAAGCAAAGTAAGTAAAAGAATGTTAAAAATGAATCCTAAATGTATGGGCAGCCAGTGGAGTGAGGCTAAAATGGGGGAAACATACTCATATTGTGCCAGTTAAAAGATACACAACAGCATTTTGTACCCTCTGGAGATGAGCCATCCACTAACTGGCATATAGAAAGCATTATAGTAATCCAGCCAAGTGGTGACAAAGGCATTGATTACTGTCTGAAAATGCTGCCTAGAAAGAAATGGCTTAATTTTGGCCAGCTGCCTCAATTGATAAAAGCTTGATTTAACACCTGCCCTGATCTGACTGTCAAACTTAAGATCAGCATTCACTTTAACCCCTAGGTTTGTGATGATTGGCTTGATAAACTGGGCTAAAGAACCCACATCTCAGTGAGTTCTCAGTGGTGCCACCAAAAACCATCACTTATGTCTTTTTCTTATTAAAATTCAAAACATTGGAAGACATCCATGACAGCGAGAATGTCCTGGGTTCGAGCCCCGGGCTCGGCACGGGTGCCTTTCTGTGTGGAGTTTGCATGTTCTCACCGTGTTTGCGTGAGTTTCCTCCGGGTACTCCGGTTTCCTCCCACAGTCCAAACACATGCACAGTGGGAATTAGGCTAATTGGCGACTCTAAATTGGCCGTAGGTGTGAATGTGAGTGGGAATGGTTGTCTGTCTCTGTGTGTTGCCCTGCGGTGGATTGGTGACTCGCCCAGGGCATATCCCGCCTCTCACCCGATGTCAGCTGGGACTGGCGCCAGCTTCCCCCCGCGACCCTGAACAGGATTATGCGGCAGAAGACGAATAAAGATGAACAAAGGAACATAAATCTGACTATTGTCAGTGTAACAGTGGAATGAAATGCCATGCTTCTCAAGTATGGAACTAAATGGGAGCAGATAGAAAGAAAGTAGAAGGGGGCCTAAAACTGAGCCCTGTGGGACCCCACATAAAAGAGGAGTGGAAGAGTTTGTATAGTCACTGAGGGTGACACAGAAGGTTTGCCCCACCAAGTAGGATCTGAACCACTCCAGTGCCATGTCCCTGATGCCCACCCACTGCCCCAAATGAGAAAGTAAAATTTCATGATCCACTGTGTCAAATGCAGCAGTTAAATAAAAAAAAAGCACAAGAATAACACAGTCACTCCCTCATCTTCTACCACTTAATCTTGTTCACGGCTATGAGGGGAAGCTGGAGCCAATCCCACCTTAACTTCTGGTGAGAGGCGCGGTACACCCTGGACAGGTCGCCAATCCACCACAGGGCCAGCACAGACACCTATGGGCAATTTAGAGTAGCCAATTAGCCTAATCCCCTCTGTGCATGTCTTTGGACTGTAGGAGAAAACTGGAGTACCCGGAGAAAACCCACACAGTCACTAAATTCAGTAGCTAAGAATATATTTTTTAAAAACTTTTAAGTGCTGATTCAGTGCTGTGTAAGGTTTTAAAACTGAATTGAAATGCCTCTAAAACGTTTGCTCTTTCAGAAAGGCCATTAATTGACTATAAACCTTCTCGAGGATTTTTGAAAGAAAAGGTAGCTTGGAGATAGGTCTGTAATTAGCAAAAACTGTGGGATCTAGAGCAGGTTTTTTAATCAGACGTTGGACTATTGCATGCTTAAATTTTTTAGGGACCACACCTGAGGACAGACTGCTATTGACAAGTGCAAGAACAGATGGCCCTACAGTGGGGAAAACCTCTTTAAATTAACAAGGAAGGACAGCATCATTTAGAGACCCTGAGAGCTTTAAATGACCAACAATCTCCTTTAAAGAGGACAAAGTCACTGGCTCAAACTTGTCAGACAGCAAAGCAGGGTATAGAGACTGAGGGGTCATAAGCAGAAAATGAGTTTAGAGCCCTAGCGTAAGTGACCTTATCAATAAAAAAAAGTGAAGAACGTTTTCACAAACAGCAGGGGAGGGCTCAATACAGTCAATTGCAGGGCATTAAGAACCGAGTCAATATTCTTAAACGAAACACGAGGCTTGCGACAGTTTGACAATATAATAACAGTGAAGTATTCTTGCTTTCACAGTCATCTGATCTTGATGCCAACAGTCCTTTAACATTTGGAAGAACACCTGCAATTTGTCCTTTTTCCGCTCAGCTCTATGGTACTTGCGTCTAACAGCATGAGTCATGTCATTCAGCCAGGGCTCAGATTTAGTTTTTAGCTGCCTGGATTTTAATGCAGCCACAGTGTCAAACAGTTTGGCAGGAGAAGTGAAACCATGAGCTCCTCTGTATCGTTGCACTTAGGCTCAGGAATGACAGTTCTACGTGAAAACAGCTGAGAACTGAACAGCAGTGGAAGAGTTAATAATACGACAGCACTGAGCAGCAGCGTGTGGTGCAGGCAAGAGCAACCTCAAATAAGACAGGCATATGATCAGACAATATTGTGTCACAAATCTCTAAGTTATGAACGGGCAAACCATATGATAGGACAAGATCAAGTGTGTGTCCACCTTCATGTGTGGGACTGAACACAGACTGTACAAGTGTCAGTGAGGTTTAACATGTTCTTTGCCATTGGCTTATCAGGGCAACACACATGAACTTTAAAATCCCCAACAATAAGGACATGCTCACATTTAGGCACAATTACACTCAGGACATTAGAAAAGTCATTTACAAAGTCCTCATTGTATTTGGGAGTCTAATAAACCACTGCGGGCAGCACAGTGGCTGAGTGGTTAGCACTGTCGCCTCACAGTGAGAAGGACCAGGTGCCTTTCTGTGCGGAGTTTGCATGTTCTCCCCGTGTTTGCATGGGTTTCCTCCGGGTACTCCGGTTTCCTTCCACAGTCCAAAGACATGCACAGAGGGGATTAGGCTAATTGGGTGCTCTAAATGGCCCATAGGTGTGAATGTGAGTGTGAATGGTTGTCTGTCTCAGTGTGTCGCCCTGCGGCAGATTGGTGGCCCGCCCAGGGTGTGTCCCGCCTCTCGCCTGATGTCAGCTGGGATTGACACCAGCTTCCCCCTGCAACCCTGTACAGGATTAAGCGGCAGAAGACAAACGAATGAACGAACAAACCACTGCACATAACACTGCGTGAGAGCAACCCAGTTCAAAAATGCGCCGTCACTATTATTCTTCCTCAGCCCGACATCCATGAGGAGTTAAAATGTCAGCACTCGTGACATAGAAGTTCAGGGAAAAAGCTGGATTCACCAACTCAGCATATCCAATCATTGGGACGTCAAGAAATCCTGTAGGGCAAAAGTTTTGTTTGCTAGTGATCTAGCATTTACCAGGCCAATCCTGGCAGGAACCGTTAGCCATGTTGTAGCCCGACACAGATTCCACAAGTTATGTAGATCCACGGCACACAAGCGGAGACAAGGAATCCTGCAGGGGTAGCGGGGCTGAAATATCTCATCTGGGTCCATGACAGATACCAGTCAGGTGTCAACAGAATGCTTCACCAAAACATGGATGCAGCAGACTCAACCCAGCTCCGTGACTTTCTCGCTGCTTGAGGCCAGCTAGTCTGTGAGCAGGAAAGATGCCTGCAGGAGGTAACTGCGCAGATACGTCATCTCACTGCTAGCCTCACCCAAGCACTGAGTAGATCTGAGTAGATCAAAGGCTGCTCCATGCACCTCTGCCTATAATCGCCTCTCAAGGCCTGACAAATATTCTGGAGACCCAGCTCAATGCCTTGGCTTTTTACTCCAGTGTCATCTTTACTTTGTGGTGCAGGAGAGCCTATATGACCGCAATAAGATCACCAACATGCTTAACCTGCTCATTGGGAAAGCACTAACCTGAGCTACAGTAGTGTGGGAAAGGGGTGGCAACAAGTATCTTCCTATGAATGCTTTGTATCAATGTTTGGCAGGACTTTGATTACTCTCCTGAGAGGCAGTCAGTGAGCAGTTGCTGTCTGCATGACAGGGCAAGAAGCATGCAGCCGAATACATCCTCAAGTTTCACCCTTTGACTGAGGAGAGCGGCTAGAACAAGCCTGCAGTCAAAGCTGTCTTCCACCAACTTTTTAACAAAGGAGTTCAGAAGGAGATGGCATGCAGAGATGAGGAAGCCTCTCTAGATTCTCTCATAGACCTGGCAATTCATCTATACAACCTGCTGCAAGACAGACAACTCCAAAGTGAGAGCCCTGTCGCAATGAGAGTAGCTGGAATGAGCCTGATCTCAAAGCTGTCTTCCACCAAGGTCTTAACAATGAAGTTCAGAGGGTAATTGCATTCAGAGATGATGAAGCTTCTCTAGATTCTCTCATAGACCTGGCAATTCATCTATACAACTAGCTGCATGACAGACAACTCTGAAACAAGAGCCCTGTCCAAAGGTGACAACCCACAACCCGAATCTATGCAACTTGGATACCCCAGCCTGACCACAGCTGACGTGAGTGGAGGAGGAAGAAAGGTCTGTGTTACTACTGTTGGTCACCAAATCACTGCATTACTCAGTGCATGGCACAGAGAACTCGATCCACAAAGGGAATCACCAAAGGGGCTTGCTCTTTACACAACCCACCTAAAATCAGCACCAGACGGCAGCCCTATCAGAGAGGGAACCATATATTTCTGCACAATTCATGATCAAATGCAAATCAGCAGCTTATGTTGGGAGATGATTTTGCTTCTCATCACAGATATGCTGAAACATCCTGTCATCCTCGGTATATCCTGGTTACACCTGCAGGACCCACATATTTCCTGGCCCAACTGCAAAATAACCAGATGGTCAGAATACTGTAAGGAAAATCATCTGCAATGCCCATGTATTCCACATTCCTCCAAGTCTATTGAAATCCTGGAGACTCCGATCAACATCTCAGTACCAGAGAAATATCATGACTTCCAGGATGTACTGTATTCAGTGAGACCAAGGCAAACAGTTTACCCTCTCACAGACCCTAGGACTGTGCAATTGACCTCCTTCCAAGCATTTCACCTCCTAGCAGTTGCATTTACCCATTACCATGCACTACTTCTCCTGAATCTTTGTTGAAAAGAAGGAAGAAGACTTTTGACTCTGTATTGATTACTGGGGACTAAGCCTCATTACAGGTAAGTACCCTTATCCACCACGATTAGTACCATCAGCACTTGAACAACTCCGATCTGCATGCGTATTCACCACGCTAGACCTGTGGAGTGTATATCATAAGGTTCAGAACTGGCGATGAATGGAAACGGCCTTCCGTACCTAACTTCTGGTCACTATCAGTTTAGCGTAATGCCCTATTGACTAACCTGCATGCCATCGGGCTCTAATGATTCATAAATGATGTACTATGAGAGATACAGGGGAAATATGTCATAGCTTATATAGATGACATTCTCATCTATTTACCTTCCAAAGAGGAGCACATTGAGCACGTAAGAAGGGTACTCACCAAGTTAAGGAAGAACCAGCTGTATGTCAGGTAAGAAATGTGAATTCTATATAACCACCATCATGTTTCTTGGATATATCAGCACCAGGGAAGGATCCAGTGGACAATTCCAAAGTAAAGCCTGTTTTGGAATGTCCTGCTCCCAAAACCGTAAAGGAACTGCAATAATTTCTGGGATTTGCAAACATTTATTGATGATTTATTATAACTTCAGCATTATCACATCTCTTCTCATCATTACTGAAGAATGGGTTAGAAATTACTCTGGAATCTGGCCCCAGAGACCACCTTTCAGAGACTTCAAAACACATTCATGTCTGCTCCCATTCTCAGTCATGCGAATCCTGACTGATAATTCACAATGGAGGTAAATGCCTTGGAAACTGGAGTGGGGCACTTTGGTGAGAAACTAAAACTGCATCCTGTTGCATTTTTCTCATGGAAATTCATGCCTGCAGAACAGAATTATGTTGGCATTTGGGAACTTCTTGCTGTAAACATGATCATAGAGGAATGGAAATATTGGTTGGAAGGAGGAGTTCACCCATTAATTGTGCTAACTGACCTTAAGAACTTAGAATATCTATGCAATGCTAAGTTTTTAAGTCTCGCCAATCCAGATAGGCGTCATTCTTCACCAGGTTCAATTTCATTGCATCTTACCATCCAGTATGAAATAATTCCAAGGCCGATTCCTTGTCACTTATGCATCCTGACAAAAACAACAGCGAGCACCTTAACACCATATTAGCACCATCCTGCTGGGTCAATGCCATAGAGTGGGATCTCGATAACACGCTCCCATACCACATCCCATCATCATGACCCCTGGAGAACCTGGGCACACACGACACCAGCCACAGGGCATGCCAGCACTCATGGAACATTGGTGATCCTAAGCAGGAAGTACTGATAGCCCAGTATGCACACTGATGTTAACAACTATATCACTTCATAAACTTCATGTACTAAATCTAAGGTGCCCTGGACTTTTCCAGCTGGGAAACTTATGCCTCTGACCACATCTCAGCATCTGTGGTCTGATACTGCTGTTGACTTCATCACTGATCTCATGGAATCTGAAGGTAATACTGTGATTTTAGTCATCATAGATTGATTTGCTATGCCTTTACTATTACTCCGGGTCTCCTTATGGAATACACACCACCCAAAAACCCACCTCAGTCCTGTAGGTGGTCAGCCAGCATACTGTACATGGTGAGGGACGTTGTGCACTTGTGCTGCCGAGATGTAAAAGTATTTGAGTACTTGGTCGGCTGGATGGGTTAGAAGAACAGTGCTATGTCCCGGTCAAGGACGTTCTAAAATTGCTGCAGTTACCAGATTTCCATGCTCACCAAACTGAACAGCCAGAACCTCGCCCTAGGCAACGTTGCAGGCACTCCTACATGGACAAACTGCACTTCCCATGTACTCGCATACAAACAACATAGCGACACGCCCATGCTCAGTATCACCTGACTTCTGATTACAGGTGCAGCCAATCAGTTCCACACACACAATTCCCAGTTTGTTTAAAAGGACTCTGAATGTACTGCATACCTTGTGAAGCACTAGTTTAGCTCCTCTGCATGTTTCTTATTGCCAAGCCTTCTGTTCTGTGTTTGCTATTTTGGTTTTTGACTATGTTTCCTCTTTCGCCTTGTATATGCTGTTTGCTGATCGCCGAACTATGATTCAGAATTATTGACTATTTATTTTCTTGCTGCTTTTTTATCAACCCAAATTCAACCTGAATTCCAGAAAAGTTGGGACATTCTTTAAAGTTGAATAAAATGAAAACTAAAAGACTTTCAAATCACATGAGCCAA